>SKCR01007848.1:0-521867 GCA_019454045.1 Zanthoxylum bungeanum | reverse complement strand
CTCTCTTTACTTTATTATAGTGGTGGTGGTTAGACTTACTTATAAATATTTATATATTAAAATAATATAAATAAAGTAAATATCATTTAATTTGATTTAAATAATATAAATTTATTTACATTATCTATTTTCTATTAGTATAATATAATTTTTTATATACATAACCATCATTACTTATAATTATTTTTATATAAAAATCATATAACTAAAGTGATCATATTCAATTTGATTAAAATAATATAACATTAATTTTATTTGAAGAGTCTTTTGGAAAATAGTTTATTTTTTCACTTTTTAATTTGCTAAATATGTAATCAAATAAGTATAGTCCCCAAGAGACGTAATTTGGTGGTGCATGACTCAAGATCTCACATTGAGGTATTGTGTTCGAATCCATGAAGTGTGTTTCTTGTGAGAACCTGAGACAATCAGAGATTTTATCTATTCCTCTTAAACTCGAAAGAGGTAGTTTGACGGCGGAAAATTCCATCAATTCTAAAAAAAAAAAAAAAAAAATAGGTATATGAAGAGTAAAATTTGAAGAGGCTTTTGGAGAGCGGACTTGCCCTTACACGCAAACTACTCTATTATTTTTTTAAAAAAAAATACCAAGGGTAATTATGTAAATGCATTAATTTCACCTTGTCCAAAAGCATTTTAATTAATTAATTTATTAAATTTTCATTTTTATGCTCTCTAGTCTTTTGCCACCAGAAAAAACCCGTCGCTGACGTTGAGAATTTCTCCCCCTAAGAGCGAGCGAGAGAGAAAATTTAACAAATTTACATTTTTTTAAATGAAAAATTGAAATTAGGGTTTTAAAAATTTAAATAAATGAATTTTCAGTAAATGAATTCTTGATCTCTCTCTCTCGCTATTTTTTTTCGAGTCCTTAACAATTAATTAAAATTCAATGGGTGACCAATCAGACGCGTCGCCACTGATCCCACCGTCACCGATCACCGAGCCCAGTGAAATCGACCTCGAAGCCGGCCCCGGTGAACAAATTCAGTGCCGTATTTGCCTTGAAACTGACGGTAATTGTAGTGAAATTAAATTACTCAGTTTTGTAATTTTTTTTAAAAAAAAAAAATTAGTCAACATTTACTCTGTTTTTGTTTAGTTATGTTTTTATTTGGCATACGAGTGAATTAGTTGCTTTATTTTTCAAATTCGAGAAGGAAAAAGGAGAATTAACTGAAATTAGAAGAGAAACGAGGCGTCTTGATTGGGAAGCTTATGCAAAAAATAATAATAATAATAAATAATAATAATAATAATAATGAATAAAAAATAATAATGATGAAACAAATAAATGGGCTCAACAAATGGGTTAGTTTGGGGATGCCTATGTTTAATAAAAAGAAAAAAAAAATAAAAATTAGGCTCTCTTTGTTTATTTTTGTTGGTTTTATGAAGATGTAAAGTGAAGTCAACTACTGGAAGTGCTTCTTTAGTCCCAAAAAGTGCTTTTTGCATTTCAGTCAATTAATCAATAATAAGCAAATAAACTAACATTTTAGCTATCTGGAACAGACAAAAGCACTCTTAGACACACTTATGTTATGCAGTTGTGGTGTTTTGTTCGTAGTTTAGTTCAGAAATTACTTGTCACTTTGATGAGCCATTGTTGGGTGAATACCAATGTTATCTGGCTGTTATAGAGTGATATCATCTGTTGATTTTATTTTGTTATAAGTTCCTTTATTTCGCCTTCTGAGTAGAACAAACATGTTAATGATATCATTTTTGTAATTGCATGTGCATTTTCTTCAGGTAGGGATTTTATTGCACCTTGCAAGTGCAAAGGAACATCAAAGTATGTACACCGAGAATGTTTGGATCATTGGCGAGCTGTAAGGGTATTGATGCCATCTCCATTTTCTGATTTATATATCTAGAACCAATCACAGGAAGAGCAGTTTATAGTTTCTGTGTGATCTCAGTGATCTTCGCATTGCTAGAAGTTGATTTATTAGAGTCTGTAACTGGTGTTATATAAAAGTATATCATGCAATTAGTGTTGTTATTTGTGGAGACACTCTAAAGTTTATTGGTTATGTACTATATAATCATTTGAAGTTTAAAGTTTCTTGGTTATGTACTTGTTTGCTTGCTTCATATGTGATTTTTACAGCCTTTCCATCCAGTTTGTGTTGTTATGAGGTGAAATTCTATCTTTTATGTTTCAGAGTTTCTCCTTTCTAGCAGTCTCTGTGTGGTAATATCATTTTCGTCCTTTTAAGAATTACGACTTATGGACCTTTTTGGATTTTACCAAGTAATTCCTTTTTTGGGAATACTTTTCCGGTCTTAAGCTGCTTTATGGATCTTGCTTTTATCTGGTTATGTATACACCTGTATACAGGGCATGGTTCTTTTTGTGTTCTATTTTTATCTTTAATTTTATTTATTTTTTTATTTACAGGAAGGGTTTGCATTTGCTCATTGCACAACCTGTAAAGCCCCTTATCATTTGAGAGTTCATGTTGCTGCTGATAGGCGATGGAGAACCTTGAAATTTCGGTTCTTTGTGACAAGGGACATCGTAACTATATTTCTCGCTGCTCAACTTGTGAGTTGTTGGTGCTTGAATCTTAGTTGTTTTCTTGCAATTTTTGTTATTTCATAATGACTAATATGTTCTTCTCTAGGAGTCTCATTTCCTTTTTCTTTTTCCTTTTTGTGTGCGTGTGTGTGTTCATTGTGTTCAGGTAATTGCTTCATTGACATATTTGGTGTATTTAGTTGATAGCTATCAGCAGTCCTGGTTGCGTCTGGCATGGGGTTTTGATAGTGAGCTCAGTTTCTACTACATATGTGGTAAAAATCTCAATACCCTCAAATGACAATGATTGTGGATGCTTTGATATGCTACTGATATACAGTGCTGGTCCTCATTTATTGTGAATTTGCTGTAGGACACTTTTTATTGCAGGTTCTTTATTATGTTTGTGGCTACATACTTTAGCTAGATCACTACGTTTCTTATGTCTAGTTAACAATGACATAGAATGATTCCCTTAGGGCGTGCTTGGTTTGCAATTTTTTGGAGAATGGATGGAGAATGAGTAAGGGAATAGTCATTCCCTTGCTTGGTTTGTATTTTTTAAGGGTGAATAGGCATGATCATTCTCCCCTCATTCACCCTCAATTCTCCATAATCCATTCTCCTTTAAAACATGAGAATAGTCAAACTCACATGTGGAGAATCATGCCCAAATGTGTAAAGTCAAATTTATCCTTAATGAAAATGAAGGTCAACCATTAGATGAAATAAATATTAACTATTGGATTAAAAATCTAAACTATTTATTCACCTTCTATCCTTTTATTTCACTTTAAAAATTCAAAAGTTGTAGACCCGTAAATTTCCTCTTGTTCTTCTCTCAAGTCTCAAACACTGGTTTTGGTTCTTCGTCTATTACTTGGCATCACACCATCTTCAATTCTTCAGCATTTCATAGATCCATGTCTCGGTTCTTCTCTCAAAAAATAGTTAAGGATAGATATAATGGCGTTGCTTTCTCAGGTCGAGAGAAGAGCGATGACATACCTTGAGTACTCTTCCGATTCTTGTACATTCACGATAATATTTTTTTATCAATAATAAATCATAGATTTTCATCCAGGGTTATTAATGGTATTGCATGTAATATGTTTAATTTAAAACTCAAATTCATGGTCCATGGATAATTTAAACCAAATAAGATAATTTGTATTCTCCGCCCAACCTCATTCTCCACTCAGGCTCAATGCCAGACTTGCCTCATTCCCACATCAAAAAAGGGAACCAAGCACACCTTTAATGTTTTGGGATGAAATTTTTTGTAATGTTGTGATGATGTTGTCTGTCATTTTTTGGTATGCTTTTCTTGCAATAGGGCAATTCCAGGTCTGAAACTGAGAGTTAGATTAATAAAGTTTTATGCAGAGCAGGCTGAATAACATCACTCAACTTTGTGAGGTTTTAGATTTGTGTAATTTTGTCATTTCTTCGGCTGGAAAAAAGGTGTAATGTCTTAACTGTCTAACAACTTTACAATACTCACTTTGACAAAAGTTGTTGACAGAAAGAAATGGCATGTGTTGGTTAGATGTTGATAACTCAGTGCTTTAATCTTTAGTTGACTTCATTTTTGCTGACAATGCGATTGCTTTTGGGTGATAAAGGTTCCGTCTTTTTTCTGGTATTTTTGGTTTGTTGAATACTTTTTTTTGAAATCTTGAGTTAACATACTTTATGTTGTGCCAATGCTATCGGAAGCTTTCTTGCTTTAGCGATGGCGAAGCCAGTAGAGGCTTACAAATTCCAAGGCCACATAATAAACATGCAATATATCACCTATTGACATTTAGGGTTACTTCAGAGGAGCTTTTTATAGGATCTATTTTGATCTGTAATTCTGGAATAATTTAGAGTCTGTAAATAATTTTGTAAAAACGTCATAGGTCAACTAAATTATGCAAATGCTGTTATTTTGGTGGCAAAACATTTACTCAATTGCAATTGGAGACAGAGGCTAAGTCGACATCCGAATGAATTTTAGGAACGTGTAGGATTGAGATTCAAATGGTATAATGACTTTTATGTGAATCTGAAACTTTGGTGTTTGTGTGCCAAAATGCTGTGACCAGTTTTGTGGCTGTGGCTGGTTGGCAAAAATCTTGATTATCTTTCACTTTGCGAGGAGTATTATATCCACTGGTGCAGATGGCATGTCCATGCTTCTGAGCTGTAATACTTGATGTTTCAGATACATGTTTTGACCCTTGTTTATATCTTCTGCCATAGTAGTCAAAGCTTTTTTTACGTTTGTATTTTATTTTATTTTTTATTTTTTATTTTATTTTTTATTTTTTTACTGCAGGAGCACTGTTATTTTTTGCTTTGTTGGGTTTATCTGGATGCTTCATAACTTGTTATGACCGAAGAGTGCGGAATGATTTGGCTCAACCTTGTCGAGAATTATGTCTTTGTTGCTGTCAGCCCGGGTATAACTCTACTCTATTTTTGCAGTCATGGACAAAATTGATGCATATGAGATGGTTCTTATTTAAAGCCTGTTGTATGGGGATCCTCATAGCAATTACTATTAATAATTGTTGGTTCTTTTATATGTTCATGTTAATATTCTGCAGAGGGATTAAGAACCAATGCCATTTTGTTCTTTTTAGAAAATAGGTGCACAATTGTTTAAAAATTTGTGAATTTGAATTCATTACAGACTGAACTTCTTAATTCTGAGAGCTTTCACCTCTCCTTGGAAGTTTCTTGGGCAGACTTGTGCTAGTTGATTCCTATTTTGTGGAAATAGCTACTCATGATAGTGACATATATAAAAACATTATGTTAAAGTAGATATTGATTAGAGATGAATAGAATACCGCAATAAAGTAGTTTGTCGTAAGGTAGGTTCGTATAGTTGACACCATGAGAAAGTATGCCAACATCTGGCAAGAGACAACTTGGCTTGACAAACAAAATAGTGTAAAATATGGAGGATAGTTCCTTTATATTAAAGAAAAATTGTTAGTTACAAATCACTTGTAATTTTTTTCTTTATTTAAACATATAAACACATGAATTATGCTTATTATAGGAAATGTAAAATACTTGTATCTTGTGTGATTATCAGGAGAAACTGAAAGCAAATTGATCATCAACTTATTGTTTTCTTTTCATTATGTTATGATTGCAGAATATGTGCAGACTGTCATTTACCTGGAACTCTTTGTATGTGGACCGACTGTACCACATGCTTTGAGAGTTGTGCAAGTACAGCTGGTGAATGCGGATGCTTGGGCGGTGCTGGTGAAGCAGGGCTGCCTCTATTATTCATAATGGCTTTGATTGTGCTGGGATTGTTTACTGTGATTGGCATATTCTACAGTGTTTTGGTGGCTACAATGGTTGGACAACGGATTTGGCAGCGACATTATCATATACTTGCAAAACGGATGCTAACAAAAGTAAGCTGGGTGATAATGATGTTATTTTTTTCCTCTTTATTTCAGCTTTATAAAAAATCACCAAATTTTTGTGCATTAACTTTCTAGCTTTAACTGAGTCACTGAAAATAGTTTTGTTCTAAGGGTTTGGCCTGTTAAGGGTTTAGCAGAATCCAGTAATAATACCACATTTAGAAAAAGCAACTGAAAATTATGACCAAAATATTTTAACTTAACCTTGTTTTTGATGAATGATGTTTTAATTGATACACCAATGGGATTAGAGGGCAGATGTTTAAGGTGGCAATAAAATTTCATATGTTGTGAAAAAAATGTCAAGTGAAGTGATCTATGCATATATCTTGTCCTGACACTGCGTTCATTTATTGATCCTTTGAAATAGCATTTGTACTCTTAAATGGAATTTTGCCGTCATTGCATATTTTAGTTCTATTTGGTTTTCTTGTGAATCTGCTGTGATGTGCTCTTCCAGGAATATGTGGTTGAGGATGTTGATGGCGAGATGACAGGATCTGATTGGTCTCCGCCACCTCTGCCACCTGAGCATGTTCACCAGCTCAAATCACTGGGTCTCCTATAAATTTGAAAGAGTTCATAGTCTTGATTTCCGAGAATAAGATACTGCAAAGATGGACCGACTGTCGAAAAAACGAGTCATACAGTTTCCAGAAGAAAATTTTCCTTCGCTTCTGTTTTATCCACGCTCCTGTAAGTTTCACCTAACTCTTCCATAATTGCAAGGAAACCGGGATAGATAATTGTGATAACTGACAACTGATATATTTGATGCTATCTCATGTTGTGTGAAAGATTAAACCTTACATCAATCACGTTAGGTTGTTGTATGTAAATTCATGTATCTACATGTTCAATTTGGTTAAATTTCTCTCTCCATTATTTTGCTTCATATACAACTTTCTATATTCGTATGTATGTATTTAAGGCGCGAGGCGGACGTTTTAATTCGAACTCTAAAAAAAAAAATGATAACTTAGGAAAGGATGATTCTCATTTCAGTTCATTTTGATTCCGTTTCATTTTGATTTCAACCAATTTCGATTGTGAATGTTTAAACGCACATTGAGAGTAAGAGAGTACATGTATGCGACCAAAGTTCAAAAATAATGATAACGTCTTAAGACAGTCGTCCTTTAAGGCGCGAGGCGGACATTTTATTCCGAACTCCAAAAAAAAATTATAACTTGAGGAAAGGATGATTCTCATTTTAGTTCATTTTGATTTCGTTTCATTTTGATTTCAGCCAATTTCGATTGTGAATGCTTAAACGCACATTGAGAGTAAGAGAGTACATGTATGCGACCAAAGTTCAAAAATAATGATAACGTCTCAAAACGGTCGTCCTTTAAGGCGCGAGGCGGACGCTTTAATCCAAACTCCAAAAAAAAATTATAACTTGAGGAAAAGATGATTCTCATTTCAGTTCATTTTGATTTCAGCCAATTTCGATTGTGAATGCTTAAACGCACATTGAGAGTAAGAGAGTACATGTATGCGACCAAAGTTCAAAAATAATGATAACGTCTCAAGACGATCGTCCTTTACGGCGCGAGGCGGACACTTTAATCTGAACTCCAAAAAAAAATTATAACTTGAGGAAAGGATGATTCTCATTTCAGTTCATTTTGATTCATTTTCATTTTGATTACAGCCAATTTCGATTGTGAATGCTTAAACGCACATTGAGAGTAAGAGAGTACATGTATGCGACCAAAGTTCAAAAATAATGATAACGTCTCAAGATGGTCGTCCTTTAAGGCGCGAGGCGGACACTTTAATCCGAACTCCAAAAAAAAAATGATAACTTGAGGAAAAGATGATTCTCATTTCAGTTCATTTTGATTCCGTTTCATTTTGATTTCAGTCAATTTCAATTGTGAATCCTTAAACGCACATTGAGAGTAAGAGAGTACATGTATGGTAATAAAATGAAAAGACAAGTGAAAACATGCTTTTTATTTTATTTTACATCTCCTATTTATTTCATTCTACAAAGCAAAACTCAACAACAAAGGTCAAAATTTTAATCCAACTCTCTCTCTCCCCCTCTATCTACAGGCTTTTGTATCTATTTTTTTTTTTAATTTTTAATTTTTAATTTTTATTTTTTGCGTCACCTCTTCGTTGATGTAAGGTGGCAGATGAAACGGGTTGAAGCACAAAATCTGCCAGAGGCGGTCGCTTCCAAGCGCCAACGGCGCGAGGTGGTGATGTGGCACCTCCAGATGCTCCTCTGAGCGTTTTTTAATCAATGTTCTCGATTTTTATTAAATTTTACTAGGATTAGAACTCCGTGATTTTGAAAATTGTTTTACTTGCTCTTGTTCATGTGCTTCTAAGGAGGTGGTATATCATGTGCCGGATGTATATACTATCTCTCTCACAGCAACTGGGTCTCACACAGTTGTGAGACCCAGCGTGTGAGACTTAGCTGTTATGAGAGAGATGATATATACACCGGCACATAATATAATTTTTTGCTTCTGAGAATAGGAAACCTCAACTTGGATTGATATTTTGAGTCTTTGCTGGCAAGTTGCAGCCTTGAGTGGTTTTCTTTTTCATCATCTGTTTTTCATCTGGGGCTTTGAAGTGGTGTAATTCACAATGACTGCTAAGGGCAAAATGGTCATTTGAGTGTGAAGATGGAGCCGCTGACAAAGTTTCCAATTGCTCTCTGTGTTCTTGAGGTTGATGATAATGACACAGTTTGCATAATAAAAATATTTAAACCTCCAAATTGAACATGCGAAATTGCGTAACGCATGTTCCGAATCTTTTAACGTTATTGTGTTCGATTTGAAATTATTATAACGACATATGACAACATCATTATTCCCTTTAAATAATTCAAGCCACGTTTTTCAATAGAGATGATAGTAATTTTTTTTATTAATAATTCACTGAATATAAAACTATGTGACAGTTGTTATTCTAATAATTTATTTACATTATCAAAGCTTGGATTAAAATCTAAAATTGAAAGTATTAACTTAAGGGCTCTTATTGTTTTAAAAAAAAAAAACTTAAGGGCTCTTTAAACTTTAAAGTCACAAAAGTAGCTCCAAAAAAGCAACTGTTAGTTCATCTGCAGCCTCCATCACTTCAACTTCTGCACCTACCAATTTGTAGATATTGAAGAATGAAGACAAGTCACTGGAATAAAATTAATTTTTGCATTTACTTTTCTATATTTCTTTCTTTTTTCAAAAAAATAAATAAAAAAATTAATTAATTAGATGATGCCTTGGCCCCTTTAGGATTTTTTATTTTTTTAAAAATATATTTCCTTGGAAGTAAAATATGCAAGAACCTTAAATGTTTATCTTTAGCTTGTCTCATTATATTTGCTAATGAGGCTAATTAATGTACATATTTTAAAGTGACCATTTTGAGGGATTAATTAATTTTGGATTATATACCCACATAAAATAAATATTTCCAAAAAATCTCAACAAATGATATTTTTCAATGTAATGAGATATTTGATAACAATGAGAAATCAAACCAAAAGAGACTTATTTTATAAGCAAACATTAGCAAAGAAAACTAACAAAGTAGTGAATTTTTCATACACACTAATCAAACCCCACATCAATAATCAAAATAATAATAATAATAATAATAATAACTAAGAACCCTAAAAAATATACCCCCAAAAAAATCAGAAAATATACTCCAATCCTTCTTTAATTAGACCTCAAAATAAATTTTTTTAAAAAAAGAGTAAATTTAAAATTAAATAACCTAAAATTCAGAAAAATCTATGGACACTAGAGCCATGTAATACAGAAATCATAAAAATCATATCCTCATCACTTGCATCATTATCAAGATGTAGCAAATTTTGCTGCTGCTGCTGCTGCTGCTGTTTATATTTTGCAACAACTTCATCAGGCAACACTTTTGTTCTACAAAGAGGGCATGTAGCAGCCAAATATTGTAGCAACCATTTATCTAAACAATCTTTATGAAATGTATGCTTACATTTCTGAAGGATCCTCACTTTTTCGCCATCCTCGAAATCCGATAAACAAACTGCACATTCTTTTGATTCTGATTCCGATTCCGATTCTGATTCTGATGACGGTGGTTTCTTATTCAGATTGTTATTTTTCTGGTAACAAGTTGTTGGATTCTTTTCTTCAATCAAATTGAGGTACTGGGATGTTGTGATTATGTGATTTTTGGTTTTGTATAAGGTTCTTGTGAAGGATCGGATTAGGAATATAATTTCAACAAATAAAAGAGTGAAGAAAATTATTGTTATGGTGTAAATATGAGATAAGAATTTAGAGAGAGTTGCTGCCATGGCTGCTAGTGCTAGCTGATAAAAGCAAAAAAAAAAGGTAGATATGTATGTGGTATAATTAAATGAAACTTCTTATATTGTATAATTTTATTTTTACTTTTTAATGGATTTTTATGTTTGGACTTTCAAGTTTTATGAATAATAAAAATTGGGAAATGATCAAATATAGCTTTGAAAAAAATATGCAATTTAGTAATCCATGAATGTCAGAGTCAAAATTGATCCAAAAAAAAAAAAAAAATACAATTTTGTAATCTGTGATATGATTAATTTTACATACTCCGTTTAAGTCCTGAGTGGTTTGACAGTTGGGTTTCCAATGATTTTTTTTTTAAAAAAAATGATTAAATATAGTTTTATGAATAATAAAAGTAGATAATTGAATTTGTTGAAATTTTCACTAAATATTTAGAAATCTATGAATGTCAAAGAGTCAAAATTGATCTTCAGTAAATTAATCAAATTAATTAATGAAATTCTTGAAATCAGTATTTTTTTTATTTGTCCTTTAAACCAATAGATTAGCTTGGATATTAAAAATAAATATGAATTTGTTTGTACAAGTAAAAGATGAATGAAAATTTGTTACAAGTCAAAATTAGTGGGCCGGCAAAGCAGCCTTCTTTTATTTGTACTGCTATCTCTTATAGTTTTTATGCGGGCTAGTAAAGAATATTATACTGAGAGTAAAGTGGAGAAAAAAATTTATATCCGATTCGGTTAAGTTTGGTCCGGGGATTTTTTTTAGGGTTTGGATTTGAGTAAAAAAGTCCGAGTTTGATAACTCGAGTTCGATTTTTATTAATAAGAAGTAATTTTTTTAATTATATAAATTAATTTTTAGTTTTAAATACATATATTTATAACTAAAATTTTAAAGTATAATATAAAAAACAATAAAAATATTAAATTTTTTTTTTCATTTTTAAGTATTGAAAAATTCAAAAAATAATAATTTTTTTCAAAAATAATTTTTTTTTATTAAAAGCCCGGCCCGGTTTGACATCTTTTGGGCCCTGATAGGGCATCGCAAAGCCTAAGGCCCGGCCCGATATTTTACCACACATAACTGAGAGTATAAAATATATCTTATAAATTGGGGAATAAAAATTTAAGTATAAGCTACAATAGAAAATATACTCGTGTGATTATAATTTTGTAAGAGTATAAGTTAACGTTGACGCTGGCGTTAATTATGTGTTTGGTATAACATATCAACGCCAGCTTATATATTAGCTTATAAGCTTACCAAACTCTACACGAAATGGTCTTTAATTTAATGTTATAGTTTAACCATATTTTAATTATTATTATTATTATTATTATTTATTTATAATTACAATGTAAATTTTATAATTAGGAAAGAATCCAATTCATATTAAATGGAGGTTATATGAATCTGTTGTATTTATATCTGGAATTATTAATGACCGTTTTAAATCACAAATTTAAATTAAATATCTTACCTTTAAAATAAAAATTTGCCACATTATTGATCAAATTTGGCATTAATCACTAGTAACCATGATAATCACAATAGAGTGGTTTTGGGAACAATCTGCATAAACAACCGATTAAGATTCTAAATTTATGTTAAAATTAGAGATCTCAAATCTAAAAAAAAAATTAATACACATTACAATAAGAAAGCCAAAAAAATTCTCTTTCATCAATATGGAACTGTATTTTTTAAAAAAATTAATCTAAAATTTTCAAAATTCAGGGCCACTCCTTATTACAATAAGAGGGAAAAAAAAAGATTAAACACAATTATTTATTTTGATCATTAAAGTCGCTTAAGAGTTGTCTGAAAAAAAAGATTAAACACATTCTTCATCCATCATTGAATGTTTCATATTTTTTATCCTTTGATTTGAGGAAAAAAAAGATTATTTATGTTTAGATTTTACTCTCATAAATTATGACATACTTCAATTTAATTTTATCACAATTACACATTTTATGTTTAAAAAATTAATGATTTTGTTTATATTTTACAGTGCCAAAACTTTTGCCTCCAAGGATGTTGTCAATTAATTTTTAATCCTCTTAATAAAAAGTTTGTTACTTGAATTCGAATTTTGAAGACAGTAATAGAATAAAAAATATATTTAAACTTATCCACTTTTTTACATTAAAAAATAGTGCCAAACTTCCATTGAATACACTTTCCGTTGTATATATTGGGTAAATATTGTGTATTATTTCAAAATATTACTCATCGCACAATAGAAAATGAGAATAATTTTAAAGAATTTATATATCGAAACCATATATGGAAGGAATCCTTTCAAATGGGTGCTTGTGCCCAATAATTTAAGCGCATTGGGACCCCCTGTTAGAGTATATATCCTAAAACTTGTTATGGATGTTATAATTTAAAGCGTAATATTTTGTAATACAGTTTATTATTTATTATAAAAGATATTTTATTTCTACACATCGTTACATCCATACTTTATGTGTATATCTCAAGACATTATGTCAAATGAATATCGTTAATCCAAAAGACGTTTGTGATTATGAGAGTCAATGATGTTTATATGAATAAGTCTCAAAATAAGTTTTTGGTAAAATGTGATTATTATATGGATCACTTGACCAATATTATTGTGTGTCGCATAGATTGACATTTGATGTTAATAGAATGGATGATAAGTCTCATATCATAAGGACATAAATAACAGATGTCTTCATTAGTAGAATGAAATATCGAATTCGACCACAGAAGCTTAAGATCACATGATACTATTATCTAAGGTCATTGATCTTTGTAATAATATATTAGTGTCGTTATATCATCTGACTTGAGATCACATGTTGACTTGTACGATATTACTAATGATTCGCTAGTATATCATCATTCGACTAGTCACGTCATATGAATAAATGCTAGATGATTTTGAGATAATAACGTACGAAGTCATGTATGCTTCAAGAAGGGATCTAATAGCTTTGATAATAAAAATTAGAAATGTTCCTAGGAAACTCAAAGTTGTGGATACAAGTCTTTGGCTAAAGCAGTCGATATCTTAGAGATATCAAATGCACAAGATCGAGTTTTGAAATATAACAAGTGGTAATGATTTGACCTAACCATGATCCCAGACTCGATAAGAAATATAAATATCGGAAGGGAATGAGATGACATGCTTGAAGTGTATTCTAACAGGTTCATATATTTTCTCACTTCATTCATCGAATATGGGTCATGGCATGCTGTTATGCGTTTACCCATGATCTGTGGGATATCATATAAATGAAATATGAAAGACTTAATATCATCACACTACTATTCGATAATAAACCTAGGACGATGACACAAATACAGTTCTCGTCTATGTTACAAATTCAAGGATGTTTATTAAAAGTTAATAAGTAATTATTTTGACAATTAATATGGAAAATTAGGTTTTTAATTTAAATTAGATTTCCTAATAAGATTAGGACATTCAAAATATTTCAGAAATATTAATTTGATCAATAAACTCGAAATATAAAAAAAAATTAGATTTAATTATTTAGATAAAAATTTGATATTTATATAAAATGAATTTAATTTTAATTAAAATTAATAAGTTAAGATCAATTAATCAATTAATAGTTAATTAATTATTGTGCCAAAATAATATTTAATCTATTGGGTTTTAGTTTAGTGGGCTAGCACCCTAATTAGTTAAGTCATAATTTAGATTAAATAATAAAATCTTATTTATTTAAATTTCCTAGTTCAATTTGGGAAAAATTTTTTAAGAAACCAACTTTGATTTGAAGAGATCTTGGATTATCATTATTGTATTGGAATACAAATAAGGCAAATCCTATGCTATAAATATATGATATATCCGGCCAAGGGAAGTAAGTTTTTCTCCCTCTAGCCGAATTCTTGCTCTCTCTCGTGTTGTTCCTAATTTATTTTAGGATTAATTCAAAGAAATATTACTCCAACCTACGTCCACGGGCACAAAACGATGGAGTTTGTTTTATTACCAAGTGCTCGGCCGACCAGCTTGTGGTCGGTCAGTGTGAAAACCGAGCTATGTGACTGTGGTGTTTACAAATTACTCTCCTCCAAAAATAGAGAAGAAAAACTCGTCCCCAAAACACGAGACTACCCCCCTTATATACTAAGAGATGAGGCGGTTACCCCCACTTGCAATGAAACCCATGTGCTGCCTGACTGATTTAATGGGTTCTTTGCCCCAGGCCCGCCTTTGCCGAAAGTAAGCCTGCAGCCTGTCGGTTCTGTCACATCAACTCTGCCTCTTCTTCTGCCACACGCGACAATAATGGTGACAGCCTGGACGGTGCTTCCGGGAGATGACACATGTAAAGAAAAATCGAAGATCCATGGGCTTCTGTCAGTTGCCAAGTGGTCGGTCAAATAATCTGCCGAACTCATCGAGCCATTTCCGTCATGTCCTGAAATGTCCGAGCTCTTCGACCTACTCCAAGGGGGAGCAGAATAGGCCCGAATCGAGCTAATGACCTAATGTGGTCGGCTAAACTCTGATGTGGTCGGTTCATGGAAACTACACCAAATCGTATACTTTGGTCGGCCAAATCTGGAAGTTTATGTCCGGACTTTCTGCCGGGCCGGGGAGTGACTAATATTTTCTGAACACCCGTCCCTTTCGAAAAAGGGAAAAATCCATCTCTGCCCCCATGTTGCACTGTTCAATGTGCTTGTCGAAATACACCATCAGCATCCATCCCCTAGTTCTCGGTATCAACAAGTTAGTGAGTTGATGCTGGGAACTATGAAAAAGATGGTGTGCTGATCGTTTGGTCGACGGTTGTTCCAGTAATCACAGAGAACTGTCTTTGCTATTTAATCAGGTATTCCCTTGCCATCTTCATGCATTCGATGGATGAAGTTGTTACTCTATTTGCCCCTTCTTCATAGTGAATTCAATATCCCGAACCTACGACTGCCATGCTCATGTTCTTAGTTCTTGAGGAGTTGCTGCCTGAAGTTCATGTCCGTGTTCCCGAAGTACCTGCAACTGAAGCTAAAAACCCCATTTTGCAAAGTCAGAGCCAGAGGTCCTACCTCCTGAAACTGATTGAGCTGAACCCATTGCCCTTGTGCGGGCTGATGAACGAGGGTGACCCTGAGGCGGCTTTTTGTAACAAATAATATACTTGTGTTTTTGCAATAATATCTTTAATCTTCTTTCCCTTGCCTGTCTGTGACTGCTCTGTTTCCCGCCTTACATACTTTGCACGATTTCCTCTTCTATCTTGCTAACTTGCTCTTCCGAATCTGGACGAGAGGAAAAATTATGAGCCCGATCGATTTTAAATCTAACCATGGGGTGAACGCTCTGTTCCCAAGCCGATCATGATTCATTCGGTGGGACGTAACCCGACCCCGAGCTGAAAAGAAAACTTGGCTCTGGGGGAATGTTACATCCCCATACCAAAGAGGCTGACTCGGTGGGACGTAACCCGACCCCGAGCTGAAAAGAAAACTTGGCTCTGGGGGAATGTTACATCCCCAGACCAAAGAGGCTGACTCGGTGGGACGTAACCCGACCCCGAGCTAAAAAGAAAACTTGGCTCTGGGGGAATGTTACATCCCCAGACTAAGGAGGCTGACTCGGTGAGACTTAACCCGACCCCGAGCTAAAAAGAAAACTTGGCTCTGGGGGAATGTTGCATCCCCAAACCAAAAAGGCTGACTCGGTGGGACGTAACCCGACCCCGAGCCGATTAAACCATGAAGCCTCGACGGAACGAATCCAGCCCCGAGCCGATGGCACACAAAGGCCTCGACGGAACGAATCCAGCCCCGAGCCGAATAAACCATGAAGCCTCGGCGGAACGAATCCAGCCCCGAGCCGATGGCACACAAAGGCCTCGGTGGAAAGAATCCAGCCCCGAGCCGAATAAACCATGAAGCCTCAGCGGAACAAATCCATCCCCGAGTCGATGGCACACAAAGGCCTCGGCGAAACGAATTCAGCCCCGAGTTGAATAAACCATGAAGCCTCGGCGGAACAAATCCAGCCCCGAGCCGAATAAACCATGAAGCCTCGGTGGAACGAATTCAGCCCCGAGCCGAATAAACCATGAAGCCTCGGCGGAACAAATCCAGGCCCGAGCCGAATAAACCATGAAACCTCGGCAGAACAAATCCAGCCCTGAGCCGATGGCACACAAAGGCATCGGCGGAACGAATCCAGCCCCGAGCCGAATAAACCATGAAGCATCGGCGGAAAAAATCCAGCCTCGAGCCGATGGTACACAAAGGCCTCGGCGGAAGGAATCCAGCCCCAGCCGATGGCACACAATATCCCTAAAAAAAATGCATGTCATGGGGTAGTTACGCTCCGGCCTCGGGAGTCTGATACTGCCACGAGGGGTTCGCGCGCTCCCTCATGCACTTCATCCCGTGAAGCAATCTAAATCCACTTAAAATGAAAAGAGCCAGGTCGACGTACTTCCACCCGGGGGTTTGATAATGACACCAGTGTTTGGCGTGCCACAGGTTTGGTGTCCTTTCCGGTCTCAATTCATCCCTTCGCATCGAGCACGTCCCAAAAAATAATGAAAATAACTTTTGCGTTTAATTAACAAACAAGCAAGATAGGCAAGTTTCTTTAAAAAAAAAAGAGTTTTATTCATAATTAAAGAACCCACTGTCATTCTTACAACTATTTGTGAGACATTTTAAGAGAGGATTTTACAATGCTTTCTTATGTTCCTTGCTTTGCAGTCTGACTATATCCTCCAAGCCGAGCTCCGAGAACTCCCGATGCGTATGCCGTAGTTGTAAACTTCACCGGCACCGACAAGTTGTTTTTCGCATCAGGGCCTCTGCAGATCCTTCTGATCTGATCTTGCTTTCAGGATATGCCGACAAGATCCATCTGCACCGAGCCCTCCATAGGCATCATTTGACAATGAATTTTCCCAAGATTTTGCATATCTCAAGAAAATCTGAGAGCCTAGTCGAGGTCTTCAGTCTTTGCTCATTGTGGTTCTCCCGCGTACTTTTTACCGTCTTTCTTCTCGTTCGGGAAGACCACCACACCAATTGAGGGGGCTGGCCTGACGGGCGTCCCTCATTGCCCTTAGCTGACTAGTTACCCGACCGATCTTGCAGTACAAGTAATTTGTGAAACCGACGATTGGTAGCTTGTCAGGCACAATACATTCCCACAGAGGAACTTGGTCAGCCGCTGCCAACAGACGTAACCCATCCACAACGTTACATTTCATTTCACAACTCAACCCGGGTGGATGGCCGTTGGCTAACCTCTTTACATTCAATTTCACAACTCATTAAGAAAAGGCTTCTGTTGCCGACGACCCCTTTTCCATGCGACCCCTTTCTTCCTCCCGTTCTGATCTGATTCTTCACACTCTTCCCTCTTCCATCCATTCTGCTGTTGAACTATTCACCAACCTACAGTCTCTACCTCCCACCATCGTCTTACTACGAAAATCACTTTTCATTATGTCACCACAGACGGCGCCAACTGTTGACGACTGATTTTCATCTCATGAGCGATAAAGGAATACCGCTCCCGGGATAACCTTTCTTCAACAGTGAATTTGTTTGGTTATGGGAAACCAAAAACAAACTTAGTGGAAGGCGGAAAAACACACAGATTGACAAAGGAGTTTTAATGTGGTTCGGTGGGACGAATCCAACCTACGTCCACGGGCACAAAACGATGGAGGTTGTTTTATTACCAAGTGCTCGGCCGACCAGCTTGTGGTCGGTCAGTGTGAAAACCGAGCTGTGTGACTGTTGTGTTTACAAATTACTCTCCTCCAAAAATAAAGTAGAAAAACTCGTCTCTAAAACACGAGACTACCCCCTTATATACTAAGAGATGAGGCGGTTACCCCCACTTGCAATGAAACCCATGTGCTGTCTGACTGATTTAATGAGTTCTATGCCCTAGGCCTGCCTTTGCCGAAAGTAAGCCTGCAGCATGTCGGTTCTGTCACATCAACTCTGCCTCTTCTTCTGCCACATGCAACAATAATGGTGACAGCCTGGACGGTGCTTCCGGGAGATGACACGTGTAAAGGAAAATCAAAGATCCCTGGGCTTCTATCGGTTGCCAAGTGGTCGGCCAAATAATCTGCCGAACTCATCGAGCCATTTCCGTCATGTCCTGAAATGTCCGAGCTCTTCGACCTACTCAAAGGGGGAGCAGAATAGGCCCGAACCGAGCTAATGACCTAATGTGGTCGGCTGAAACTCTGATGTGGCCGGTTCATGGAAACTACACCAAATCGTATACTTTGGTCGGCCAAAACTGGAAGTTTATGTCTGGACTTTATGCCGGGCCGGGGAGTGACTAATATTTTCTGAACACCCGTCCCTTTCGAAAAAGGGAAAAATCCATCTCTGCCCCATGGTCGCACTGTTCAATGTGCTTGTCGAAATACACCATCATCAACATTAAAATAAAAATAAAAATAAAAATAATTGAACTTAAATTTATAAAAATTTAAGCTGCATATGTATAATCTTGTGGTGAAATGAATCAAAGCTCACGTAGTTTCATTATATTTTTTAAATAGTTAACCTCATTATAATTATTTACTCATCATCATTATCTGTTCATGTTGTTGATCCTTCAACTCTCGTTCCGTTTGCAGATGCATTGTCGAACAAGTCTTCAAAATCATTGGGGCTATCTTATAATTTCTTTAGATCAGATCGGGTCCAATTATCAACATATGTTGTTGCTTCTAAGTTGTTTGGATGTAATGAAGACCGCATCACTTCCAAGATACAACAGTCCAATGACAAGTTACACTTATGTATGAGTGTGTTTGCCAATGGCCACTCCAAATATCAGAACAAATATAAAGATGACATTTAATATCTGTAAATAATTCATTTGAAATAATTTTACTATCTTTGTATAATTTAAAATTTTACCGTTTTGTAGTATTTATAGATATTTTACAAGCAACATGATTTAAAATATTTCGACAGTAATTTGTAAAAGTATTTTTTTACCAAAACTTAAAGAAAGATTTGTCATGTAAGTAAATTTAGTAAATTCTTCTCTATTTTTAGCATTTGAATATTTAAATAAATCTAAGGAACTTGTACATGTACTAGATGAAGCTATTTGTAAGATACACCACAATAGTTGCATATTGCTCCTGAACCTTCATTTTTAAATCTCGACTAAATGAAAATGAATTTTGAAAATATTAGAAGATTGAGACTTAATTTCTCTTCTTCGTGTATCGAGACTTTGGCCGCTCTCTTGGGTTGAGATATTTGATATGGTGTTCTCATATGAGCTTGTCTTTTTTTTTTTTTTGTTAAGATTGAAAAATTACAAAATTAAATCAATTGGAGAATTGAAAATAAGAGAATTTGAATGAGAGAATTAAGAAAATTGAGAGAATTAAGAATGATAGAATTATTGTTATGTAGACAAATGAATTATGACTCATATTTATAGATTATTTGGTTAATTTTGTGATGTCTAAATTGTCCCTGAAAGTAACCGTTTTATTAATGTATTGAGGGTAATTTAGACATTTATAAAATATATAAAAAATTTATTTGGTAAGGAGCCTCTGTCAAAACCAACGGCACCAACTTAAACAGTAAAATTTCGATCCGGTTCTTTGGAACGGAAGATTCCAACGATTCCGACTAGAACCATTGGAACCATTCAATTCGATTAGGGGAGTCTATTTTTGCCTATTGATTGTTGTTGTCTACATCTTTTCTTGCTTCACTGCTCACTGTAATCCTTACATCACTCAAAATTCAAAAATGATACACTCACAACACACTATTACTTAAAGTTTTACAAACTCTCTCACTGTAGCTACAGTGATCTACAGTAAATCACTGTAACTACAGTAAGAGAGTTAGTAAAACTTTAAGTAATAGTGTGTGTGAGGTATCATTACTCCTCAAAATTCTCTCTTACGGTTTCTAGAAACTAAACAAGGCATCATCATCTAGACCCGGCCAAGGTTTCGGTTCGGAACCGGAACCGAACCGGTTGGAACCAGACGGTTCCGGTTCCGGAACCGAACCGGAACCTGACCGGTTCGGTTAGGGTTCTCACCCTGATCGAACCGGTTGGAACCGCTGGAACCGAACGGTTCCAATCGGAACCGTGGTTCCGGTTGGAACCGAAAGTAAAAAAAAAAAAAAAATTACTTGGAACCGTAAAGTTTCACAAGTAAATCTCAATTTTTTTTCTTAATAATAATGAGGTTTAAAATTGCAATACTAAAACATGAATGTCCACATCCTTTTATAACTAACTCCTGGTTATTGGCTTCTTTATATAAGCGATGTGAGACACAATAGCCAAATAACAAATATCACACGTCGCTTATATAAAGAAAGCACTAGCCAAAAGTTGACTATAAAAAAGATTATATGTTAAAAGAATTTTATAAAAAAGATTATATAAAAATGATGTGATGGTTTGAAAAAACGATGTTTACCCGAACCGGAACCGAACCGCCGGCCCGGTCTATCATCATCACCTCTCACTTTAAAAAATGCTTCTTTAAAAAATGCTTTAAACATTTTCATTTAATTCAATATTATAGTTTCCTGAAAACAGTTCTAAAATAATTCGAATGTTACACACAATTGAAAATTCCATCGTTAAATTATCCAATCCAGGTTTAAACGGAACAAGTAAAACTCCCGATTTTCTCAGATTCTTATAAGAAACACATCCCATAAATTCGAACCCAAAATTTGGAAGTCAGATCATGATCCTTATACCATCAAGTCACGTTTCTTTTCGGAAAAATTATGATATTGCGACATTTTATGTAAATTATAATAACTATTAATATAATAGTAATTTTTCTTATATTATAATCTTTCAATTTCAGTTAAAATATGAATATATCGTCCCATGAGCTTGGCATATTGTGGATAATGAGTATTGTTTTACTTACGCTAGCTTTTTCTAATGGTCATAATTTTCCTAAAGATCTACTACATTAATTCTATTAATTCAAATCATGGATTTTTGAATTGAGAGATCGAGAATTTTTATTATTTTTAATTATATATACCATGTTTTTGTTTTGTTTTGTTATTTTAAAGATTTTAGGTAGGATTTTTTTTTAAAGAAAAAGAAAAATCACTGGTTGTTAGGTATACGAATTGACAAAACCTTTTTAACTCTTTGCTTAGAGAAAACGTGTACGGAATCTGTGGTGGAAATTTACCTTATCTTCAAAATCTTCAAGGTTGAAACATGAATTCTTTCGATATTAATTTATTATTAATAATTTTACACATCCAAAGTATATAAACACAAGTTCAACACGAGACATAGTTAGTTAATACAATTAGAGATTGCAAAACGAATTGATAAATTCAATTTGTATTGAATCATATACGAATTGAATTAAAATGTGATGAATTTGAATTCAATTTGCTTAATAAACAATTTTTAAAATTATGATTCGAAATCGATTCGTTTAACAAACGAATAGGAAACGGATATTGTTCAATCCTGACATGATTCAACGACATAAACTACTGTAATTTCATTTATATTAAATTTTCATAAGCGTATATGCGTGAAATATGTAATTAATAAATTTACTAAAATAACCTACTAAATCTAGACAACATTATTTTTTTCTTATGGTAATTGATAATAATTATTCGAATCTTAATTGAAAATAACAATAAGTAGCAAAAGAAAAGATAGACAAATCAGTGAATTCAAATTCATATTCGATTCATTTAATAGATGCATTGAATCGAATCGAATTGACCTATTCATTAATTTTTTTTTTCCAAATTCATATCATCTTTAATATGAATCGATTCGAATAAATAAATTATGACATAAATTACCACCCCTAAACATAATACAGCTCCATATAATTCTGTGTGCCAAAAGCATCCTAAATATTTAGCAGTAACTATGGGGATATAAAGCAAAAGCATTACAAAAGAACAGAAGAGATCAACACACCACCATTGTCAAATTATTTTATAATTTTAAATTTAGAGAAAAGTAAAATTATGTCTGCCACTTGCAAATGAAGTTATAACACTTTTTATATCTAATTCATCAAAGCAGTGGAAGGAAAACATAATATGCCCTTATAAACTTTGGTCGGTGCTAGATTTATTATTTTTAATCCCTCAAACTTACTATTTTATATTACTTTTTTTTTTTGGGAATCGTTGGAAACTCCGTTGCCAAATCACCCCTTCCGGGCTTAAGCGGAGTAGGTAAAACTTTCGATTGTCCAAGGCTCTTACAAGAAACGCACTCACTGGATTCGAACTCAAGACCTCAATGTGAGATCCTGAACTCTATACCACCAAACCACGTCATTTGGGGACTATTTTGTATTACTTCCTCTAAAGTATATTACTTTTATATATTATGGCCCTCAAATACTAATTGATAGATAATGAAATTGTTAATTTGCAAAAAAAAAAGTCATCACTTAAGAAGACTCCTTCGGTAAACATCGTTTTTATTGGCAAAAATTTCAAGCTATTGTTGATAAACTCTTGATCATTTTAGCTCATGTATATTTATTTTCAGTTATACTTTAAGTCCAGAATATTCTACTTTGAGAAATAACGGTTCATATTTTTTTAAGAATTTGGATCCAATGTTGGTTTTTTTTTTTTTTTTTTATGCCAATTTTTATAATATTTCCCCATACATGTATATATCAATAGACGATTAATATTTAATTATTTATAAATTTTTATATAATAACTACCTATCATAATTTATATATAAAAAAAAACTCAATATAAATCAAATCTATTTTTTAAGTCATAATGATAAGTGGTTTTTAGTTTCTAGTAGGAGTGAAGGCACGTGTTTTGTCATTTTTTCAAGGGCTGCGCCTATTTAAATTGTTGATTTAATTAAACCCATGTGCAATTCAATGTATTTGACACAATGGTCCAATTTCATGTAATTCAAATCTGGGTGCGTAGCAATGCAGTGCAGACGATATTAAAATGTATGTCCTAAAATTAATTATGGTTTAATATATAATGTTTAATATAATTTATTATTTATTAATAAACAACATTTTTTATTTACATATTGTTACATCAATATATTTTATGTCTATGTTCCGAGATATTATGTCAGATGAATATCGTTAATCTAAAAGACGTTTGCGATTATGAGAGTCAACGATATTTATATATGTCTTAAATTAAATTCTTGGTAAAATGTGATTGTTATATAAGACAATAATATATCACTTGACTAATATTATTGTGTCGCGTAGATTGACATATGATGTTAATAGAATGGATGATGAGTCTCATATCATAAGGATACAAACAATAGAAGTTTCATTAGTAGAATGAAATATTGAACACGACCACATAAGCGTGAGATCACATGGTAATATTATCTAAGGTCATTGATCTTCGTAATAATATATTAGTGTCGTCATATCCTCTGACCTGAGATCGTATGATGACTTGTGCGATAGTACTATTGGTTCACTAGTATATCCTCATTCGACTATCCACGTCCTTTGAATAAATGCTAGATGGTCTTGAGCGATTGACGTATGAAGTCATGTATGCTTCAAGATGTGATCTGATAGCTTTGATAATAAAAACTATAGATGTTTCAAGGAAACTCAAAGTTGTGAGTATAAGTATTTGGCCAAAGCAGTCAATATCTTAGATATATCAAATTCACAAGATAGAGTTTAAAGATATGTCGAGTATAAGGATTTGACCTTACCATAATCCCAGACTCGATAAGAAACATAGATATCGGAAGGAATGAGATGACATACTCAAAGTGTACTCTAACAGATTCATATGTTTTCCAACTTCATTCATCGACTAGGGGCCATGACTTGCTGCTAGGCGATTACCCATGGTCTGTCAAATATCATGGAGATGAAATATTAAAGAGTTAATATTATTTTACTGCTACTCGATAATGAACCTAGGAGGTCGCACAATATAGTTCTCGTCTATATTACAAATTCAATGATGTTTATTAAAAATTAATAAATGATTATTTTGGCAAAATAAGATTTCCTGATTATTTTTAGGATAATCGAGATATTTCCGAAATATTAATTTGATTAATAAATTCGAAATGTAAAATTAAAATTAAGTAAGATAAATAAATAAATTAATAGTTAATTAATTATTGGGTCAAAATAATATTTAATTTATTGAGCTTTAATTTAGTGGGCTAGCACCCAAATTAATTAGAATCCTAATTAAGTTTAAATAGAGAAGTCTTTATTTAATTAGAATTTCTAATTTGATTAAGTATCCTAATTTATTTTGGAAAAAATCTTTAAGAGACCAAATTTGATTTGGAGAAAAATTATATTATTCTTATTATATTGGGATACGATTAAAATAAATCTTATGCTAATATATATATAAATAGTCCCAAATTGAATGTTGCATGCGCTTTTGCTGTAAGATATTCATGCAAATTAAGTTTGCGTCAAAACTTCACATTTAAGAAAGAAAAATAATTTTTCTTTGTTATAAAAAATTAGAGCAATTTATTCGTAGATGAGTGTTGATGTGTCAACTAGAGGTGTAACGCACGATGCACTACTGCAAGAGAAAAATCAAAGAGGATATTCAAAATGGTCAAGAAAAATAACAAACCCATCAATGTATATTTTACTATTAGTAAATATTATTTATGTTGATAAATAAAATTTATTACATATATGTTAAAATTAATAGAGATTAATTTAGTAGTATATTTGTTTACATCAACAATGACATAATCACGATCCTTAAAGTGATTTTGAAAGAAAATTTTAAATTCCACTCACATGAATACTTCCGCGCTAACCCCAAAATCTTACCGGCGATAATGTACATGTTTTCAAAAATAACGTATTTGGTGTCTAGTTGCTGTTTTAAGAGGTATCTGTTAGACATAAGTGTTTAGACATTTATGTAAAGTTTCAGTAAGAGGTGTGACTTGATAGCAAATGATTTATGATTTAATTGTCAGATTCGGGGGTTTACCTGCTCCGTTTAAACTCGGGTCAAGTGATTTGACAGTGTAGTTTCCAACATTTCAAAATAATAAATTCAGACATTTAAGTGTTAAAACAATTATAGAAATGAAATTTTAAATCGACGTTAGTGTAAGGTTTTGGGATAGCACGGAAGCATCAATGTGACTGGAATTTGAATTTTTCTTCCAAAACTACTTTAAGGATCGTGGTTATGTCGTTATTAATGTAAACAAATATACTACTAAATTAAACTATATTAATTTTAACATGCATGCAATAAATATTTTATTTATTAACATAAATAATATTTATTAATAGTAAAACAAACCTTGATGAATTTATTATTTTTCTTGAGCCTTTTGAATATCCTCCTTAATTTTTCCGTTGCAGTAGTGCATCAAACATTGTACCTCTAGTTGTCACACTAATACTTATTTACGGACAAATCGTTCCCATTTTTGAGATCAATGAAAAACCCTTTTTCTTTTCTAGGATATTGAAGTCTTTAAGAATAAAATCTTCAACTGCATATATATCAAATATATATATATATACACTAATATTCTTGCCAACAACAATCAAATTGTTTGTTGTTTATATATATATATACACATGCTTGCCTACAGCCTACGCATGCTTATGCTTTCTTTCAACGTGAGCACCTTCTGCCTTGTGTTAAAACCACAAATTCAATTTGCTTCTTCAACGTTAGCCAAATATGTCACACTGTCAGGTTTAACTTTATTTCCTTCTCTCATTAACTTGAAGAGCTCTACCACCTCTCCTCCCAATTTCTGCTATTGTTTCATTTGCTTCTATTCTGTTACTGTTTTGCTTATATTTTGCAAAACATTCTGTTACTGTTTTGCTTATTCTATCTTCCATTCCTCCATGGCTGCAAGCTGATAAAAATATTGCTGTAATTATTAAGATGAGGGTTGATATATTCTCATTTAGACACTTGCACGAGAAGATGAGGGTTGATGGTCTTGGAGAGCCTTATGGCTTTATCAATCATGCGGTTGTTTCAAAAGCTAATACAACTAAATCAAATCAATCTCGTTAATAGGGTAATTCGGAACTGGACCGGAACCGAACTGGAACCGAATTGGAATCGAATAATAGGGTACCTTATTTAATTGGGTAGGTTTCGGTTCCACTTAATTAGGAACCGATTTTTTCAGGGTAGGGATTCACCCCTAATATAGGCATATGATTTGTTTCAATTGTATCCCAATATAATAAAATCAATCCATTATCTCTCCAAATTAAATTTGGTCTTTCAAACATTCTTTACAAAATAAATTAGGATACTTAATCAAATTTAGGAATCATAATTAAATAAAGGCTTCCCCTTTTAATCTTAATTAGGAATCTAATTAATTTGGGTGCTAGCCAACTAAATTAAAGTCCAATACATTAAATATTATTTTGGCATAATAATTAATTAATTTAACTTACTTAATTTTAATTAACAATTAATTAAAATTATATTTAATTCATTTAATATAAATATCAAATATTTATTTAAACAATTAAATCTAATTTTATATTTCGAATTTATTAATCAAATTAATATTTCTAAAATTTCTCGAATATCCTAATCAAATTAGGAAACGCCAAAAAAATCATTTATTAACTTTTAATAAACATCCTAGAATTTGTAACATAGACGAGAATTATATTGTGCGACCATCCTAGGCTCATTATCAAGTAGCAGTGGAATAATATTAACTTTTAAATATTTCATCTCTATGATATTCCACAGACCATGGGTAATCGCCTAACAACAAGCCATGACCCCTAGTCGAGGAATGAAGTGGGAAAACATATGACCTGTTAGAATACACTTCGAGCATGTCATCTCATTCATTCCGGTATTTATGTTTCTTATCGAGTCTAGGATCATGGTAAGGTCAAATCCTCATACTCGACATATCTTTAAACTATATCTTGTTGGTTTGATATCTCTAAGATATCGACTGATTTGGCCAAAGACTTATATCCATGACTTTAAGTCTCATTGAAACATCTCTAACTTTTATTATCAAAGTTATTGGATCCCATCTTGAAGCATAAGTGACTTCATACGTCAATCGTTCAAGGCCATCTAGCATTTATTCAAAGGATATGGATAGTCGAATGAGGATATACTAGTGAACCAAGAGTACTATCGCATAAGTCATCATATGATCTCAGGTCAGAAGATATGACGACACTAATGTATTATTACGAAGATCAATGACATTAAATAATATTACCATGTGATCATACGTTTCTATTGTCGTGTTCGATATTTCATTCTACTAATGAAACATCTATTGTCTGTATCCTTATGATATGAGACTCATCATCCATTCTATTAACATCATAGGTCAATCTAGGCGACACACAACAATATTGATCAAGTGATATATTATTATCCTATATAATAGTCACATTTTACCAAGAACTTAATTTAAGACATATATAAATATCGTTGACTCTCATAATTGCAAACGTCTTTTGGATTAACGATATTCATATGCATAATATCTCGGGACATACACATAAAATATAGATGTAATAATGTGTAGTTAACAAATACCTTTTATAAATAAAATAATAAAGTATATTACAAATATTATGTTTTAAACCATTACTAATGATTTGTATAAGACGCATTCTCTGAAAATCAAAAAAAGAAAAAACAATTCAACTACAGTGTTATTATATTATATGAATTGCGTTTTTTTTTTGCTGAATGCAAATTCTCTTAAGGCTTCACATATTCTAAAAGTTATTTGTTATTTATCACAACCTAATTTCAACGGAGAAGAGACACAAAATTTACAAAAATGATACACTAACACACACTTTTACTTAAAAGTTTACAAACTCTATCACTGTAGCTACAATGATTTACTGTAGATCACTATAGCTACAGTGAAAGAGTTTGTAAAATTTTAAGTAAAAGTGTGAGTGAGTGTATCACTACTCCAAAATTTATTGTGACAAGATTATTGTTAAATGTTATTGCAGTAAATTACTGTTCAATACACTGTAGCATTCTAAAAAGGTACACTGAAAGATTCGTTAGAATGAATTTTGAACGGAAACTGTATAATCACGACCAAACATGCTGATGAACGGAAAATATATAACTATTTACCATTTTTTTGACATAATATTTTGTATGGCTTCTCGAATTTTATAATTTTGATGTGTTTTAGTTTATTTTACAGATAAAATAAAAACGGGACTTAATAGAATTAATCAGGACGAAATATGGAACAAATAAGGGTAAAAAACTGGACTTGACATTTGGATTTTAGAGGTTGGAAACTTGAAATGACGTTCTAATGAAGTACAATTTCAGAAATTTCAACTTTGCGTAATTTTCGTATTTTGGCCATAACTTTCTACTCCGAGGTCGCGAACAAATTGATTGGTCCTAAGAATTTTAGTGAATGGGAATTAGATCTTAAGATAGTCTTGAGATCAGAGAAGTTGGGTTATGTGCTGGATAATCCAGTGCCGCTGGATATTGCACCGGAGTCTTTACCTGAAGAGATGGAGGTATTTGAGAAGTGGAAGGATGATGATCTGAGAGTCAGATCTCTCATTCTCTGTTCTATGTCTCATGATCTAAAGAGGTAATATGTTGATATGTCTGACTCCTACATCATTATAACTCAACTTCGGGAGCTATTTCTAAACGAGAAGAAAACCCTGGTGTACAAAATCTCTGTGGAATTGTTCCACACTCGTTTGGCTGATGGCAAGCCCGTGAGTCCACATGTCCTGCACATGATGGATCTCATGAAGCAGCTTCGAAAGTTTGACTTTCAGCTGAATGAGACATTGGACATGAATTTGATTCTTGGATCACTCTCATCGGCGTATTCCCAATCATTATGAACTTCAACATGCATGGTATTCGATGTTCCTACAGTTAGTTGCATACGATGCTTCAGACTGCAGAGGAGGACATCAAGAATGATGTGTCGACACTCATCTCAAAGTCCCCTTTGTCTAGTTTTTCTTCTTCTCAATCTACGAGATCGAGTAAGAAGAAGAAAAAAAAAGGCAAATAAGACTGGCTCTGGTGTTCCTCCTAAAGGAAAAGTTGAAAAGCCAAGCAAGTCGAAGAAGAAAAAAACTGCTGAGGATAAATGCCACCATTGTGGCAAGATTGGACATTGGAGGCGCAACTGTCCAGACTACATAGCTTTCGTCAGACGGGAGAGAGCCTCCGCATCAGGTATGTTATTTTCCCTATCATTGATATCTATTTGGCTTGTGAAGCCATTGGTTCTAGATGAGTTTTAGATTCTGCTAGTCCTACTCACATCTTCAATTCGTTGCAGGGGCTGAAGGTCAGTAGAATGCTGAATCCAGGCGAGATGCAACTGCGTTTTGGGAATGAAGATTCTTTATCTGCAACAGTTGTTGGCGAATACGAGATTCGTCTATCCATACGCAGCATCATTTTGACAGATTGTGTTTTTATGCCTGGTTGTGTAGCTAATATTATATCCCAATTTGTATTAGATACAAAAGGATATCATGTACTTGTTAAGAATCGTTCTATGTATATATATGATATGAATGATGTTTTGTTACACAAATATTCAAATTCACAAGGTCATTATATTTTTCATGCCATTAGAGATGTTTATGAAATTTGGGATAATAAACGTAAAAGCTATGAAATAACTGATATTGAATTATGACATATGCGGTTAGGTCATATAGGTGTACGACGCCTAACTCAGTTGGTTAAGAATGGTCTGATTGAGAATCCAACCATACAATCTTTTCCAACTTGTGAATCTTGTATTCATGGTAAAATGACCAAAGCCCTATTTACTGGTGTCGGACATCGGGCCACTGACTTATTGGAGCTCGTACATAGTGATGTATGTGGTCCTATAAGTCAAACTGCTCATAGTGGTTTTTCTTACTTCATAAAATTTACCGATGATTTGTCACGGTATGGTTATATTTATTTGATGAAACATAAATCGGAAACCTTTGAAAAGTTCAAAGAATTTCGAAATGAAGTAGAAAAATAAACTGATAAATTCATCAAATGTCTTCGATCAAATCGAGGTGGTGAATATATGAGTAGTGAATTTATCGTGTATCTTAAAAATAATGGGATTCTCGCTCAATATACTCCTCTGGGTACACCACATCACAATGGAGTGTCTGAAAGGAGAAATCAAACTTTATTGGATATGGTTCGATCAATGTTGAGTTTTACAAATCTGCCTTACTTTTTGTGGGGGTATGCTCTTCTTACTGCTGCACATCTGCTGAATAGGGTTTCTTCTAAAGCTGTTCTCACTACTCCATATGAGATATGGGTTGGTAGGAAACCAAACCTTAATTATATTAGGGTTTGGGGATGTCTTACATACTTCAAGGTGACGCAGCAGGATAAACTTTTGCCCCGAGGGCAAAAAGTTAAGTTTGTTTGATATCCTTCGAATTCCAAAGGATATCAATTCTATGATCCCGAGCATCGAAATTTGTTTGTAGCTCGTTTTGCCAAATTTCTTGAAGAAGAATTTTTGGCAGAAGGTGGTAATCATAGAAGGGTTGAACTTGATGAAGTCCAACCTATAGATAACATACCAATAGAGGAATCAGAGGTTCAAACAGAAGTAGAACCTTCTAGTTCCACTCTCCGTAGGTCTACTAGGATATCGAGGCCTCTTGAGCGCTTGTATTTGATACAAGAAAAGAGTTTCGATGTGCTTCTTATTGAGGAGACTGATTCGTATACCTACAGAGAAGCAATATTTGACATTTATTCCGTTAAATGGTAGGAAGCAGTGGCGTATCCAGAAATTTCAATCAGTGGGGGCTAAATTTTTTTCTAACCGAAACAATAAATAGTGAATTCATACATATTTTTTAAAATTACAAGATAATCTTTATACTTTTGAAAATTATGAAATAACCTTCGTTTTAATACGATATTCCCATCCAGTTTTATGTGCGCACATGTAGAGAATTCCTTATGTTATATGGAGTTTCATGTACACAATGCTTATACTAGGGGTTACACATATTCTACCCTTTCAGTAGCCATCCAAATTCCGATCCTTAGTCGAACCAAGTCTAATGGGTGGTTATTGAGTAATATTTGTACTGAAAATTAAAATTGATTGAAATTTTTAATTATTAAATTTTTAATTAATTAAATTATTAAAAGCTTAACTCGTGCTTCTGAATTATAACGCTCAATTTGATCGAAAAGTTAATCCTATATGTCCAACAACGTTTTATATACAAACCTTTAGGCTATTGTTTTCCTTCTAAGCGATGTGGGACAAGTTGAATCTCTAACTTTCCACCCTCAAGCGTCCAGCTTCTACAAATTTTCAATGCCAACAACCGATCAAAATTTATTGAATTTGATTTTTCAATTCAGGCCCAGTGGGGGGGCTTTCCGCCCCTGTTTGTTTGTTTATTTTTTTCGTTTTTATTTTGGAATCGTTGGAAAACCACTGATAAACCATTCAATGCAGGCTTAAGCGGAACAATTAAACACATAAATGAGTAGATTTAAAATGAAAAGTAGTCAATTATCTATACACATATAAATTAAATATAATGATCCAAACAAATTCAAGATCGTAATTTATTTTAGACATATTTAAGAATGAGATTCATGCAAAAATATATTGGATTTCTTTTAATTGATTTAGGTTTGAGCCTTTAAAAAATACAACTTAAAAAATTAATAAATAATATATTTATAAGTGTTATTTAATAGTTTCTATTTTGTTATATATATATATATATTATAAAATACAAAAAAAAATTGTGGGGGCAGTGGGGGCAACTGCCCCCACTCGCCCCCATGTACATCCGCCACTGGCCTCACTTATCGCGGAGAAATATCGTGGATACACATGCACCCGAAAATGCATAAAGGAAACGAGAAATTACTGACGAAGGAAAGGTAACCCTACAAGTCTGCACAAAGAATATCCCTAAAGGAGCTAGATTGGATTTTTTTTCAATGAGTGGATTGCACAGAGATTTCCTTTTAGGGTCACCTCCTCCAACAGGAAGGTCAAGGTATTTAAAGGGACATATCACCCATTTGAACACCTTTACAGAGATTTAAATCCAACACTTTAATTTAGATAAGAGTAGGGATGTGCATTAATCGGTTTTAACCGATTAACCGAACCGTTCCGACCCTTTTTTTTTTTATAATGGTTCGGTTATTGTGATTAAATCGATTTTTACGGTTAAAATTTTTAACTTTTTCGGTTATTTGGTTCGGTTACGGTTATGAGATTCGTATAACCGAACCGACCGATTAACCGAAATATATACATGCTTCAAAACCCTAAATAAGTAAATAACAAAATTTCATAGACCGATTGTTAGATAAATTGTTAAAACCAAAAATTATTAAATTATTGGCTATTAAGAAACCCAAAATTTCATAATATTGGATTAAATATTAAATTTGATGAATATGAATTTATATTTGTGTTAAATTGCTTTGTTGAATGTTGAGTTGATGAGTTTATATTTATTGGACTGGTTAATAACCGAATTAACCAAAACCGACCGAAATATAATGGTTAAATTGGTTAATGGTTATGTGTCATAATATGGTTAAATCGGTTACACATTTACTTAACCGAAAAATTTCGGTCCGGTTAAAAAATCAAGGATTAACCGACCGAACCGACCAATGCACACCCCTAGATAAGAGCGGGCTGAGTCCCTCTGCTGCAATGAGAAACAGGTAAGGGGAAAGGGGATCTCCTTGTCTAAGGCCTCTATCCAAGGGAAATTGGATTGTAGGAGAACCATTGACGAGGACAGACGTGGTGACAGTGGAGGGACATTGCTTAATCCAGACATCCAAACCCTATTTTTTCCATAGAAGCATCAAGGAACCTCCAGGAAACTGAATCGAAAGCTTTCTCAAAATTAAACTTTAAAAGAATACCCTCACAATGATTTTTTTAACCCAATCCACCACCTCATTTACTATTAAAACCCCATCCAAAATTTGTCCCTCTTCTACATAAGCTTATTGTTCTTGACCAATAAGGGAGCCCAACACCTTTTTCAGGATATATGCAAGAATTGTAAAGATGATTTTATATAAGCTGTTAAGTAGGTAAATTGTTCTATATTTTTTCTATTACAAAATATTTAGTTACTGTGTTCTTACAAGGAATCTGAACAAACAGTAAACACAGAACACGATAGGCACAATAAATACAACAAGAATAATAAAAGTAAAACAATCTCTGGACAATAGAAGACGGCAATGCAGCAACGAACCAGCGACAGGAAATAGAGTGCAGTATCGAACCAGCAAGAAGAAAACAATGAGGATTCTGAGGCTTGTTGATGCGGCAACAATCTCCTTAAAATAAATTCGTCCCCTACCGAATGGTGCGGTAGAACGCGAGACGTTTGTTTCCGAGTATGCAATGGAAATAAACGAAAATGGGCACCACCAAAATCGCCTTCAAACGAATCACGAAGTGTTTGAACTCTCTCCACAAAAACAGCAAAGAAAAACCTCAAAAAATTTGTTTTGTCTTCTCTCTCAAAAAATGAAAAACACCGCACATATTAAAAGAAAATAAACATGCCAATTAAATCACATTAGTGGGAGGCCTTTAATTTGAAGTAACCACCAAGTTAATTAATAGAATTAATTTAACTGTTATGGAACTTTAAAATGCTTGGAAAAAAAATAAAGAGGCTTGCAAAAATTGGCTGGGCCGGGCCCGCATAATTTTGTCCGGCATTCGTGTACGCAGGACGTGCGGGTGCACACGAGTCAGGCCTGATTGGATTTTGATTTGCACCACATGCGCGCGCACGTAGAGAGAGCCTCTATCCTTATAACATTTATCCATCTACATATGAGCAATCATATATAAACACAATTTTCCTTTATTAACTTTCACATGTGGGACAAGCTAATTTATCTTTATTTTCCAACACCAATGAGTGAACTTTGAGCAACAATTTCTCATTCACCCAAGCACCATTATAAATTATTCAATTTAAGCTTAAATTTTATTATGAGAAATCTTTAAAATCTTTAATAATAATAAATTACAATATTAATTGCTTAATTAATTAAATTAGTATGTTTCTTATTTAATTGTAGAGATTAAGTGTCAATTATTTAACACACACACATACAAAATTATAAAAATCCTAAAATTTTATTTATTGGTTCACATAAAGATTGCAAAACGTAGAAAACGTAAATCTACTTTGTATCAAATGTATATCAAATATTTAATACATATTTTAATCGTATACCTAAATTTAAAACAAATTTAAAATAATTTACAATCTTTAAGTGATCTTATAAAATAAAATTTTAAAATTTGAATATTTTTGATAACGGATTAATCTTTATATATACAATTGGTACTTAAAAAAAAAAAGATTTAAAGACTCTTATCCACGTCATACGGTCCAAAATCATCCTCCATTTTTGGGCCCCACTTCAATATCCGCTTTTTTTCAAAAGCCGTAACCAAAAGCACTTTCAGTTACTTTCTCAAGAAGCTCTCAACTAAAAATGGCGGCAGTTTCAACACCAACAATCATTTGCTCTTCATCTTCTTCTCGTTTGTCATCATCAAAATCAAAAGCACACAACACGAAGAAGCTTCCATTTGACCCGAAGAAGCGCTTATACGAAGTGGGCATTGGGCTTTTAGCTTCTTCAATAATTGCTTTGACTCCAATAGAAGCTGCTGATGCTACAAGGATTCAGTACTACGCCACTACAGCTGAGCCTCTATGTGAATTCAGCTTTGTTCGTTCTGGCCTTGGTTACTGTGACCTTGCTCCTGGCTCTTCTGTTGAGGCTCCTTATGGTGAGCTTATCAATGTGAGTCTTATAACATTTTCCCCTTTCTTGAGGCTGTAACAATGTTCTATTTTCTGCAATTTGCTGCATAGCATATACACAACGGTTTCTGGTGTAGCCGCGGAGGTAAAATTTGATTTTCATAAAAAAGACGGATACTCTTTATTTTAGCGAGGGAAAATAAAATTATAGATTTATATCTAATTAACATATATAGACTTTTTATTAATTTATCTGACATATTTTATTAAATTTCGGATTGAACAGAGGCAACTTTCCTCGGATGCCACAATACAATTAGATTTTTATCTCTTTCCATATTATGTGAATATCAGTTAATTCAGTTGATAAAATCTCTTGGAACGGAAACCAAAGGAGGTTCAGGCCCGTTCACATAAGTGAGATGGAAATTGGATTGCCATCGGACTTAAAAAAATTATAAAAATTTTGCCAATTGTCTTGAGCTTATCTAAAATGTTTGACAGTCGTTGAAATTGCCTGTGCAATAAATAGGTTTCTTATGAATGTTCTTTTGATAGCTCTTTGAGCATATCATAAATTATGAAAAATAATATAGCATGACAGAACTATGAGCATACCTATTATTGAATAGTGAACAAAAATTTTCATGATTTGTGTTGTACTTTTATTAAAATTATAGGTTCACTACACTGCAAGATTTGCTGATGGGACAGTCTTTGACAGCAGCTATAAGCGTGGTAGACCTCTTACTATGCGTATTGGCGTTGGCAAGGTACAAAAATTGTTCTTACTTGATAAGTAATTGGTTAAATCCCCTGTTCGTCAATCGTAAGAGTGTCAATGAAAGGCTTCATGTTCTGTTAACTAGCAATAGCGATTGAAGATTTTAGATCTATAGTAAAAATATGTTTAGCATTCAGTTATTGGAAGTTCTCTGCAGACATCTGATAGTATGCATTCTTGTTTTGCCCTTTTTTCTCGAAAACAAATGATGTTTGAAAAACCGGGACTGAAATTGCTCTAACACCATGTAGACTAAATGCATTTGCATGATTGCATCTAAGTGAAAGTGTCAAGTCTTTACAGTTTTTGGTACATAAATATAGAATGAGGATCAAATGAGTTGCGGGATCCCGCAAGTGGCTGTTGGATCACTTTATAAAATTTTATAATGGCCGAGCCCACCACTGTTGGCCACCGTTGGATTTCAATCCAACGGCAACTTGTGAGGATCCTAAGTTGTGGGATCCAGCATCTGATCTTCATTATATTTGAGAGAGAGAGAGAGAGAGAGATTACTTATGCATGCTACAATGACATTCAAAAGTAGTTGTCACTATAATCTCTCAGAAGTTAGAGAAAATGCGATGATGTAGACTTTGGGGAATTGTGCTTGTGAATGTAGGGAGTTATGACCAATCCGCATTGATCTTCTAGTTCTTCCTTTTCTTTTGGGTTCATATTTTCAATTTTAACAAGTATACTTATTCGTGCCCAGGTCATAAAGGGATTGGATCAGGGAATTCTAGGGGGTGATGGAGTACCTCCAATGCTTGTTGGTACGTTTTTAAAGACAAAATCTTAGACCTTCCTCAGACTTTGTTTATAGCGAGAATCTTATGCGTTGGGTAGGACTTTTAACGTTATTTGTAATTTGCTAAAAGAATTTACATTCCTAATTTGATTCAGGTGGAAAACGTAAGCTTCAGATTCCACCAGAGTTAGCATATGGGCCAGAACCTGCAGGATGTTTTTCAGGTGAGATTACTGAATATTCATACTCTGTATACTCTTGTTGATAATGCAAAATATATACCGGAAACTGCGTTGCCTAAACATCCAACGACTTGACTGACCATTACGATTAACAATAAAGAATTGACTGTGTTACTCTGTGAAAAATCCGGGTAAGGTTGTGTATGTCAAGACATTTCCCAGGCGTTGCTTGTAGCAGGAGCTGCCAACTCTGAACACTAGTTTATATAAAGCCTTTTAAAATGTTATGCTTTACCAGCTTTGCTAACCAAGTACATTCAAATTTGAAATCATGATTAAGATTACTTTATTACCCTCTCCACTAGCAGGTTTCGAACCCCATACCTGTTAGTATCACAAGAGTTTTTACCAGCTAAAGTAGCTGGTACCCACAATATTTCTAGTGCTAAATGCAATTATTTTTGCAGTAATTATTGCATACTGACACTCGTTTTCTGGTTTATGTAGGCGACTGTAATATACCTGCCAATGCAACTCTTGTCTATGATATTAACTTTGTTGGCATCTACTCGGGAAATCGCAAGTGAAGACAATCAAAAATTCAATTGTTCAAAGAGTATACGAGAAGCCTGTGTAAGTTAAGTGAGTCTGCTAATATCCTCAATATGACATTACATAGTTTTAGAAAAAGTTGAAATAAAATATTTTTCACTGTTAAAAACCATATAAGCACCTTCCTTTTGCACCACTTGGACTTGTAACCCACTGGAACTCACGCTCTCCTCTCTCACAGATTCAAGTCCTATTATCTCATAAAAATATTGATATATGGGCAGATATCTCCCGATCCCGAGAGGTGGATTTAGATTTCCGGGAGGTGGCAGTAGATTACGGGGGCTTTTTTTAGAAAAAAGGCGCACCTTCCTTCTGCATACTTAGACCACAAAAATGAAAAATGAAAGAACCCACAATAACTGGTCATGTATAAAATTTTATACAACAAAATTGAAACTACAAGGTTCCAATCTATATTCTTGCTGGAGCAAATTAAGAGAACAGATTTATCCTGCTTTGACTAGAGCCATAGTTAATTAATGGAGTAAACTGCTTCCTTTCAGAACCTCATTTTAAACTTTAGAAAGCTAAGCAAGTTCAATCAGATTTTAGAAAGGCAATGGTCTCTGTCTGGTGGCCATCACTTAGAAATAACAAGTTTAAGTACAATTAAACAATTCGATAATCAATTGTTCACTTTCTGATGGAGCAATCATGCTATGGACTTGAGAGTTGGACTAGGGACGCTTTTGGATTTGTGGTATATTGTTGTGAAAATAATGCAGTTTAGAGAGTGCAAAGGGAGACACGCAGAGATTTAAGTGGTTCCGCAATTACCCTACATTACATACATCTCATGTTCAAATCCACCCGCTTCGCTACCCTAAGCAAGCCTACGACCACCTCCGCTCCAACCACTAGTCAATTTATTTGCATATTACAATTATATGAGTCACAATCTAATATCTATACTATGCCTTTCGAAACTGTCTGATGCAAATGAATCATCTGTTTATAAAAGTGATATGTCTTTACACTTCCTTTGTATGCGAGAAAGTGTTGAGAAAAAGTGTGAATTGAAATGAAAGTTGATTCTTTCATCATATGTGCTTCAATGGAAGAAAAAGATGTGCTTCTTCTTGGATTTCCCTTTTTCCTTTTCTGCCAATTTCGTTTTGGCAATCCATTGATTTGAATTTAGTGTAATGCAACCATTTGTAAATTACACATATGAATCAAATGATCTTTTTTTTTCTCCAAACTCATTGGACCATCCATTTGGGTTTGGAGATGTAATTCTCATAGGATCTTCTCCTTATCATAGCTTACCGAACTTTTATATAATCTTTTGACATGTGTATATTGTTAGGCATGTGTGGTCTTCATTTATTATTCTTCTTTTTAATAATTACGAATCATATATTTATATTTGCTCCATGAAAGCTCAGATCAAAAGAGAACTTCTCTAATTTTAAAAGTTTTGGTTAGAGATGTGATCCACTTGTCAGTTGTTAGACCTAATCCATGCATCATTTGTGTCATTTTAACTTGTAGTTACTAGAAATGGCAGCATCTTGCCATCACCTACATGTACAGCCAGGTTGCTTTCTTTTTCATTCCTGTCCAATTACCTCAGGAAGGGAATTCTTTCTATAGTTTCCATTGCCCTTTTTGGGAGGAAAGATTTTCAAATAGAAATAGATATTCGCAAAAGCTGAATTTTTGTTTTGAAGTGTGAGCTTTAGCTGCTCACTTTGTCATTTATCCTCTTTTCTAAAGAAGCTAGAAGATTTTGGCAAATAGCTGGTGTTCTTAATGCAGCAAAAGAAGGGAAACCCTGGAGCATGCTATCCTTAAGTGAAAGGTGTCTAAAGCTTGCTGGCCTTAGCAGAGCTAGCTCAAGTGGTAGGTACTGATGTGGGCTATTTGGGGAGGTAGAAATGATGCTGTTTTGCCAGGGCAGGTGGTTGATTGGCAATACATAATGGCTAAACCTGATGCCATTATTAACTCCTATGATCTGGTGGTTTCAGCTGGAACTGGGAATGCTGTTCAGAGACCACTACAATCAGATCATTTCAGTTGCAACCAAGTTATTTGACTCATTAGGGGATATGTAAGTGGCTGAGGCTATCTTATTTGGGATCAATTGTGCTGCAGATGCTTACCTCTCTATTATTATTGAATCCGATGCTAAAAATATAGATTGATGATTAGGTTTTTGGAAAAGATGCATACATAATCAAATGAGAATGGCTCTTCATAAATCAACAGTAACAGTAAGTCATTTCTAGCAGCCCCATAACAACTCAGAGCTTTTACAAAGCTGACAAAAAAGTGCTCATCAGGACCATTCAGAAAGGAACAAAACAAAACAAAACATTAATCAACCCTCTAATCTTCTCATTACCATAGTATCATCTCCAGTATTACAACAAAACCCCAAAACAAAAACCAGAAAATGCACAAATCCTGCCCACAGTGGGATTTTAAAATGGTTCTGCAGGTAGATACACTCGGAAAAATCAGCATAAACAGAGTATTTTAGTGCTTATTGTCCTTACAATATTACATAATATCGCAAGCATTTGGATTGTCACCATTGAACATTGACATGTAAAGGATATTCATATCTAGTGGCAGTAGCACTTGTTTCTGTGCTTTCAACTTTCCTGTCACACCAGGAGGAGCTTTCTTTTCATAAGCACCAGCAGTGTAAGGTACATATGGCCAAATCTCTGGAGTCCCAATGCAATCCTTTCTTCCTTTTCGAGGACGGAATTAGAAAAGCAGTTTCAAACAGGCCATCAAAAAGATTGCTTACAGTGATCTTGATTCAAAGCGAGCACTTATTCACCTTCTGTTGCTTTCTGTTTATCTTCACAGACTTCACTCCTGCACAAATCAAAAACTTTCATTTCAAATTCTGGTATTAAAAAAAAAACATTTTTTTGTTTTGTAAAACAAAGCAATGAAAGCAAAACTCACCCCTTGATGAGGAGAGAGCTTTCTTGACATTAAGCTCATAGCCATCACAGTCCATTCTGACTTTGAGATCAACAGTTTGTAATTGCTTCTTCTTCTACTTGTGCACCTGGCCTGAACTTCCAATCAAACCCGACAAATATTCTAAAGTTCCATTTTCTGAATTTCAAGACCTTTTCACCAACTGGGTATGGATTAAAATTTCTGAGAAAATTGTCAGAAAATGTTGATAGAATGAGAAACAAACAGAAGCCTGAGAGGTGTTTTGAAAATGTTACTTGTGAGAGGTGAATTTATACTAATTAAGAAAATGGAGATATTTATATTTAAGCAGTTTTGTCTTGTATTAGGGGTCTTATGCAAGCCAATTATGCTTCAGGTGTAAGAAAACAATTGAGGAAATTTTGCATCTGTATCCTTGTATACTTGAGCATGTATACTTATGCACCACCCTTTTCAAACATATGATATCAAAACCATAGGAGGGATTAGATGAAGAAGAAACATGAACTGTCATCATATCACAAGTTTCTGGGGGTATATGTTTCTTTCTGGGTCACTGGGAGCTTTGGACAGCAGAAGTGCATAACCATTACCCTCTGTCCCGTGTGGAAACAATAGCCTCAATCCAAACATAGGAATTTCAACTCGTCATGTGATCCTGAACATATTTGTAGGATTATGATCCAGCTTCCATGTATTTTCAGCTCTGAAAATCAAATTTGCACAAACAAAATTTCAACTCTCCAGAAACAGACGCTACCAGTGAACAAATTCAAATTGGTTCACTTCACTTTACCTAACTTACAAAATAAATTCTCTATGAGTGGCGAGGTTGGCCATAGAACACCATTCCAGGCGGTGGTAGTGGCCTGAAACTTGGAGCTCCTGGGGGTTGCTGAGTTAACATATGTAGCTGCTGATTCAAAGATGCCGGTTGCTGAGCCAATGGAATTTGTTGCTGCTGAGTTATTTGCAGTGGTTGCTGAGTCAATGGAACCATAGGGCTCACCATATGTGGTGGTGTAGGACCTGCCAGCATGGGTGGAGTGCTATCGTAACCATATGGGGTCATGATCCCACCTGATGGCTGCAAATACTGTTGGGGAGATGGGTTAGGGAGCATGTTATATTGTGGTTGAGTGCTAGAAGCTTGGCTCTGCATTGTCGGTTGGGGCACCAAAACTGTTTGATATGAATGATTTGGTGGAGCAGAGAGTGACTGAGCTGGCGAAAACATATTGGGATCTGAAATTGGCATCGGCTTTTCAGGTTTCTGAGTCGCTGAATTGGCAGGTGTAGATGTGAATGAATTTGATGCTGTAGAGGCCTTCACAAGACCAGCGTTCTTTGCTTCTTCAGCTGCAAATGTCGAGAGAACAGAATGCATGATCATTTGAGAAGAGCTAGAAGCTGTAAGTTTGGCTGCCACCTCGGCTGCAATGGCTGCAGCTGTTCTCCTTGGTGTTTGTGCTCCTTTTGTGTTTGTATTAACTGACGAGGTGGTTGTAGTGGACGGTTTCGATACATAAACTTCACCATTCAGTTGCTTCCGCATATTGCAGGCCTCCTCTGCCTGTGCCTGAGCTACCTAAAAAGATGAAAGTCATAAATAAAACAAAGGTGATGAGCTTTGTGGTGACAAATAAAACAGATATGAATCAGCCTTTTTCCATTCACTTGAAAATGCACTTAGAATTTAGAAAATGAACGCCCTTATTTATCAAACTCATTAGGAGATTTGCAAAACAGAAAAAGCATTTTGAGGTACACAGTTACAATTGTACCTGCATCTGAGTTCGGACGTTCTCCAGTTCGGATTCCTGAAAGCATTTCAGAAAGAACTGTGAATAACAAAATCTTGATACATAACACATGCAAAAGAGATGGTATATCCTGACTCGATGTACTCACAAACTTTACATTTAAAAGATTGATGGTGCGATTACATACCTGTTCATGAAGTGCCTCTTTCAACTGAGATACAAGTGCTATTCTGCTTGCTTCAACCGATTTAAGTTTCTCAATACACTGTTTCAACATATTTTCCTCCTCTTCTAGTTCTTTGGACAAAATTTTTCGCTTTGGATCTTTTGCTGGAGGAATTAAAAAATGTTCAGACAGCTGATATTTCAGAGAAGGCACAAAAATATGTAATGCTGAAGTTGCTAAAATTCATTTCAAAACAAACAAATAAATCCACACAAGTAGATATAAAATTCACATCATTATTGGCTTACCATTGGTACAGGCAATATCCACATCTTTCTCCATCTTCCTCACACGATGAATCACTGACTTACATTTAGCCATCTCTTCTTCTTCACTGGAATGCTCGCTGACCACCAAGTGATATGCAGAAACTATTTTTTCAGCTGCACCTCCAATAGTCAGTTTCTGGTGCCAGAAGCAACAATAATAACAATGAGATAATATTTTAATACTGTTGAGAATAATGGGAAAAGATGTAAAAGTATCATTTGAAAAAGAGAGAGTTATTCAAAAAATATGAAGTCCTGAAGTAATCTTCACTTAATAGAACAGAAAGATAAAATAAAGATCAAAATGTCCTTGTTCTGACCGTTCTAATGGACCGTGAATCCCGTTTAACAATTTTGACAGAGCGTGGTCGTTTTTTGACAATGAACTCCAAGGGTGGAGGCACTTCTCCACCAAGCATTAAATCTTTAAAACTCCGTGCATGGGATCCAAAGACTCTTCTTTCTTCCCATATGTTAACCTAACAATTTTGTAGAAACAAGTTTAACACATTTAATTAATACAGTATCCACAAAAATAACACAAGACTTGAATAAATTTACATAATGGATTAAATGAAACTCTTACTAATAATTCAAAGCTAACAGATAGAAGCTGGTACTCAACATGACAAAAAGGCGTCTCTAAGCTCAATTGATTACAAGGTGTAACATGATGAAAAAAATGGCATTCATCAATAGGAACTTACCAATCTAGATACAACATTTTTTCCATTATCATCGCCTTTCTCAACAACATCTTTGAGAGCTGCAGGAAGTACTTTCCAAAACTCAGTAACGAATTCATTCCCCTTTCGCTTACTGTTCTGCAAGATGTCATTTGCAAGATACAAAAGGGGAACTTTCTGAACCATTTGAGAACTGTGAAACTGTTTATCCCATGTTGCAACAACCAGTTCTGCTTTGCTGCGGTGAAATATACACCAATGTGACAAAGCTACGTACACAAGTTAAGGTAACATATGATAGATATATAATCAATATGATTGCTTTAATGCCAAAAAGAGCAAAAAAACAAATAAATAAGTAGACTCATAGTTATTATTACCCTCAAAGATGCATCATGCAAGGGTTTCTTTCAAATCTTGAAAATACACTGGACATAGCAGAACCTAGATCCAATCAATATGAACATGCAGTTTACAGGAAAATAATCCATAATTTATCAACTGAATTTCCATTGATCATGCTTTAACAACATTGCTCTCTATAATCTAACTTTAGGAAATGGAAAAACACTCACTTGCCCATAACATGCATAATTGCCTTTGCTTCGCAGTTAAATCAGTCAAACTTTTAAGATAAACAGCTGTTCCTTATTTTTTTGGGAAATTGATCACTCAATCAGCCAAAAGCAATTTAGAAAGCTATAATTAGTATTGACCACGTATAACAAACTTCACTACGAATGCAATAAGAACAAAGTATGCAATCACATTCATTTCAACTATCAAGATTTCAACATGTCAAAATTCGAACTTGTCAGTTCAAACACGCACAATCAAACTATGAACTGAACACATGCTCACGTATGACATAATTTCCAATAGAGAGAACTAATTGTTCTTAATAACACTTTGGAAAATAATTTTAAAAAAAAAATTAGGCAAAAAAGAAAAGAGGATACTTTCTATACACTGCTGAGTGCTATTGAGCTTAGACAGCTCTGCAAGTATTTGTTCACTGAACACACTATTCATCCCACAAACCACACAAAACCCCACCACAAAATTTATCAAAAAGTTCCAAATTTTCAAGCACCAAAAAACTTATTGAATCAACCCAGAACTTCAAGTTCAAAGTACCATAAATATAATTTTAACCAAACTTATCAAAGTTTGAACCTTTAAACCCTAAAATGGACAAAGAACAGAATTTGACTGCAAAATCAGAAAAGGGCATATGTATCAGCTAGAGGAAATGCAGAGAGAATCAATTGACTGCATGTGATAAAACCCTACAAACCCAAAACCAGAAGAAAAAAATTGAAAAAAATAAAAAATAAAATAAAAAATAAAATAAAAACGAAGACGTATTGAATGTGAAAGTACCGGGAAAGTGAGAGAGTTGTTAAAACCCTAGAAACGGTTAGTTTTGTAAGAGAGAAACATTGTAAACGATGAAGAGAAGGGAGGTTTTGGGCATTTGGCGCCTTCTAATGACTAATGAGAGAACGAGGCATAAACCCTAGAAAAGAAAAACGACGTCGTTCATTCAAACTTCAAAGTAAAAACAATTAAGAGAGATTAATGAAAAATAATAAGTAAATAATAAAAGGTTATGGGCTTCAAAAAAAAAAAACTAATAATAATAAATGAAAATTTTAAAAAACTATGAAATTATTAAATATTGAGATTCATAATTCTATTTATTTTTTTTTGGTAATATATTGATTTCCCCTCAATATCTAATTGTAGACATTCCTAATATATCAAAATTAAAAGAAAATTGTGAATTAGAATTTTTTAAAATATGTTGGGTAATGTTTGTTTTAATTTTTTAATAAAAAAACATTGTACCATCTTGTATAAATAAATTTATATCACTCAAAGCTCGAGAATAATTAATTCTCACCAAATAATTAATTTGGAGAGAATAAAAAAAAAAACATTGTACGATTATGAGTTTATGACTCTCTCTTTTCTTTTTTTAAACACAAAATTAATTAAGTTTAAAAACTAATAACGTTTTTTCTACATTTATTTTATTAGTAATTTTGAATAAAGTCTCACATATCTCTTATTTTTTATTGGGTAGGATATTTTAATATAAATCTTTGATATAAATCTATACATCAAAATTTAGCTATTGATCTAAGCGAATCTAATAATAGATATTTAAAGTCAAAATAGTATTTAATAATAATTATAGTTTACCTATATTTTTAATTTTGACTAAATTTTAATGTCTAGATTTGTGTCAGAAAAATTTTGTTGAAATATCTCTATCTTAATTTTTTTTAATCAAATTCAATCTAATATTATCATCAAAACTATCTATTCTAAGAGATTTAAATTTACAAATGATAAATGGAATAATGATGATGATGAGATTATATAGGATAATACTAATATAATCATGAAACAAAAAGAGCTCTTTCAGTAATTTTAAAAGAATGGAAATACTAACGAGTGTTTTAATGGTATTTTTTTAAAAATCTATTTTATGAAAATTTTGATGAAAAAATTAATTAATATTTTAACAATTTTTCATTTCCCATAAAAATAATGTCAAAATTTTCATAAAATAAATTTTTAATAAATGCTCTAAGAGCATCATTAGCATCACCCTCAAAAGAAATGGGCTTAGAATTAATTCATGAATATTCTTAAAAGCTTAATTCACTTTCCAATTTTCATTCCAAATATGACACCATTTTCACATCACTGGCTTCATTTCCATGAATATTCTTGGAAGTTAATGCACTTTGCATATTTATTTTTAATTAGATGGCTTTAAATTAAGGGTAGCAATTTGAGATAAGATCTGTTTATTCGCTCGATTCGATTCGCTTTAAAGCGAATACGGATTTGAAAAAATGGATTCGTTTATTAAACAAATCGAATACGAATTTAAGTTCATTGATTCGTTTAGGATTCGTTTTAATATTTTTTTAACTAGTTATTATTATTTTTCAATTAAGATTCGAGAAATTATTACTAATTACCTCAGAAAAAATATTTATTGTCGATATTTTGTGAGGTATTTTTAGTAAATATATTAATTACATATTTCATATGTATATATTTATGAATAATTAATGTAAATAAATTATGATAAATTATGTTATTAAATAATATCATGAATAAACAAATATCTGTATTCGATTCGTTTAATAAACGAATTGAATACGAATCATAATATTAGGATTCGTTTAATAAACAAATCGAATACGAATCTATCACATTTTGATTTGATTCGTTTATGATTCAATACAAATTCGATTCGTTGATTCATTTTGCCACCTTCGTCAATCTAAGTAATTATCACTTATCATCTCATTCTTCTTCCTTTTTTCCCTTTCAAAAAGTGGACTACAGTGCCACAAATAGGTGAACTTCACCTTGAAGAGAGAAGGGAAAATCCACATAAAAAGAATCAAGTAATATACAAGGGGCAGCCTAAGCCTTGAGTTGCATTGCATTTTAGGGTTTTAGACTACTTCCTAAAATGGTGTTTTATGGAAAAGATAAAAAAAATGCAAGTTATTTTATTAGAGATGACAATAAGGGAGGTGATTTACACATTGGAGAACTAGGATACTCTTTTTGATTTTTGTTTTGTTCCTTATCTCTCTTTGTCGACGGTATGTTCCCCGCAACACACCGTCAGCTATATCGCCGGTACAGTCGGGGTATTCCCAATATATAGTGGAGGCAAGGGATTGTAAAGCATGATTTTAAAAATCGGACTAGATCGACAGGTTGAATCGGTCGAATTGAGAATAAACTGTGAGTCCAGTTCAATTGAATTCTAAAAATGAAGGAATTAAAAAATCGATCAAAACCGATAAAAGCGATGAACCAGACCAATCGGTTCCAAAAAAAATTAAATCAAAAATTAAAATTAAATATTTTTATAATTTTTAATTAATTAAAATTATTTATGATATCTCATTTTTCCGTTTTATTTGATTGAACGAATGACCCATTGAATCTTTTAATTCATCGGTTCGATCATCGATCCGGCTTTTAAAACATTGTTACAAAGGACGTGTCACTCTTTACTCTTTAGCAAGAAAACTCTTCCCTCAACCGTTTCCAAATCGATTACGATTTTTTATTTTCTTTTTTCAAAACAAAAAATTAATTAAGCCTAGAAATTGGTAACATTTGACATTCTTTCCACATTTATTTTATTATATGACTTTGAATCAAGTGGCCAATGTAGTAATTGCCACTTGGCATCTCTCTTATTTAGATTGGGTGAGGATATTTCTAACATAAATCTTTGACACAAATATATACATAAAAGTTTAGTTTAAGTGAGTTTATTAGTAGATACTCAAAATAAAAAATAAAAAATAAAAACATTTAATTATGACTATATTTTGATGATGCCTATATTTTTAATTTTGAGTATCTATTATTTAAAGATAAATAATTAACTATGTGACCCATTTGGAATTCTGTTAGTGAAAATAACCCAAAGCTCCAAGAAAAATAAACTGTTTGATACTAAAAGGCAAAAATACCCTTCAAGGTGATTTTCAAGTTTTTTAACACTAAAAATATGAATTTTTTTAGACGTGGAAGAAATCACTCAGATACAAGTGCCAAGAAGAATCACAGAAGACAGACTTTGTTGGCACTTCGATAAAATGGGAATGTTTTCAGTGAAAAGCGCATACCATTTGGGAATACAGTTACTCGAATCCCAGCAGCCTGCCAATTCAAGTGGAAACCCTGTTTTTTGGAATGATATTTGGGCGATTGATGCTCCAGAAAAAGTAAGGATTTTTGTATGGAAAGCTGTTTGTGGTCTACTTCCAGTATCAGTGAAGCTCCATTCGAAGAAAATCACTAATCACACAACTTGTTCAAGATGTTTCAGAGAAGATGAGACTATATATCATGCTTTGTTTAGGTGTGATACCTCAAAGCTTTGTTGGAAAGGAACAAAATGGTACTCTCTCTTAAAGAATTTTACAGGAAAAGAGGTAGGAGATCTTCTGAGGATAGTGTGGGAATCGATGTCGAGAATGGATAGAAGCTTGTTCGCAGCTATCATGTGGAGTGTTTGGGGAGCTAGGAATAAATTCATTTTTCAAAATATTAAGTCCTGTAAAGAGAGTGTTTTGGCTGCTGCAGATAGGCTCATTTCTTCCTTTTCTAAAGTGAGACAGCATGAGTTTCCCATGGATGCTGAAAGAGCTTTAGTTGTTGTTGCTGAAAATCATAAAGATTCAGAATCTGGCTTTAGAGGTATGGTGGATGGCTCACTTCCTTTGAATGGAAGCCACGGTGGCATTGGAGTGGTTATAAAGAACAGCGAGGGTAGTGTCAAGGCGGTGGCTATACAACAGAGTTCGGAGAGTTCTGATATTGAGCAGGTGGAAGCCGAAGCTATCTTATTGGGGATAAATCTTGCCATACAAGCTAAAGCTCTGCCTATTGTAGTTGAATCCGATGCTTTAAATGTGGTAAATTTGGTTCTCGGTAAGACTCAGAGTACCAAAGAAATTGCTTGGGTTATTAGTGATATCCAAGAAGCGATTGCACGTTCGAACCAGATTTTGGTTAGATTCAGACCTCGTGCCTGTACTGCAATTGCGCATAATTTAGCTAGAATTGCTTTAACTAGGGAGTGTTGTGGTTGTTGGAAGGCTTCCTTTCCTCCTTTTGTATCCTGTTTACTCTAGTTTTATGAATGAATTTCATTTTCAAAAAAAAAATGTGTTAAATATAGAAATTAGAATGGTCGGCTATTATTTTTATTCTTGGCTCATGCAAAGAGGTTACTGTTAGGGCAACAACTGATAATATGTTGGTGGGTCTTGAAGCCCTTGGCCGAGTAGCCATTGAAGAAAGATGTGAAAATATGCTAGGGTAATTTTGTAATTTCCATTTGCTATCTTCTTGGTTAGACCATAAATAGGCAACATTGGCCCTGGATCAAATTATTTACTTCCCAGAAAAGTTACTATGATTCATATTCTATGAACCAGTTTTCAAAAAAACAGACAAATTCAACCTATGGAAAATTCATTACCCAGTTCAAAAACCTAATGCATTGATCATAATCAGTTTGTCAAATCTACAAAAGAGGTCCGAATCAAACTAAAACAGCAATCCAAAAATTAAATTCTAACAATAAATAAGTTCATAAACTTGGAACTCTGGAAAACATGACCTGACCAAAGGTGAATTGATCCAAAATCAATTACCTGAGCAGACATCCAACATTAGACTTAGATGAAAGGGTATTTCTCGGACATTATGAAGGAATATTGAAATAAAAAGAAACATCTTTATGATATTAAACCAGACTACAAGGGGTGAACATTTGAACTTCAAATCAGGCTTAGTGGTCTCCTGGCAGTGACTTGATGATATCAGAATCACCTGCAAAATAGAGAGGAGAAAAGTTAATTTCTGAATCTGCTGTATGCACCGAGAATTAAAACATAGAATTGAGAACACGATGTTTAATTATACCTGGATCAACAATGCTCAGGCAAGACACACGGAAGTACTTGCCGCATGCTGTTCCCAAGTCGACATTATCTGGAGAAAAATCAAAAGAATGTGACAAAACCACAAAGAATAATAACCTAAGTACTGTTCTGCGAGCTCTCAAGTGGGACCTCAAAGATTCAACTAAGCAAAGTTGTCAACCAAAGTGCATAAGAGAGAAACTGCTAATAAAAAAGTGAAAAACCACAGAAAGCAGCGCATTCACTAGTATGCAAGAAGATACAATTATAGCTTTAAGCTTGCTGATGAGTGATGCTGATTCTAAACTATTTACAGAAAAACCACGATACGTGCCAGACTTAAATTGAGTTTCATATTCTAAAATGTACATCCAATAATGGACCCTTTACACTCAGACAAAGCTAAGAAAGAAATTTTAAATTGTTGATAAGCGCACATGGTGAAACAGTACATTGTGAATGATGCATGAAACCCCAATCTCCGTCCCCATTTGGATCATAGTTTCAACATTTTCATATATATCTCCCTCCCATTCCATAATAACACGAACAAAAAAAAAAGATTGACATGTCCAAAAATGCACAAACTTCCTTAAAATCTAAAACAATGTTCAACTATTAGTATTATTTAGTACTGAAATCAAGATTTGAATATCAGTTTTTTTCCAAATAAATGCAATGACTATTTGAGCTTCACATTCAATTCAACCAAAAAGTAAATTCAAGACATCATAAAAATCAACGTAAACAAAAAAAAAAAAAAAAAAAACAAACAAACAAACACCAAAAGCACTTACTTCCATTGTAGTGATGGACTCCAATTTTAGCGAGCATAGCATAGTACTCAATCTCTGATTTCCTCAATGGTGGGCAATTATTTGACAAAATAATCAACTTACCTGTCACAGAATCAATATCACACAAAAATATCAAATCAAAATTAAAACATTTATTACAAAAAAAAAAAAAAACCAAAACGTTCAATTCCAAACTCACAAAAAAAAACCACACAATAAAAAAAAAAAAAACAAACCCTTTGAGCTCCTGAGAGATCGAAGTACAGTTTTGTAACCAAGAGTGTATTTGCCGCTCTTCATCACAAGAGCCAGCCTGTTATTGATGCTCTCATGAGTCTTCTTCTATAAAAAGATCAAAACCATAAAAAAAAATTAACAAAAAAATTACTTGTGAAAGCATTTGATGAAGTGTGAATGAACAGAAAGTGAATGGGAGTCTTACTGTTTTCTTGCTGGTCACCATTTTCGCCTGTTTGGTTGCCTGGAAAATCAGCGAGAAATAGAGGGAAAAAAACGTTAAAGTGGAAATACAGAAATATAATAAATGGGTTTTAGGGTTTGTCTTAGATTATAGCTTACGGTGGCTCTTCTGAGCGGCGGTAGATTGACAAGCCTTTGAGCGCGAGCAAGCAGATTTATATTCCTAGGGTTTCTCTTCAGTTTCACTGCTTCCAAAAGGGCAAATGCGCACGTGTGTTTTGTTATGTTTTAATGTATTTTATTTTTTAATAATAAGTGATAGAAAAATATATAAAAAATTATAAAAAAATAATAACAATTCTCCTTTATTATTATTATTACTAGCATAGGCCATAGAGCTCACATTTTGTGCACATTGAGTATATATTTTAGATATTAATCTTATAAATATTTTGGATCTTATCGGTTTTATAGTTTAAATGAGATAATTGATTTACTTATACGTAATATTTATGTCTCATTCGTTTATCTCTCAATTCTCAAATAATATTTATGATTCACTATGCAAGAGCTATTACTCAAAATCTGCATTATGAAGTATAGTAAATAATAATAAAAATTCATGAAATAAAAAAACTTATAAAATAATTAAAAATAAAATAGCAAATATTAATAGATCCGAAATCCAAAAAAATGGCTAGCTTTCGTGGGCGGCTATTATTTAGGTTATTTTAATACGAGATTATATTTTTATATTGTAATAGATTTTTATTTTAATAATTAATTATTTTAATTTAATAATAAAAATATTAATTGTAGAGATTAGATGCCACATATATATTTTTTTATTTTAATAAAATAAAATAATATATCTTCTTATTATGATAATTAATAAAAAATAATTGTAGAGATTGAGTGTCATGTGACGTGATAAGAAAAATTAAAAATGTATATATATATATATATATATATATATATATATTCGGATTATATACGATATTATTCAAAAATTAATCAGATAATATAATATGTTTTACTGTTATAATGAGGTTTTTATTTAATATATTTATTAATTTAACAGTATTTTTTAATTGTAATATGATAATATAATATGTTTTCTTATTATAATACATTTCTTATAAAATTATAATATGTATTTTTATTATAATATGTTTTTTATTTAATAAAAAAATTAATTGTAAAAATATTTTAATTTTATAGTTAATTATAAAAAATTAATTGTAGAGGCTAATTATAGAGATTAAGTGTCATGTATGTTTTTATTTTAATGAAAGATTATAATATGTTTTCTTGTAATAATAGGTTTCTTTATATAATTTTATAATAATAAATTAAAATATTAATTAATTAATTTAATTAATAGGATTCTTACTTTAATAATAGATTATGTTTTTATATTGTAATAGGTTTATTATGTTAATAATTTATTATTTTAATTTAATAATAAAAAATAATTGTAGAAATATTTTAATTTTATAATAAAAATTTAATTGTCAAGATCAGGTTAATTGCAGATAATTTAATAGTGTTTTTTGATTTTAATAGGATATTATAATATGTTTTTATGTTATAATAGAATTTTGATAAAATTATCATATGTATTTTTATTATAATATAATTTTTATTTAATAGATTTATTAACTTAATTTTATAACTTTAATATGAAGTCGTCACATGACGCGATGAAAAGACTTAAAATGTTTAACTTATATATATATATATATACACACACTACCTCTTAACTTGTTTCATCTTTAACCCTAAAATTTTAAGTTTTATTTCTCTTTAATCTTTTTTTTATTATCCTTTAGGGGTATATTCAATTGAGATTTTAAAAAACTACTTTGGGTAAAATAAGTCTTGTGATATTGAATTAAGATTTTTAAATAATCTAAAAAGTCTTATGGTATTCTATTAAGACTATTATGATTTTTTAAAATGGGTGTCCAAATCTAATGATATTCAATCAGAACTTTAAACAAGTAATAAAAAGTCTTAAGGTATTGAAAATTTACTTATTTTGAAGGATTTTTTTATATGTGCAATTGTGTGAGACTTTTCAGTAAGAATTATAAATATCAAACCCTATAAAAAATATTACCCTAACTCATCATATTTTTATCGTGAGAATTTTTTGGCAGTTAGAGAATATAAGACGAATAGACATGTTAGCTCTTCGTGAACAATGTACTTGCTTATTAGTAACTTTTTCTTTTTTCAGCCTGCGTAATGCAGTTTCTCTTTTCTTTCATACATAAAAAAGATAAAGCTTTTAGTTCAAATTTCTTGTGAAAATATATCCAAATTCACTTCACTGAAACCAAAGTTAAGCAAATAATGGCTATGAACGCTCACACCGTTGAAAATATTAAAAAAATTATAAAAAAAAACAATTTTTTCAGTCTTTGATCATGGTTTTAAGGAAGAAATAGCTTACTCGAATTGCTAAATTGTTGTGTTTTTTGTTTCTATTAATTAAAATTTAGATATGCTTTTATTTGAAATAGAGATTTTTTGTTTTATGCGTAATAAGCTTATTATTGGTATTTTAATTTTTATAACAGTGAATGTTTGTATTTGGTTGATCATGTTGGATTTTGTTGAACTATTTTTTTTATGCTATTTTGTTTCTACTTTGGCTGAACTATTTTTATGGTAATTTTCAAAAAACAAAAACAAAAAAGATAACAGCTTGTGTTAAATAGATGAATAACTATTGGTTCCATTCCATATAATCTCGGTTCTAAAAAAGTTACTCTTTGATTCATGCTCGTTCAAAAAGAAAATATAGTTGTAAAGGTTTAGGCATCCCCACCTAATCATGATGGAAAATATAGCATTGGCAATTCAGTGGAGGGTGACTTGGACGGGAATGGCCCAGGAAAAGAATGTGTCATTGAACTAGATAGACATTGTCCATAATCCGATTAAAAGTTGATTGGTTAGCATCATAAAATTAAAAAATATCTATATGTTGTCATTTCAAATCTTATAAATTCTTATGATATAAATCTTTTAAAATCCAATAAGTAAAAAATCTTGATTAAAAAACTGTAATAATATAATGTAAGTCATTACATTTTTAAATAGTCTTTTAAAATACATTGGATTTATTTATCCATAAATAATCTTTTAAAATCTCAGTTACATTGTTTAACTAATAAGAGGTTTGACATAATTTTTTGTCACTTTAATTTTTTTATCATTTTGTCATTATAAAGAGAGAAAAATTATTAATTATTGTTAATATGAATATTAATTAATTATATTTTTTTCATTTTGCTTAAAAAAGTGTACAAATAAAAAAACATTAGAAAAAAAAATGAGGTACACAAGCATAAATACTTTTTTTTAAAAAAGGCGTACAAGCACAAATATATTTTAATCTCTTATATCTCTATTTAAGTACTGTATTTTAAAAGAATATTTATTTTAAATACACATTAAATATTAATTATTTTTATTTTTAATTTTTCTGTTCGGATGAAACTATTTATAGTCACATTGTGACTGTGCTTATGACTATATATAAAAAAAATACAATCATAATATGACTGATATCATAAATGTGATTATTTTCAATATGAGTGAAGGTATGTACTGTAACTGAAGGTCGTAATGTGACTGAAGATCGGTAATAAGACTGTGGATCGACAATGTGACTGAGATAACTAATGTGACTGGAGTCATAAATATGGCTAAGAGTCAGTAATAAGATTGGGGTCACAATTGTGACCGTTTTCAATGTGACTGAAAGTCAGTAACGTAACTACTGTTACAAATGTGACTGAGGGTCGACAATATGATTGAGGTCATAAATACGACTAATGTAAACCTATGAGTAAATTTACAGTCACCTAACTGATAATCACATTGTGACTTTGGATAAAAATATGATTATGACTTAATTCTTTATGATTTAATTAAAAAAGTTATTGTGACTATACTCAATGTGATTGAATGTGGACAATGTGATTAAGGTAAATAATGTGACTGAATGTAAGTAATGTGAGTAAGACACACATGATACAACTTTCAATCAACAAAGTGACTGAGGTAAAAATGTGACCATAACCTAAGTCAATGTGAAGTATGTGCAACACATCAACTTTGGAGTTAATTTCGATCTTACCTAAGTTAAGGGTGAATTTGAGAAATGTTTACTGATGAAAGTTGTAGGTATATATTTTAAGTGTACATATATTTTTACAAATTGAGATTTGGAGTGCGAATGAAATAAACTTTAGTGTTTGAAAATGGCTGACTTAAAATTATTATTCTCTTATAAATATAAGGGTCATTTTTGACCCATTTTCTCATCGAAATTTATCAACAATGAGTCTTGTGTTGAACTCAAAACTTTTTTAAATATTAATAATTTATAAATACTTACAAATGTTTAAAATTCCACACTAATTCAATAATATCTTAATATACTTACTAAAATATTAAAAAAAATATTTAACCTTGGATACAATGATGATACATTTAATCCACGTGATTTAAAAAAATCACTCGCATGCCAATTTTATTACCAAATCACTTATAGGTCGGTTGTATCGAAAAATTACTCTTTCTAATCGTTCCTCTTCAGTGTAAAAATATAATGATTTGACCATTGATTACTATAATTGATTATATTCTTCATTATTCCTTGCACACTATGAAGTATTGGCATTTGATATATTTGAATAATCACGAATCAAAATTTGATTAGGACAACATATAAAGCCATGAAACACATCTTTGAGAACTAAATTTATACAACAAAAGAAAATATCCAGTTAAAATTCTTCATATACCGATCATCATTACTGTAATAGAGGAATATATATTTTGACTTAAATGCATCTTTATAAAGGCAACTCTCCATGTCTATAAAAAAGGATACTTGAGTTCATTTTTCATTAATTCATTCTTCTATTAATTATCTTACAAGTTTTAGACAACTTAGAAAGTCTAAGGTCTTCAAAAAGTCACCAAGAATTCTGAGAGAATGTTAACCACAAAATATGTAATACAACGAGACGAGGCTAATAAGTTTTTAAGGACATAGTAAAAGTCGGCTTAATATAATCTATATCTTCTACATAATATTTTACAGGTTTTTTTATTTCTAAATCATTGAATTTGTATTGATTCTAGGATTGCATATTAGTTTACTTGAATTATGTATGATAAAAGTAATTAACAACACATCCTGCCAACCCACTAAATGAAACATAACCCTCAACCTAAAACAGCCTTAAAAAACCACTAATATGTCATCGAACTAGATTCTTATGCTCGGCTGGAACATTTCCTCCCAATGGAAATCCCATGCAGACCTGCAAAGACAAATGTTTATAGGATACTTTCTTAGTTCTTACCGTTATCTTATTAGTGGATGTGATAGGCATTTAAGTAAGACAATTATGCCACATTTTCATATGGATGTTTCAGAAACCCTATGAGTGTCTTTTCCAATAGCGATGAAAGAAAGACAATCACCATTAAAAGGGCATTCTTGGAAGTATGTAAAACAACTCGTCCTGGGGAGGATGAGCCTGAGAAGATTTGAAGTGATATAACATTCTCCAAGAGGCCAACAATCTGAGGACACCAAATCGATCCACACTACCAATCTTTTATAAAGTTTTCGGTAATAACTCACCAACTCATTGATACCGAGAATTATGGGACATATATTGATGGTGGTTTTTCATCCCGAGGAATGTCCAAATGCCGATGAGGGGTAGAATGAGTATTGTATTTATCCAAAAATGGATGATAAAAACCCAATGGCCCGAGGAGACCCAACCACATGATCTAGAGGAATTCTCACAATGGCAGAACTTGTTGACGATGAAGTAAGTTGGGATACCGAAGTTGGAGTTGGTGCTTGGAGCGCCAATCCGAATAATGTATTGTACATTTTATTATTTATTAATAAAATAACTACATTTTCATTCCATATCTTATTAATTGTATTGTCATTATGCATATTAGATTAATGTATAAATATGCTAAGAATGACATCGACCTTAGAATAGTCATGCAGTAATACTGGACACTGGGTGGTCCGACATTGGGATAAATATTACTATTATAAATTATTCTTGAAGTCAATATTTCTAGCCGTTGGTTTTGGAATACGATCGAATTCCTATAACCTAGAAGACTATCACATATCGTATATTGGAATTAGAGTTCCAATGGTTTAACCTGATGTACCATGAGCATGGGAAGCTCATATAGACATATGTGAATTCGTTGGAGCGAATACTGAATGACTCACATGTGATTCCTAATAGTTGGAAGTACACACCATCGTTAATAGGAATTTCATCGAATCGAGTAGCATATGTGATCCTTTGACTATATGATAACATTGATTTTGTGTGAGATCCTCAACACTTTAATGTCATGTATGTCAGAAACCTTTCATGATCTGACCTCTAGATGTTCGTTGGGCGTGGACCGATGCACTCGTTAATCAAGTGTGAATCAAGTTATGATATGTCGCTTGTATGTGTATTATAAGGGGTTTAGGTATCCATGTGAGTAAATCACGATTCTTAAGACTTTGGACAAAGTCGATCATCTAGGGTGGATCGCATCAGTTGTAAAGAATCGTGGACATGTCGACATGAGATGTGCGCCTCGAAAACTTGACTGTATATTTTATGTTTCCTATCATAACTCAGATAGCCTACGACATAAGGATTGTTAAACATATGTGATGATCTCGACTTGTATAGTTAAGAAATGTCGTTCGCTTTCTTCGAGAATTTGGAGGTGGCCAATTTGCGTACATATTAGCTAGGCTTATATGACAAACGTGTCTGAACTTAGAGAGTCTCAATATGAAGTGTACTCCTTGAGCAATTGGGTAGCTGATTAATTTTAATAAAATATAATATTCGATATTATAATTATCAACTAAGATAATCAAATGTTATTGGATAACATTGATTATTTACTTTGACTTAATTGGATTAATTGGATTAATTCAATAATTACATAAGGGCTTAATTGTAAATTCATAAATATCTCTACCATTTTGGGATATTTTGGTAATTCCAAATATGTAATTATAGTTGTTTTTGGCTTGATTTAATTGGATTAAATCAAAGTGGAAGACATGTAAATAATCCATTAATTAAGCTTTATCTTGTTTTAATTAGATTAAATCAAAGTGGTAGACAAATATGATTAGTCACACTTAATTATACATATTTGGACAAATTAGATTAAGCCCACATAAAAATTGATTAGAACTATTATTAATTAAAAATTACCTAATTTTGCTACAAATAGCAAGCTTAAAGAAGGTTTTAATTATCTTGAGAAAGCTAAATACAAGCAATTTTTGAAAAAATTAGCCTAAGTTAGAATAGTGTTTAGAGAAGTTTTGTGAGGTCTCTACAACATTTCATCTAGGAGAAATCAAGATTTGATCTTGGAGTGAAACTTGCTAGCATTGGAATCAAGATTGGATATTGAAATCAAGCTTGCAAACATTGGAAGTTCTCCAACCATTTCAACAAAGGAGAATGAGATTGAATATTTGTATCGGCTCTGCGCGTCACGATGCAAAGATCCAACTTGTTGAAATGATTGGAGAACTTCCAAGATTTGCAAGCTTAACTCCAAGATTCAATCTTAATTCCAATATTAGCAAGCTTCACTCTAAGATCCAACCTTGATTTCTCATAGATGAAATGTTTTAGAGACCTCACAAAGCTTCTCTAAACACTTCTCTAACTTAGGCTAATTTTTCCAACTATTGCTTGTATTTAACTTTCTCAAGCTTAATTAAAATCTTCCTAAAACTTGCTATTTATAGCAAAACTTATATAATTTTTAATTAATAAAAGTTCTAATCAACTTTTATGTAGGCTTAATCTAATTTGTCCAAATATGTATAATTAGGTGTGACTAATCACCTTTGTCTACCACTTTGATTTAATCCAATTAAATTAAGACAAAGCTTAATTAATGGATTAGTTACAAGTCTTCCACTTTGATTTAATCCAATTAAATCAAGCCAAAAACATCTATAATTACATACTTGTAATTACCATAATATCCTCAAATGGTAGAGATAATTATGAAATTACGATAAAGCTCTGGTGTAAATATTGAATTAATCTAATTAATCTAATTAGGTCAAAGTAAATAATCAATGTTATCTAATAACAATTGATTATCTTAGTTGATAATTATAGTATCGAATATTATCTTTATCAAAATTAATCGGCTACCCAAGTGCTCAAGGAGTACACTTAATATTGGGACTTTATAAGTTCAGACACGTTCGTCATATAAACCTAACTAATATGTACGTAATTCGGCCACCTCTGAATTCACGAAGAACACGAACGATCTTTCTGAACTATACAAGTCGAGGTCCTCACATATGTTCAACAATTCATCCATCGTAAGCTATCCGAGTTGTGTTTAGGAAACATAGAATACACCGTCAAGTTTTTGAGGTGCACATCTCATGTCGACATGTCCACAATTCTTTACTACTGATACGATCCACCATAGGTGATCGACTTTGGCCAAAGTTCTAAGAATTGTGACTTACTTACATGGATACCTAAACTCTTATGGTACATATATGGGCCAACAGATTCTATCTTGTTTCGTACTTGATTAATGTATGCATCGGTCCACACCCAACGAACATCTAGAGGCCAGACCATAAAAGGTTTCTGACATACATAACATCAAAGTGTGGAAGATCTCATACAAAATCAATGTTATCATATAGTCAAATGATTACATATGCTACTCGACTTGAGGAGATTCATATTGACGGTGGTGTGTACTTCCAACTATTAGGAATCACATATGAGTCATTCAGTATTCAGTCCAACTAATACCCACACGTCTATACGAGCTTCCAAAGCTCATGGTACATCGGGTTAAACAATTAGAACTCTAATTCTAATATACGACATGTGCTAGTCTTTTAGGTTATAGGAATTCGACCGTATTTCAAAACCAACGACTATGAATATTTACTTTAAGAATAATTTATAATAATAATACTTATCACAATGTCGGACCACCTAGTATCCAGTATTACTACAAGACTATTCTAAGGTCGATGTCATTGTTAATATATCTATACATCAATCTAATATGTATAATGACAATACCATTAATAATGTATGAAATGAAAATGTAGTTATTTTATTAATAAATAAAAAAATATACAATATAATATTCGGATTGTCACTCCAAACACCAACTCCAACACATAGGGCTTGGCATCACTCCGGAATTGAAACACTTCAGAGGGAATGGCATCACTTTAGAATGGATGCACTTTGGAGTGATAAACACTCTGAAATGGAACTACATCAGAGTAAACGACATCACTCCAGAATGAAAGTACACCGGAGTGACTGATATCACTCCAGAATGGAGGCATACCGGAATGGATGAGATCACAATTTTACCATTTTACACAGGAGTGATGATCATCATTTTTTTTGCCCGCTGGAATGGATGTATACTGGAGTGGCTGACATAACTCCGGAATGAAAGTACACCGGAGTGAATGAAATCACTCAAGAATGGAAGCACATTGGAGTGGGTGACATCACTCCGGAATGGAAGCACACCAAAGTTACTGGCATTACTCCAGAAAGCAAGGTCACCGGAGTCACTGACATCACTCTGGAATAAAAGCACATCAGAGTGATGATCAATGCGAAATGAAAGTACACCGGAGGAACTGACATCAATCCAGAATGAAAGCACGCTAGAGTGATAATCACTTCGAAATGGAAGTACATCAGAGGGACTGACATCACTCTGGAATGGAAGTACACCAGAGTGATGATCATTTCCGGAATAGAAGTACATAAGAGTGATTGACATCATTCTGAAATGCGTACATACCGGAGTGACTGACATCACTCCATAATAAAGGTACTTCTCAAATTGAACTCTTTTTTTTTACTGAAATATAGCAGGTACATGCCTTACATGTTTTGCCTTTATTAGTATTACACTGCATGCCAGGGTAATGGTAACTAAGTCATTTCAACAAGTATCGACTTATCTGATATAAAATTGAATAACTACATCCTTATTTAATAAAATGTAGAAATTTGAAGATCTCAATGTCATTATCACATTCGCAATCTATTATTCTTTCCTTCCGAGAGTGCAATCGTCAGCTCCGATAACAACACAGCCCGATCGTCGGCTTCTTAAGCCTTCACTGTAAAACGTTACCGTTTCATTACCAATAAAGGCATCACTCAGCAAACACCTTCGCGGCACCGAATTTTAATCACTCGCAGATCTACCATTACCTCCATGTTATGCAGGTAATTTCGCAATTTTATTCGCGCTTTAGTGTTTTTTATTGTCTCTAATTTCTTTAGCTTAAAGTAGAACGACGTCGTTTTTCAGGTCAGTTTTGGAATTATCCTCGCGTCGGAGGATCTCACGGCTGATTACAGCTGAGGCGAGTGTTATATAATTATATTGCATATCATTTACCATTGACCTGTCCGCTATTATATTTCCATTCACTATAGCGCTTTGGCGCTTCTGCTCAGTGGTGCTTCTCCAAGAAGTGCTTCTTTGGTCTAAAGGTTTTATTCTTAAAATTTTGCAAAATATTATAACATCTTGTATTTGTCTTTTGTTTCTTAAAATTTTTGATACAAATCTCACTTCCATAATATGTTTGCGAGTATACTTATGTATGTATCAGTATTGTTGATTGATTATGTACTATAGATAGAGTATGTATTTACATAAGATATGCTCCTTATTTGCTTACGGTTGACAAAATTCCAGCGGCTACCTTCAATTATTTCGGCAAGAAAATAATTTTCAACTGCTTCCCAGAAAAATGCATCCCTAAAACCTGGTCCCACAGGCAAGCCACCTGAATCAAAGAGCAATGTTTTGCCAGTTGTTGTTGGAGTGGTTGCTGTTGCTAAAGCCGACCTATTCGCATATCAGAATGGGCATTTGGACCAATATTTTGGTAAAAAGAAAGAAAAACTTGATTATCTTGATTCATTTAAGTTTAGTGAAGATAAAAACTCTGTGAAGGATGATCATCATGTGGTGGAGCCCACGGTCACTTCCCACAGTGATGAAGAGCCTAATACATCAAGTCATGTTGTGGAGCAAGCTACGCAGAGTGTCGAAACTGATAAAGATCTTCCGCAATATGAAGATTCAAGCAAAATACCAGTTGAAGATCAGTCTCATTTGCAAGATAAAGCAGAATTGACAACTGAAGATAGTACAATAGCAGTGAAGGATAAAGACATGGCAGAAAATTCGAATGAAAGCATGGCATCCCATGAACAAAGTACAAGTCCTCCAGTATCATCCAAAGGAAGTGCTGAAATGGAAAAATCAGAGTCCAAAACTAGCAAGGAATCTGATGAAAAAGTTCAAGGCACAGAAATACTTAGCAGTGCTAGTGTAGTTCCTGAAGAAGATGAGCAGAAAACATTGCCACAACAGTCCATTATAACAGAAGAGAAATCTGAGGTATTCATCGATTTCACTCTTTTTAGTTTATACTTTGCATATGCACTACCATATATTGTAGGATTTGGGTGGTCGCAGTGTTTTCCTTTTGATTTTCATATACCTTTCTTGTACACTTTAGTACTTCCCTGATCTAAAATCCTCTCCAAAATTATATTTTGTTGTTTTGCATCTAAATTCTAAGATGAAGTTGATTCTGGTGTGTTTATATCACATGTTGATTTAGCTAAAGGTGCAGAATCACCAGCTTCCCTCCTTAAGGCATATCATCTAAGGGATCTAATTGATGACGGCATTGACAAAGCAACAGAGGTTTTTGATGAGCTTTCCTTATGCATTATTCAACTTATACATTTTGATTTACACCGAGCAAGATTGTTTGATTATATCTGTTGTAACTTTGTTTCTCGAATTGGTAGGATTTTATTAATGCAATGGAGGAGTTGAATAATGATTACCTATCCAAGGATGGGAAAGTGGTGCTTGATTTTTTACAAGCAATTCATGCTGCTGAACAAAGGCAAGCTGACTTAGATGCTCATGCTTTTGCGAAGGAAAAAAGAGCATTGAAGGTTTGGATCATCTTGGAATAGATTATTCAAATTATTAGTGCACGATCTAAAACACTGATTTCGATTAACTTCTACCAGCTTCTTGTCATAAACTTCTTGTTTCTGACACAAGTTTGTTTAACATATTTCTCTCATTCTTTTCATTTTCCTTTTTCCTTTTTCTTTTTCCAGGAGAATTTTGAAAAGGAATTGAGGGATTCAAGGGCCAGAGAACTTATGCGTGCAGAAGAGGCAGCAATGTTTGAGAATGTTATACATCTTTATGTTCTTAATTGTACCTGTCATATATTTTTTTTCCCAACTTTAGACTCAAATAACTTCCAATTCAATCCCTACATGCATCTATATATCTTTATCAACACACGCATACACTTATTACGTGCAAACACTTAATGTTCCTTTCATTTCTTGTTTTTGCACGGTAATGTTGATGTAGACTAGTATTGTGCATGAGCCATTGTTTAAAAATACGGTGGGAGGGCGTCGGCGCGTCGAGGCGTCCGCCTCTGGCGATATTTAGGGTTTTCACGCCTCAATCCGCGTGAGGCGGCCTCGTCATGCCGAGGCAGCCGCCTCACGCGTAACCATTTTATTTTTATTTTCTTTGTTCTTCGAAACGACGCCGTTTATGGTTTATATAAAATACCTCTCTCTTCCTGCTTTTTGCGTCTCTGGTTTAGGGTTTATTTCTTTGTTCTGCATTTTGTATACCTCTCTCGGCTCTGCGTTTGTGTCGCTCTCTCTATTTCGCCTCTCTTCTTCAGCTCGTCTGCGTGTCTCTTTCTAGTAAGCTCTCTGGTTTCTCTATTCTCTCTCGTATGTGCGTCTGATTTCTTTCACATTTTCTTTTTGGTTTCTGATTTCAATTTTTTCATCAATTGATTGTGCGTGACGCTTTCTGATTCTCTCTCGTCATTTGGTTTCTCAATTCTCTCTCGTCCAAGCTTGATAAGTGCATGAAAATGTACATTAAAACATCACTTATCTAAGCTTATTGTTAAACATTTAGTTATATATTTTATGTTTTAGTACACAGTTTCTATTGTTATATTAATTTAAAAATATTTATTATTTACACTAATTGAGTGATTTTTATTTGTAGGAATATTAATTCATGGATCCGGGAATATTTACAAGTATTTTGGGGACCTCTGGGAAGACACAGGATGAGCAGGAGCATTGGCGTCATGGCGTCAAAACTACATACATTTTCCAGTGAGAATGGCGCCATTCATCATTCATCAAGGGCGCCATGGCGCCTTCAATAAAGAACAAATTGGCGCCAAGGCGCCAATGAAGAGGCCAGGCGCCTTGGCGCCTCCAGAACGTGGTCCGCCCATACATTTTCCAGGGAGTTTAGCGCCCAGGCGCTATTTAAATTGTTTCAGCGCTGCGGGAAGAAATCCTACGCATTCCAGGACTCGATTTCTAGGGTTTTCTGAAATCCTAATGATACCCTGACACTACTATAAATACAATCGTTCTCCCAAACACAAAGGAGAGGCTAGTTACACAATACAAACAAGAAATCAGAGCTGTGCAAATTCCCGGGATCAGAAACAATGATTTATCCGATGATTCCTCATCCTATCTCTGTTGTTTCTTCATCTAGCATGCAGAACTAATCTCCCAAGCAAAGCTAAGGGCGAACTCTTGTACCCAACTCTTGTATTCTTGTTATTTGATTCATGAATGGTTTTAATTGATTAATACAATTGTTATTCTCTTCATCTCTTTATTCTATTGATTATTTGAGAACTATATTTTATTAGTTTACATATAGATGAATAGTCATGCTTTTTCTATGTGTTGTTGGTAAAATTGGTTTGATAGATTAAGGTTATTTTGCGAGTTGATCTTCTGCTGCAGTATTGCCCGAGAGTATATTGTCGTCGTTGGATAGGTTGTAACGATAACCTTGTGAGTTGTAAACGTAGAGAAGATTGAATGACAATTACCTTAGAACTTAAACTGGTGTAGAATTGAATATCTTCCAATTTTGGATTTGGGACGTGAAATCCTCAATTGTGTAATAACATGAATCGATAACGGAATATAGGTAATAGGTGCAAGAGAGGACCCTGATGCTTTGCTATTTTTCTCATTATTATTAAAATCTTTCAAGCCTATGAATTCTTTAATTTTCCATTGCAATTTAACCTTTTCTTAAAAATCAGTTACTGCTCAAAGTTCTTGATTTAGTGAATCAGTTTCTTTGTAACCATCTCTCTGTGGAATCGACACCCCAACTGTACTGCGATAACCGCGAGTCATATTTGGGCGTAATCAAAGCTCTCTGATTTCTTTCACATTTTCGTCTGCGCGTCTCTCTCTCTCTGATTTCACATTTTCAATTTTTTCTTGTACATGACGCTTTCTGATTTCAATTTTTTCATCAATGGATGTATTGAATGTGCGGCCCTGTTTTTTGGTTTAAATCAATTGCTTTCTTTCATGTGCGTTTCTGTTTCTGGTTTAAATCAATTGATGTATATGAATTATGAAAAAATGAATGTATTTTGGATTGATGATGTTTTTATCATGCCGATATTATGATTTTAATTATTTTTTAGATTTTAGGATCGAGGGGCCCGCCTCGCCGCCTCGCGCCTCAATGGTCGGCCGCCTCGAGGCGTCGCCACGTATTTTTAAACATTGGCATGAGCATATGACAATTTTTTGTAAGCCAAAAATTGGACAATTGCTTCTGAATCATTTTTGTTTACTGTTCTCATCTCTAATTTTGGCAATTTACACTTGCTGGCTCGTAGTATTCCATCTGTCTGTAGATCCAATTATATCATTGTATGTTAATCTCACACTCACACTCACTCTCTCACTCTCTCTAATTTTTTTTAAGTATCTTAAAGCTTTGGGTAATAACATATCTGCTCAGACCTCTAACCAGCCTAGAGGTAAACTTTGAAGGGTGTATAACAATGGGCGCTTGAAGCATGTTCTGATCCAATAACATTTTGACACCACTGGGCACCAGAAATCTAAATACATGTTCAGAAGTTGCACACTGCATGGAAAATGTCCATGCTAGGCTATAAGTTTTCTTTAAAGTTCCTGTCTTTTCACAAGCGCAAGGGAATTTGATCATGCTTATAGAGATATTTAGCTATTTTCTTGCTGCTAGCATCGTCCTAGATTGATTCACAAGCGCAAGGGATGTTTATCCTGCTTATAGAGATCCTTAGATCTTTTCTTGCTGTCAGCATCATCCTAGATTGATATGGCTCATTACTGTATATGTTATATTTATGACTGGCAAAGCCAAAAGGGATAGCATGGCATAAGTTATTTTGATTAACTTATTAGGCCTAAATTAGGAAAATTGAAAGACAGGAACCTGGTGATGGAACGGTCTAGTTTCATCCACTTAACCATATGAGAAAAGGCAAACAGAACAATTTGAATCCAACTTTGAAAAAAAATTTCACTCTAGTTTTTTTTAACGTAGTCTGTGAACTTCCATTGGCTTACCTGCTGTAAGATGTGGCTTGTTTTTGTTTTATTTACAATATGATTTTGACATTAAGGCATGATTGTTGAAAGGGTATATTCCATTCATCTTCCCTATGATTTGGACCAATTATGAGCAGAGCCCTTTACTTCTGTAACTAATTTGAAAATTTCCTTCCAAGGTAAAAAAATCACCCTTTTAGGGAAGCTATACCTTTCAGATATACTAGAAGCATAAAGTAGTGATGGATTGAAAAATATACTAGAAGCATAAATTTTCAAATAGAGTACTTTTTAAGTTTTGTTAATGGTTATTGCTAGTCTCTTAGGTTTGGACTCCTCTTAATTATTTTAGGATGATAAGCCTTGCATTTTTCTACACATCCAGCTGGTTCTTCATATTGTTATCTACTAATTTATTCTCAACTCTCCAAGGCATGTTTTATATGACAATGTAGCCAAGTTGATTCTCTTTTTTCTCCCCTTTGGCTTAGAAATATATCTCATAAGGATTATAATCATCAAATACAATCTTGAAAGAATATCAATCTTTAAACACTATTGAATATCAATCATCAAATACATTCGATTTTGTAGCTTTGTATTGAATATTGAGAGTGAAGAGGAAAATGAGTTCTCAGTTGTTCCCAAAAAAAGTAGAAAATCTTATCTGTCTCAATTGTGAATGTTGCTATTCCAGTAGCGGTTGAGAAATCTCCCATAAAGGAAGAGTGGGAACTACAAAAAATCAGAGAAGAGGAAATGGATAATCAGACATTGTTAAGCTCGCTCATTGCGTGAAAAAAGATACGGACAGAAGGCAAATTCAATTCACCTGAGCCTTGAGAGCTTCGATTTCCATGTAACCTCTACAAGGTTAATACTAACTAATACCATATGCAACCACCAAAGTAGCAAGATCCCTAATGTATCTTGAAGACACCAAGAATTTCAAGCTCTCCATTGGTTCCCATCTTTGGCTTCTCCTGCAAATGGATTTACAATAATAAGGGAAAAATGATTACCTGACGATAAGTAACTACAGACTTGGTACATGCAAATATTTCAACAAATTTCTAATGCCTATGTCCAAGTGCATGGTGTGTGTCAATATAGTTGAGAGCCTATTATAGAAAATTCACAAATCAAGTCCTTTTCCATGGATTGCTTAGCTTAGATGGAAAATAGCAACAACACTTGCTTTGCACAAATAATGCACTCAAGCGATGTGACAGTACATATCAAATAGATTAAACAGTGAAACACAAAAAATACATTTCCAGCACCTAAAGCAGGATAACATGAGCAATATTAACCAGAAATTGGTAATAGAAAAAGTAAACCAATCAAAAAAGGAAATATAGGCATAACAACCAGTCTCCAATTGCTCAGATGCCATGTAACAAGATAGTGTAATTCAATATGTTCCAAAAAAGCAGATACCTGAGAAATAATGCAATTGAAAAATGATGTTAACAATAAGATTATATCCAAGCAAAACATTACCTTCTTCTTCCTACTACGGGTAGGAAGTTCAACAAAATTGTTCACCCACCAGTAAAGTCCACATATTACAAGCCCAAACAGAACCACAATGCTCATCATTCCTTTCAAGGAGACAGCCCAACCATCAACTCCATGACCCAAATTTTTCCTCAAATTAGAGAAATACTTCACTGTTCGGCCAGAGAAAATTAGGGCAATATTGGCCCCTAGTCCAAACAGAGGGTAGAATCGTTTGGCTTCATCAACAGTCGTTATCTGCACCAATAATGCACGACCCAATATTTCAGTCACCACCAGACAAATGCAAATCAGAAAATAACAAGTGGAAATTTGATATAATTACAAGTTGAATTCACGAGGATGCACATGATTCTAATAAATGTTTTCAACTTTAATATACAACAGAAATATGCGCCTTCAACAGCCAAGAAAACAAAGATGAGAAAATTTCCTTCAAGTCAACCACATCTAAATTTAGAAGGCATCTGTAATATTTGAACATTTTCTTCATATCTTTCCCAACTTTCATTTCCCTTATATTTATTCTATAATCTTTCCACATGCACCAACGTGATGCCATAACTTGCCTTAGACATTGTACAATTATTAACACAATAACTGGTGTGGGATTTTCACTATCAAGCATCAGCACCTTATATTTTGCCATGAACAAAAACACAGGCAATTCAAATCAACCAGATTCTCATTACACCTAAAAGCAAATAACAAGGGCGGCAATGAATCTAGCTGAACATCGAGACATATTATTCAGAGGAAATAGTTGCATCACACTCCAAAAATATATCCATTTTGTTCTTTGCCAAATTTAACCTGGCTATTAGGTTGACACAAATTGAGCAGCCACTTGAGAATCATTCAATGAAATTCATTACCATTACACGAAGCATAAAGCAACTTGGATACACGGAGCATGACATTTCGGTAGCATTACCATTACACGAAAGAAAATACCTGTCTCACCACTACAGCCTTGAAGTCTTCAATAATCTTAGCATTACCATTACACGAAAGAAAATATCTGTCTCACCACTACAGTCTTGAAGTCTTCAATAATCTTACTAAGATTACAAGCTTTAAAACACTAGAGATTTGTAGCTACACAGGACTCACGAGCACCCTTCTGACCAACAAAATGGGCTAGTTATCTTCTCAAGAAATGAACTTAACCGGTCTCCTCATTTTTGGAGAAAAAGTAACCATCTTCAACCAATATACCACAGAAAACTAGAGGAACAATATCAGTCTTTCCTTAGAGACATCATTTACTTCTAATGGCCAAAAGCATTAATACAATGGCCATACACTAGTAGATTTTCCAACAATTGCACCAAAGCAACTTTATGGTGGGAAACGTCATCCTATAGAAGCCGTGGACAGATAAACTTCTTTTTCCCTGCAAAGATATGCTAATGTACGTTTTGGACCTCCATTGCCCTTGATTAACCGGATATCCTCAAATACACAATCCATACCAATACAAACCCTCAATGAGAAAGATGCTGCTTTTGGTGTTCTGTAAAAAGGTGCTATATAAGTAACTTTTTGGACATCATTGCCACCTCCAAGTAAGTTTGGATCCAGAAATACAAACTGAGTTGACTCATCACTCATAGTCATCCTGAGCCACAGCCTATCCAGACTCGAAACATTATGCAAAGTGATCTCAAAGGGTATAACTACCGGGAGTCCTGAGACAAAAATAACAGGATTTTCAGAACTATTATTAGGAACATCCAATTCCGTATTTATGTGCTTAAGTCTTCCACATAACATAATCTGCTTAAGAAAGAAAGAGTCAAGTAATTGATTGAATAGAAGTGGCTTGTACGAAGTATCACTAGCAGAAGTGCCAATCTCCAACAGTAATTTCTTCAGTTCAATAACAAAATTGGATGGTTCAATGGATCCTCGGTGACACAGAAATTCCACATGTGAAACAGTAGAAGATAGCTTTTTCATGGTAGTAAGGTAACAGCAGATTTCTCCTTTGGACAACCTCAATAGACAAGAGACGAGTATCAGCTCTAAGACATGCAATTCCTCTTCACTAGACAACCCTAAAAACCTACACCTGAGTTCTCTCAGCCTGCTGTCCATTTTTCCTAATAGGAGCTCCAATTCTCCCACTTCATAGTGAAGCATCTTTTTTGTGGGCACAGAGTGCTCCCAGATTTTAGTAAGCAGTTTCACTACCTGGAGATATTGCAATGTGAATGCTAATGCACCATCAAATCCATGGGATTCAGCATTAAATGTTAAAACTTCTTCCTTGCAAGCCCTGCAATAGGAGAAATAAGAAAATTAATTGCACGTAATGGATTAAAAACAAAAAATACAATATTTGTTCTCAACAGGTAGTTCTACGGCAACATGCCTTTCGTTCAGCCATATACCTAAAATAACATAAATAGAAAAATCCACCACATATTTCATGTACAGATCATAACATGATTTATCTCAGGATATATGTTTTTATCAGGTTGGTTGGGAGATATCACTTATGAGTTATGATCTTGCCTAAAAGTCCCTGACCCATGTGCAAAACACGAATAGGGGTAAGTGTCGGCAATGCACCTTAGCTTAACACTAGTAGAGATAATTCGAACCATGAGTTGCATATCAAAACAAATGTAAAAATTTCAAAACAAGTAGCATGAAAAGGCAGAAAATTTTCAGGAACCAAAAACCCTATTACAACCTCAATATCCTCAAAACCTCCTTTGAGCATCCTGATTGTACCAAGGACCAGATATTATTGACCTTTGCAAGTATAAGATTCATAGACTTCCATATTTCATCATCCTCGTCCAGCTGGCATCTTGCATGTGATGATGTACACTCTTTCAGCTTGCCATGTATCCAAGTCCGAGCTTTAGAGGCTTCATCACCTATTTTCTGCATGTGACTATCAACCCCAATACTAACCTCGGTGGTAGTACTTGGATCGTCACTTTTAGCTTCATGCAAGTGTGTATCTTCCCTTTCCCCTTCCCCGTTAAACTCAGCTTCAGAAAAATTGGAAAATCTACTGCATAAAGACAAGTAGGCCAAGAGGGAATGTTGGTTCATAACATCACTCAATGCATGAGAAATCCTCCCCAGCAATGTAGTGGCATAAGAAAATATCTGAGGTGGAATGCTGCGGACCTTCTGTTCGCATGAGAGGGGAACTGAGACAGCCAACAATAGAAATGCAGCTACTCTACCACAATCCAAACTGAATTTGTCACCAGAATCTGGCTCTATCTGTAACAGGCAAGCACAAATTTATGAAATAAGCAAATATCATTTTTTTCTGAAAAGGTGCTATGGCTATAATGAGACAGAAAGTATATAGTAAATGTGTATACAGAGGAAAGAAATTGTAGTATAACAGCACTTAGCATTTCTGTTTGGAAACTTGACGAATATGTAAACATCACAACATAAAACTCATGTCTACTCATAAAGCTAAAAACTTCAAACAGAACAACTTATCTATACATCCTATTTCCCCATAAAATTAAATTAGACAACAATTGGTAGAGAGAGAGAGAGAGAGTCCATCTTTATTTAAATAGTAGACCAAGAAATTGCACATAAAGATCCACGCTTACCTCTTGAGAAACCTCCTTGATAACGCATGCTGCAAAGTTCCCATGACTTCGACCAATAAAAAACAAAACAGACAAAATATCAGCTTCGTCCTATGGAAAAAAAGAAAAAGGGTCAAAAGAATAAAAATATGTAAACAAAAATTAATTACCATTTAAAAGCATTCAGAAGTTGATTTTTTTTCCAAATATCTAAAAAAATTTCCATACCTGTGGATATTTCTTCAAGTTTTCAAGAAGGCCGTTAATAAATAGTCTAAACAGCTTCAAATTCGGTGTCTTTAATAATTTTAGTATTTTCCTTGCTGCATGTCTCACAAGTTCACTGTTGTCAACTAGAGTGCCAACAAACTGCCCAATTAAATAAAGAAAAATTACTAAATGACAATCTGACAGGTCACCATTTTCAAAGCAAGCATGATGGCTACTAGTACAAAAGTGCCTATCGTTCAAAAAAATATACGGATTAAGGGACAGACTGATTGGCCAGCATAACATTTTTTTTCCAGCAATTCCGCAAGTATTTTACACAGAATAAAGAGTGGCTCATTTGAATAATCATGCAGGGTAATCTTTCAGAAATAACTTTGACCAATTTGCCAGGATCATCAAATGAAACCACTTGAACAGCAAATCCTACCTCAACTTCATGCAACATATCTCCCTTTAGTGGAAAAGGATTAAATTGAGCACATAATATATATACATATATGTCTAGTACAGAGATACAAGACTGGAGACTTACCATGTGCATGTGTATGTCTTCCACCTTTAGATGTTCACAGTTTGCCATAATATGCATTGTTTCCAAAGCTTGTAAACGGACAGTCACTGAATCATCATTCAGCATGTCTACCAAGAGGTTTAAAGCTTCTCCAGCAAATTTTTCTGAGAGGATTACGAGTGACCCCAAGGAAGAACAAGCAGACTCACGTACCTTCAAATTAAGCACAGGTTTTGTCAAGATCAGGATAAACATATATTGAAAATGCCTTTGAACCGTAGAAAATACACATAATACATATGGGGAAAAAATCTGCTTATCTGACAGTTTTATTGTCAATAGTCACACATCAAGCAGTTGAAACACATCTCTACATATATATGTACACAGGGACAGACACATTAGCAGTTAAAACACATCTTTACATATACATGTACCCAGGGACAGACACATGTAAAACACATAAATGTCAAAAGTAATGAGATTAGAGTCGAACAACATGATAACAATAGTTACCTCATGAAACTCATCCTCAAGCCCATGCATAAAAGCTCCAGCAGCACCAGATGCTGAGATTTCAATGCATTCTGCAGTGCCCTGGCTATAATATCTCTTCTCTTTCGTAACTCCTATAACCTTCTTTGATAGACTTTGCAACAAAATATTCTCAGATATCATTCCTACATTCCCAAGAGCATTAAAAACTTCAACTCTGACATCCATTTTCATGTCTCTTACTGTAGAACAGAGCTGAAAACACACATCACAAAAGAATTAGGACAAAAAACTGGCTGGTTTAAACACTTGTTCTTAGAATTGAGATAACTGATAATAAAACATAAAGAGATGTCATAGATGACACATAACGCAGAGCAGTGGGCACTGAATTCCTTAAACTGCTCCTTATTAAGACATGGGAAAATGCTACCTTAAAACTTACAAAGTCGCAAACGATCACAACTTTTTGTTACTCATTACAAGCTTTTTACTGCCAGCCACAAGTTTAAATTACATTTATGAAATCATGCCTTAACGCGGCATGTGTAATAAATGTGACTGATGTAACATAGTCGAACCCTTCAGAGAGTTCATATTTACAATGGAGATTATGAAAAAAAAAAATTATAACTTTCATTTAATTATTTTGTATCAGGTCTAAAGTTTCTAACTTCACCTCAAAATTGTAACATAAGGTTGCAAAATATAACTCGATGGAGAATATATAGCAAATTTAGTGTATAATTTTCTCAAATACCTGAATAAATACTACATCTGAACAATCTGCTCGATTCTTCTCTTCACTGCAAGCTACAAGCATTTTACCCCATTCAGCGACTACACGAACTGCGGCACATCTGACAGAATCTTCACAATCGCGTAGAAGCTCAACAGCACGGCAATAACATCCTTGAATCAAATCAACATCCTTAAAAACGCTGTGTTTAGACAAGCTAATCAATCCATCCAAAGCAGCTTCCCTAACATATGGATACGGATCCATCGTAAACCCCAAACACACAGTGAATAACAAATGCGGCTTTATGTTAAACCTCTCAGAATTTCTGAGCAACCACAGCCGTACGGACACGGAAGGAGAGAAACAAAGAGAGACAAAGAGTTGGTCGTCAATGTGGCCGGAGACAAGGGCGAGTGCAGCGACTGTGAGGTGAGTGGAGGGGGGAGAGAATATGAGTGAGTTGGAACGGAGAGAGTTGGAGATGAGAGTTGAGAAGTGAGGGTGACGGAGTGAGAGATCGGCAAGGAGAGTGAGTTCATGGTGGCGAGTGAGTAAGTCCGAATCAGTGAGTTGGAGAGAGCGAGTTAGGGTTTCGAGGAGTGAAGAGAGAGAGGAAATGGAAGTGTTAGGGTTTGTGATTAGGGAGCGGATTGAAGATATGGTTTGTAAATGATGTCGTTTTGTGACAGTGAGTGATTGTTCACATTTTTGTTTGATTTGTTGCTCCATTCAACTAAAGTTTGAATGAATTGTTAGTTGTCTGTTACTGAAGCTGAAGAAGAAAGAAAGCAAGAGTGCACCGTTTTATTTGGATCTTCAATTTTACAACCCTCCAGTAAAACACACCGTTATTCTTCTTTCTACATCAAAATGCACCGTTTCAGCAATTGTTATATAAATATCAAGGATTTAAATATCAGCCTGGTATAATTCTAATAAAAAAAAAAATACTATAAAAGCAACAAGTTAACACTAAAATGATTATATTAAAAAAATAATAATCTCTACAATGACCTATTCCACAGTCCATACTCATTTATCAAATGAAAATAAATATCTTCAAAGGTAAGCTAATCGCAATGTGATTGAATAGTAATTTGCACAATTTGAGATTACAAAAACATATATGTTAAATCTCGGAACAACATTCAAATTAACTCATCCATGATCACTCAATCAGCAAAAAGAAATTTAGAAAGCTATAATTAGTATTGACCACGTATAACAAACTTCACTACGAATGCAATAAGAACAAAGTATGCAATCACATTCATTTCAAGTATCAAGATTTCAACGTGTCAAAATTATTCGAACTTGTCAGTTCAAACACACACAATCAAATAATGAACTGAACACATGTTCACGTATGACATAATTGCCAATAGATGGAACTAATTGTTCTTCATAACACTTTGGAAAATAATTTTTAAAAAAAAAAATTAGGCAACCAAAAAAAAAAGAAAAAAGAAAAGAGGATACTTTCTATACACTCCTGAGTGCTATTGAGCTTAGACAGCTTCTCTGCAAGTATTTGTTCACTGAAAATAAATGAAAATTTCAAAAAACTATGAAATTATTAAATAATGAGATTCATAATTATATATATATATATTTTTGGTAATATATTGATTTCCCCTCAATATCTATCTTATTGTAGACATTCCTAATATATCAAAATTAAAAGCAAATTGTGAATTATAATTTTTTAAAATATGTTGGGTAATGTTTGTTTTAATTTTTTAATGAAAAAACATTATATCATCTTGTATAAATAAATTTATATCATTCAAAGTTCTCACATCTATTTTGAGAATCTTGAAGAATGCTTCTTAATCTGGCGAGAATAATTAATACTCACAATGTAATTATTAAATATTTTCTAAGCTATAGAGATTCTAAAACTTTTAGTTAATGAAGTTATTTAAAATTGCTCATTGTTTTAAATGGAAAAAGATTTTCACTTTCCCTAAATCCGATTCATATAAAATGAATCCATTCATAAAATTATTTATGATGTCATCCCTTTTTATTAATCGATCGAACCATTAACCCATTGAACCCTTTAAATCATCGATTCGGCTTTTAAAACACTGCTACAAGGGACGTGTCACTCTTTTGCAAGAAAACTTTTCTCTCAACCGTTTCCAAAACGATTTGGATTTTTTTATTTTCTTTTTCAAAACAAAAAATTAATAGATGGTAATGTTTTCGTAAACATTCTTTCCACATTTGTTTTACTATATGACTAGTGGCTAATATAGTAATTGCCACTTCACATCTCTCTTATTTTTATTGTGTGATGATATTTCAACATAAATCTTTGAAAGCAGCGCATTCACTTGTAAGCATGAAGATGCAATTATAGCTTTAAGCTTGCTGATGAGTGATGCTGATTCTAAACAATTTACAGAAAAACCCGAAACTTGCCAGACTTAAATTGAGTTTCATATTCTAAAATGTACATCCAATAATGGACCCTTTACACTCAGACAAAGCTAACAAAGAAATTTCAAATTGTTGATAAGCGCACATGGTGAAACAGTACATTGTGAATGATGCATGAAACCCCAATCTCTCGTCCCCATTTGGATCATAGTTTCAACATTTTCATATATATCTCCCTCCCATTCCATAATAACACGAACAAAAAAAAAAAGATTGGCATGTCCAAAAATGCACAAACTTCCTTAAAATCTAAAACAATGTTCAACTATTAGTATTATTTAGTACTGAAATCAAGATTTGAATACCAATTTTTCGAAATAAATGCAATGACTCTTTGAGCTTCACATTCAATTCAACCAAAAAGTAAATTCAAGACATCATAAAAATCAACATAAACAAAAAAAAAAAAAAGCAAACACCAAAAGCACTTACTTCCATTGTAGTGATGGACTCCAATTTTAGCGAGCATTGCATAGTACTCAATCTCTGATTTCCTCAATGGTGGGCAATTATTTGACAAAATAATCAACTTACCTGTCACAGAATCAATATCACACAAAAATCCCAAATCAATATTAAAACATTTATTACAAAAAACAAAATGTTCAATTCCAAATTACAAAAAAAAAAACACACAATTAAAAAAAAAAAAAAAAATTATCAAAACCCATAAAAAATTTAACAAAAAAATTACTTGTGAAAGCATTTGATGAAGTGTGAATGAACAGAAAGTGAATGGGAGTCTCACTGTTTTCTTGCCGGTCACCATTTTCGCCTGTTTGGTTGCCTGGAAAATCAGCGAGAAATAGACGGAAAAAACGTTAAGTGGAAATACAGAAATATAATAAATGGGTTTTAGGGTTTGTCTTGGATTATATCTTACGGTGGCTCTTCTGAGCGGCGGTAGATTGACAAACAAGCCTTTGAGCGCGAGCTGCAAGCAGATTTAGATTCCTAGGGTTTCTCTTCAGTTTCACTGCTTCCAAAAGGGCAAATGCGACACGTGTGTTTTGTTAGGTTTTAATGTATTTTATTTGTTAATAATAAGTGATAGAAAAATATATAAAAATTTATAAAAAATCATATTTCTCCCTTGTTATTATTACTAGCTCTAACTTTGTCCACATTGAGTATATATTTTAAGTATTGATCTTATAAATATTTCGGATCTTATCGGTTTTATAATTTAAATAAGACAATTAATTTACTTACACGTAATATTTATGTCTCATTCATTTATTTCTCAATTCTCAAATAATATTTATGATTCATTGTTCAAGAGTTAATACTCAAAATCTGCATCCTGAAACATAATAAATAATAAAAAAAACATGAAATTAAAAAAACTTATAAAAATAATTAAAAATAAAATAGCAAATAACAATAGACCTGAATCCAAAAAAATGGCTAGCTTTCATGGGCGACTACTATTTAGGTTATTTTAAAAAATATATATTTATTTTTTGTTATAATAATTAATAAAATATAATTAAAAATATTCTTTGTCGGATTATCTGCGATATTATTCAAAAATTAATCAGATATGATAATATGTTTTATTGTTATAATAAGGTTCTTATTTAATATATTTATTAATTTAATAGTATTTTTTTAATTGTAATAGGATAATATAATATATTTTCTTATTATAATACATTTTTTATAAAATTATAATACGTATTTTTTTGTAATAATAAGTGATAGAAAACTATATAAAAATTTATAAAAAAATCATATTTCTCCCTTATTATTATTATTAGCATAGAGCTCACACTTTATGCACATTGAGTATATATTTTAAGTATTGATCTTATAAATATTTCGGATCTTATCGGTTTTATAGTTTAAATGAGACAATTAATTTACTTACACGTAATATTTATATCTCATTCATTTATTTCTCAATTCTCAAATAATATTTATGATTCACTGTGCAAGAGCTAATACTCAGAATCTGTATCCTAAAGCATAATAAATAATAAAAAAAATTCATGAAATAAAAAAACTTATAAAAATAATTCAAAATAAAATAGCAAATAACAATAGACCCGAATCCAAAAGAATGGCTAGCTTTCGTGGGCGGCTACTATTTTGATTATTTTAATACGAGATTATATTTTTATATTGTAATATATTTTTATTTTATAATTTAATAATAAAAATATGAATTGTAGAGATTATGTGCCACATATATATTTTTTATTTTAATAAAAGAATATAATATATCTTCTTATTATAATAATTAATAAAAAATAATTGTAGAGATTGAGTGTCATGTGACACGATAAGAAAATTTAAAAATGTATAACTTTATATATATATATATATATATATATAGTATAATATGTTTATCGTTATAATAAGGTTCTTATTTAATATATTTATTAATTTAATAGTATTTTTTAATTGTAATAGGATAATATAATATGTTTTCTTATTATAATACATTTCTTATAAAATTATAATATGTATTTTTATTGTAATAGGTTTTTTATTAATAAAAAATTAATTGTAAAAATATTTTAATTTTATAGTTAATTATAAAAAATTAATTGTAGAGGCTAATTATAGAGATTAAGTGTCATGTATGTTTTTATTATATTTTAATGAAAGATTATAATATATTTTCTTGTAATAATAGGTTTCTTTATTTATTAAAATATTAATTAATTAATTAATTAATTAATATGATTCTCACTCTAATAGTAGATTATGTTTTTATATTGTAATATGTTTATTATGTTAATAATTTATTATTTTAATTTAATAATAAAAAATATTTGTAGAAATATTTTAATTTTATAATAAAAATTTAATTGTAAAGATCAAGTGTATTGTAGATAATTTAATAGTGTTTTTTATTTTTATTTTAATAGGATATTATAATATGTTTTTATGTTATAATAGAATTCTGATAAAATTATCATATGTATTTTTATTGTAATATAATTTTTATTTAGTAGATTTATTAATTTAATTTTATAACTATAATATGAATCTGCGACATGACGCGATGAAAATACTTAAAATGTTTAACTTACACACACTACCTCTTAACTTGTTTCATCTTTAACCCTACAATTTTAAGTTTTATTTCTCTTTAATCTTTTTTTTATTACCCTTTGGGGGTGTATTCAATTAAGATTTTTAAATAATCTAAAATTTTTTATGGTATTCCCTTAAAACTATTATGATTTTTTTAAAGTGGGAGTCCAAATATAATGATATTCAATCAGAACTTTAAACAAGTAATAAAAAATCTTATGGTATTGAAAAACTTACTTATGTTGAAGAATTTTTTTTATATGTGTAATTGTGCGAGACTTTTTAGTAAGAATTATAAATATCAAACTCTATAAAAATATTACCCTAACCCATCATATTTGTTATCGTGAGAATTTTTTGGCAGTTAGAGAATAGAAGAGGAATAGATATGTTAGCTCTCCGTGAACAATGTACTTACTTATTATTAATTTTTTTCTTTTTTATCTTGTGTAATGCAGTTTCTCTTTTCTTTCATACAGAAAAAAGATAAAGCTTTTAGTTCAAATTTCGTGTGAAAACATATCTAAATGCATTTCACTGAAACCAAAGTTAAGCAAATAATGTTCATGAACGCTCACACCATTGGAAATATTAAAAAATAAAATAAATAATAAATAATAATTTTTTCAGTCTTTGATCATGGTTTTAGGGAAGAAATAGCTTATTCAAATTGTTGCGTTTTCGGTTTCTATTAATTAAAATTTAGATATGTTTTTATTTGAAATAGAGATTTATAGTTTTGTGTGTAATAAGGTTATTATTTGTATTTTAATTTTTATAACAGTGAATGTTTGTATTTGATTAATTATTTTGGATTTTGTTGAACTATTTTTTTTTGTGCTATTTTGTTTATACTTTGGTTGAATTATTTTTATTGTAATTTTTTTTTTTAAAAAGACAACATATTGTGTTAAATAGATGAATGACTATTGGTTTCATTCCATATAATCTCGGTTCTAAAAAAGTTACCGTTCAAAAAGAAAATATAGTTATAAAGGTTTAGGCATCCCCACCTAAGCATGATGTAAAATATAACATTGGTAATTCAGTGGAGGGTGACTTGGATGGGAATGGTCCAAGAAAAGAATGTTTCATTGAACTAGATAGACATTATTCATAATTCGATTAAAAGTTGGTTAGTTAGCAAAAAAAAAATCTATATGTGGACATTTCAAATCTTATAAATTTTTACGATATAAATCTTTTAAAATCCAATAAGTAAAAAATCTTGATTAAAAAACTGTAATAAAATCATATAAGTCATTACATTCTTAAATAGTCTTTTAAAATACATTGGACTTATTTATCCATAAATAATCTTTTAAAATCTCAGTTACATTTTTAATTAATAAGAGGTTTGACATAAATTTTTTCACTTTATTTTTTTTTTATCATTTTGTCCTTATAAAGAGAAAAAAAATATTAATTATTGTGAATGTGAATAGTAATTAATTATTTTTTTCATTTTGCTTAAAAAAGTGTACAAACAAAAATACATTAAAAAAAAGAGATATACAAGCATAAATACGTTTTTTTTTTTTTTAAAACGCGTACAAACACAAATGTATTTTAATCTCTTATCTCCCTATTTAGGTATTGTATTTTAAAAGAATTTTATTTTAAATACACACTAAATATTAATTATTTTTTAATTTTTCTGTTCGGATGAAACTACTTATAGTCAAATTGTGATTGTGCCTAAACAAATAAGCATTCAGACACACATTTAATTGACAGTCATTTTGTGACATGTAAAAAAATACAATCATAATATGATTGAGGCACAAATGTGATTATTTTCAATGTGAGTGAAGGTCTGTAATGTAATTAAAGGTCGTAATGTGACTGAAGGTCGGTAATGTGACTGAGGATCTACAATGGGACTGAGATAACTAATGTGACTGGAGTCATAAATGTGGCTAAGAGTCAGTAATAAGATTGGGGTCACAATTGTGACCGTGTTCAATGTGACTGAAAGTCATTTTTGACCCATTTTCTCATCAAAATTTATCAACAATAAGTCTTGTGTTGAACTCAATTTTTTTTTTAAATATTAATAATTTCTAAATACTTACAAGTGTTTAAAATTCCACACTAATTCTTATCTTAATATACTTACTAAAATATTAAAAAAAAAAACATTTAATCTTAGATACAATGATAATACATTTAATCCACGTGATTTAAAAAAATATCTCGCTTGCCAATTTTATTACCAAATCACTTATAGGTCGGTTGTATCAAAAAATTACTCTTTCTAATTATTCATCTTCAATGTAAAAATACAATGATTTGACCATTGATTATTATAATAGATTATATTCTTAATTATTCCTTGCACACTATGAAGTATTGGCATTTGATATATTTGCATAATCACGAATCAACATTTGGTTAGGACATACATATAAAGCCATGAAACACATCTTTGAGAACTAAATTTATACAACAAAATAAAATATCCAGTTAAAATTCTTCATATATTGATCATCAATACTGTAATAGAGGAATGTATACTTTGACTATTTATAAAGACAACTCTTCATATCTATAAAAATGGATATTTGAGTTCATTTTTCATATTTGAGAGAGTTTCCACCATTTTGTTATAATTCATGTTCTTGATTCAATGAGTGCTCCTAATTCAAGAAGTCACCAAGAATCTTGAGAGAACGTTAACCACAAGATCCGTAGTACAACGAGACGAGGCTAATAAGTTTTTAAAGACATAATAAAAAGTCGGCTTAATATAATTTATATCTTCTACAAAATACTTTACATATTTTTTATTTCTAAATCATTGAATTTGTATTGATTATAGGATTGCATATTAGTTTACTTGAATTATGTATGATAAAAGTAATTAACAACACATCCTGCCAACCCACTAAATGAAACATAACCCTCAACCTAAAACAGCCTTAAAAAAAACCACTAATATGTCATCGAACCAGATTCTTATGCTCGGTTGGAACATTTCCTCCCTATGGAAATCCTATATAAACCTGCAAAGATAAATGTTTGTAGGATACTTTCTTAGTTCTTACCATTATCTTATTGATGGAAGTGATAGGCATTTAAGTAAGACAATTATGCCATCACATTTTCATAGGGATGGTTCAAAAACCCTAGGAGTGTCTTTTCAAATGGCGATGAAAGAAATACAATCATCATAAAAAGGATATTATTGGCAGTATGTAGAACAACCAGTCCTGAGGAGGATGAGCCTGAGAAGATTTAAAGTGATAGAACATTCTCCAAAAGGCAAACAATTTGAGGACACCAAATCGATTTATACTACCAATCTTTTATAAATTTCTCGATAATAACTCACCAAATCATTGATACCGAGAATTATGGGACATATGTTGATGGAGGTTTTTCATCCTGAGGAATGTTCAAATGTTGATAAAGGGGTAGAATGAGTATTATATTTAGCAAAAAATGGATGATAAAAACCCAATGGCCCAGAGAGACCCAACCACATGATCCAGATGAATTCTCACAATGGCAGAATTTGTTGGCGATGAAGTAAGTTGGGATACCGAAGTTAGAGTTAATGCTTTGAAGCGCCAATCCGAATAATATATTGTACATTTTATTATTTATTAATAAAATAACTACATTTTCATTTTATACCTTATTAATGGTATTGTCATTAGGCATATTAGATTAATGTATAAATACATGATAAGAATGACATCGACCTTAGAATAGTCATGCAGTAATACTGGACACTAGGTGGTCCGACATTGAGATAAATATTAATATTATAAACTATTCTTAAAGTAAATATCCATAGTCGTTGGTTTTAGAATACGGTCGAATTCTTATAACCTATAAGACTATCACATATCGTATATTGGAATTGGAGTTCCAATGGTTTAACCTGATTTACCATGAGCATGGGAAGCTCATATAGACATATGAGAATTCGTTGGAGCGAATACTGAATGAATCACAAGTGATTCCTAATAGCTGGAAGTACACACCACCGTCAATAGGAATCTCATCGAATCAAGTAGCATATGTGATCTTTTTACTATAGGATAACATTGATTTTGTGCGAGATCCTTCACACTTTAATGCCATGCATGTCAGAAACCTTTCATGATCTAGCCTATAGATGTTCGTTGAGTGTGGACCGATTCAGTCGTTAATCAAGTGCGAATCAAAATAGGATTCGTCGGCTTGTATGTGTATTATAAGGAGTTTAGGTATCCATGTGAGTAAGTTCATGATTCTTAAGACTTTTGCCAAAGTCGATCATATAGGGTGGATCGCATCAGTTGTAAAGAATTGTAGACATGTCGACATAAGATGTGCACCTTGAAAACTTGACGGTGTATTTTATATTTCCTATGCACAACTCAGATAGCTTATGACGAAAGGATTGTTAAACATATGTGATAACCTCGACTTGTATAGTTAAGAAAGGTCGTTCGTTTTCTTCGCGAATTCGGAGGTGGCCGAATTGTGTACATATTAGCTAGGCCTAGGCTTATATGACGAACGTGTCTGAACTTAGAGAGTCTCAATATGAAGTGTACTCCTTGAGAACTTGGGTAACCGATTAATTTTGATAAAAGATAATATTCGATATTATAATTATCAACTAAGATAATCAAATGTTATTGGATAACATTGATTATTTACTTTGACCTAATTGGATTAATTCAATAATTACACAATGGCTTAATTGTAAATTCATAAATATCTCTACCATTTAAGGATGTTTTGGTAATTCCAAATATGTAATTATGTGTTTTTGGCTTGATTTAATTGAATTAAATCAAAGTTGAAGACATATAACTAATCCATTAATTAAGCTTTATCTTGATTTAATTAGATTAAATCAAAATGATAGACAAATGTGATTAGTCACACTTAATTATACATATTTGGACAAATTAGATTAAGCCCACATAAAAATTGATTAGAACTTTTATTAATTAAAAATTGCATAAGTTTTGCTATAAATAGCAAGCTTTAGGAATATTTTAATTAAGCTTGAGAAAGTTAAATACAAGCAATTCTTGAAAAAATTAGCTTAAGTTAGAGAAGTGTTTAGAGAAGCTTTGTGAGGATTCTACAACGTTTCGTCTATGAGAAATCAAGATTGGATCTCGGAGTTAAGCTTGCTAGTATTGGAATCAATATTGGATATTGAAGTCGAGCTTGCAAACCTTGGAAGCTCTCCAACCATTTCAACAAAGAGAATGAGATTGGATCTTTTCATCGCGGCGCGCAGAGCCGATACAAAGATCCAATCTCATTATCCTTTGTTGAAATGGTGGGAGAACTTCCAAGGTTTGCAAGCTTGAATTCAATATCCAATCTTGATTCCAATGCTAGCAAGCTTCACTCCAAGATCCAATCTTGATTTCTCATAGATGAAACGTTGTAGAAACCTCACAAAGCTTCTCTAAACACTTCTCTAACTTAAGCTAATTTTTTCAAGAATTGCTTGTATTTAACTTTCTCAAGCTTAATTAAAATATTCCTAAAGCTTGCTATTTATAGCAAAACTTATGCAATTTTTAATTAATAAAAGTTCTAATCAACTTTTATGTGGGCTTAATCTAATTTGTCCAAATATGTATAATTAAGTGTGACTAATCACATTTGTCTACCATTTTGATTCAATCCAATTAAATCAAGACAAAGCTTAATTAATGGATTAGTTACAGGTCTTCCACTTTGATTTAATCCAATAAAATCAAGCCAAAACCACATATAACTACATACTTGTAATAACCATAATATCCTCAAATGGTAGAGATAATTATGAAATTACGATAAAACTCTTGTGTAAATATTGAATTAATCTAATTAAGTCAAAGTAAATAATCAATGTTATCCAATAACATTTGACTATCTTAGTTGATAATTATAATATCGAATATTATCTTTTATCAAAATTAATCGGCTACCAAAGTGCTCAAGGAGTACACTTCATATTGGGACTCTATAAGTTTAGATACATTTGTCATATAAACCTAACTAATATGTACGTAATTCGGCCACCTCCGAATTCGCGAAGAACACGAACGACCTTCTTGAACTATACAAGTCGAGGTCTTCACATATGTTTAACAATTCATCTGTCGTAAGCTATCTGAGTTGTGCTTAGGAAACATAAAATACACCGTCAAGTTTCTGAGGCGCACATCTCATGTCGACATGTCCACAATTCATTACAGCTGATGCGATCCATGATCGACTTTGGCCAAAGTTTTAAGAATTGTGACTTACTTACATGGATACCTAAACCCCTTATGGTACAAATACGGGCCGACATATTTTATCTTATTTCGTACTTGATTAATGAGGGCATCAGTTCACACCCAATGAACATTTAGAGGCCATACCATGAAAGGTTTCTGATATACATGACATCAAAGTGTGAAAGATCTCGTATAAAACCAATGTTATCATATAGTCAAAAGATTTCATATGTTACACGACTCGAAGAGATTCCTATTGGCGGTGGTGTGTACTTCCAACTATTAGGAATCACTTGTGAGTCATTTAGTATTCAGTCCAACTAATACCCACACATCTATACAAGCTTCCAAAAGTAGGGGCAAACACAAGCCCTTGTCTCGGAGCAACGAAGAAGACAACATGAGAAAAATCAAGGTAAATGAAGAGACATAAACAAAAGTATGGGCAAATCCACGGACGTGAGAAAACCTACATACAAGTGCTTCCACTGTGGCATAGAAGGCCACCTAAAGAATAATTGCCGAAAACTGCAACGAGAGCAGTGACAAGACAATAACCAACCGAAGAAGAATGATGTAGAGACACTTGTAGTTACCACATGAGATATAGATATATGCTCCAGCTAGGAAGAAGCATGTCTTCACACCGCAACTCATGATATCGAGTGGGTGGTAGATACTGCAACATCCTACCAAGTCACTCATCACAAAGATTTCTTCACAACATACAAAGTAGAAGACTTTGGAGCAGTGAAGATGGGGAATACCAGTTATTCTCATATAGTGGGAATTGATGAAATACAGTTGCGGATAAATACATGGTATACAATATCCCTGAAGGAGATAAGACATGTTCCAGAAATTCGGCTCAATTTACTCTCAAGGGTAGCCCTTAACAAACAGGGTTACACTAGCCACTTCAATAATGGCACTTGGAGAATGATAAAATGTGTCATGGTCATCGCCCGATGATATATGTGTGGAACTTTATATAAGACTCATGTGAAAATATGTGCAGAAAGCCTCAATGTAGCTGAACCGGAGGCTTCTCAAAATCTATGGCACCAGAGACTCGGTCACATGAGTGAAATAGGGTTGTTTACCTTGACAAAGAATGATCTAATCATTATCTCCAAAAATATTGCTCTAGATCCTTGCAATCATTGTGTATTCGATAAGCAACATAGAGTCTCTTTCAATTTCTCTTCGACAAAAAGATCAAAGATACTCAGTCTGGTGTACTCTGATGTTTGTAGTCCTCTAGAGGTCAATTCACTAGGCGGTAATAAATACTTTTGAGCCAACCGGGTGACGGTTGCCCTTAAGTGAATTGGCCACTATTCCGGCAGCCCATGAACTGCCCTAGTACTGTTGGGGCTGACTTGGGCAGCCCCATTGTGCATTGGGTAGTCGATTCAGTCAAAAAATGTGTTTTATACCATTTTGAGAAAAAATATTTTCGTAAAAAGTTTCGTGATATTTCTTAATTATTTATGTCGTTATTTGATATCGAATAAATATGTTTAGGTGAAATATGAATGAATTATTCATATTGGATATTGAATAATTTATTCGGTAATTTAAAAAAAAAATTAAATTACGATTTGACCCGAACTGCGAGCTTCCGTTGCACCCGCGCCAAAACCTCAACAGTTGAGCAGAGGGAGCTGCAACCTGCTCCATCAGAGGCTACATGATCATCTACAGAACTGGATGACAATAGACCGCCAGAAATCAGTGAACCTCCAGTACGAAGATCTGAGCGAGGTCGGATTCCATCAGCCAGATACTCAGGATCAGAATACGTTCTGCTTACTGACGAGAGGGAGCCAAAAACCTTCAACGAAGTTGTATCTTATAAAGACAAAGACAAATGACTACACGAAATCCATGATGAAATGAAGTCTTTGCATAAAAATAATACTTATGAGATAGTCAAGCTCCTACATGGAATGAAGGCACTGAAGAACAAATTGGTGTTCAAGCTCAAGAAAGATGGCAGCGGAAATGTGGTGAAACACAAAGCTCGGATAGTAGTCCAAGGATTCCTACAGAAAAATGGAATTGACTTTGATGAAATTATTTCACCAGTGGTAAAAATGACTTCAATCCGAGTTATCCTAGGATTGGTAGCCAGTTTGAACTTAGAGCTTGAACAGATTGATGTTAAAATAATATTTCTTCATGGTGATTTGAATGAAGAAATCTACATGGAGCAGCCAGAATGATTTAAGGTTTCAGGAAAGAAAACTTTGTTTGCAAGCTGAAAAAGAGCTTGTACAGGCTCAAGCAAGCACTGAGACAGTAGTACAAGAAGTTTGACTCATTCATGGTGGGTCAAGGATACAAAATAACAGCATCAGATTAATGTGTATACATTCAGAGGTTTCCATATGGAAATTTCGTTGCTCCTCTACATGTTGATTGTTGGACAAGAAGTAGCGAAGATCAACCAGCTAAAGAATGAACTATCTAAGTCTTTTGACATGAAAGACTTAGGACCAACTTAACAGATTCAGGGAATGAGGATTGTTCGTGACAGACTAGGGGTGAGCAAAACCAGTTCCGGTTCCGCATAGAACCGGAACCTACCTGGAAAAATTCGGTTCCGCACTAAGTAGAACCGGAACCTACCCAATTAAATAAGGTATCCTATTATTCGGTTCCAATTCGGTTCCGGTCCGGTTCCGAATTACCCTATTTTAAAATATTTTAATGAAAACTACATTCTGATACGAGTCCGTAGGAAAAAACGGGGACCAAATCGGAGTGCGGAAGCTCAAGAACGAAGAAAATGAAAAATATTTTAATTAAAATGAATGATAAACACTTAATCACAAGATATTAAAATTGACAAACACTACCAAAGCATACACCTTCTGCTCAAGGAAAAAGTTAAGACATGCTAAAATACAATTCATGCTATATTATAATATGGGAGTCCAGAATTTATATCACACAGCATCACAAAATGGATTTGCTTTTTGTCCAAACTTTGAGAATATTTTTGCTCTTCCAATTGAAAATACAGTTTGGCCTGCTAAAGTTGGATCAAGTGAAGAAAACAACTTTTGAAACTATAAGCAGCACAATAATGCTAACAAATCAATCACAAAAAAAAAGTATTATGTCCAGCTTACATACCAAGAGTAGTACTGATAATGCAGAGAGCGAGCACACGCAATGCCAACAAAGCTCCCAGCAAACATAATTGTTACAATATCAGAAAACACAATCTAAAAATTTAGCAACAAAGAGAGGAATTAAAAGAAATATCTCAGAGCACCGAAATTTAAATATCTAAATATTCATATAAATCTCTAAATGTTCATATAAATCGGTTTCATGGTCCGGTTCCGGTTCCGATCATTTTGGAACCGGAATCTACCCGGATAAAATCAGTTCCTTCATTTTTGGAACCGGAACCTACCCAATTACAACCGATTCCGGTTCCAAACCCGAAAAATCGGTCCGGTTCCAACGGTTCCGGGTTGAACCGGAACCGGTGCTCACCCCTATGACAGACAAAACAAGAAGTTGTGGCTTTCACATGAGAGTTATATTAAATGGATAATCAAGAGGTTTGATATACAAAAAGCCAAATCAGTCAGCGTTCTTGCTAGCGCACCATTTTAAACTGAGCAAGAGTGTCACGACCCCCTCCCTAGGGCGGCCCAACCCTAGAAAGAGGTTCGTGATCAACTTCAGCTCGAGCACTCTATATGCCAAATCAACCAATTTAAAACACACAATTAATACATCACAAATTACAAACTCAATAAGTATACACAACCTTTATGGTTTACAACACAAGACTTAAAATACAAATGACGACTCGAATGTCTGGACCAACCCGAAAATACAACTGTGGCACTTGGATCCCAATCTGGTACTGCTCTTGTTATTCTCGCGAATTACCTGAAATGTTTGGGGGAAGAGGGGAATGAGCTTAAAAAGCTCAGCAAGTAAACACTCATTCTCTCAACATTATCTCACAACAAAATAGGAATATATATATATAAGTAAATAATAAAATATATGAAAATATCAGTTAAGATATATAACAGCTATCTCAGGCAGAACATACTCACAACAACACATCTCATCTCATTACATCCATTAACTCATCTCAAATCACATAGTACTCAATATTTCAATTCATAGTACAAAGATACAATTTATATCTCAAATTAGTATTTACCATTATGTTTTCATGTTATCGATTACTCAATCAATCTTTCCAACGATCATATATAAATATATATGTATATATATATTTATATTATAATACAATATATGAAAATAGCATATATTACAATGTCATCACAACAATCATCCCACAACAATACAAACATCCATCAAACATGGTTGCTAATCCGGGTTTAGTATAACAGAGGATTGAAACCAATGGGAGAGTACCTCAATGACAACTCCCAAGGTTTCCAACCATATCAACTCGTAAAATGTGAGTAAAATATACTCAATGAGGAAGCCCCCGTACTCCCCCAAATCAAAACCAATGGAAGAGTCCTCAATGACAGCTCCCAAGGTTTTCTATCATCTCATCTCATCTGATGTATCATCACATCTCATCTCATCTGATGTATCATCACATCTCATCTCAAATCCGACCACTATTATACAAAACCCGGCAGCGTAACACATCAGCACACATCATCAAACACAATCACATCTCGCATCCAATCCATCAATCTCATCTCAACAATCATGATTTCATATATATCATTCTTTCAATATCTCAACATATGTCTCACAATATGTAAATAATATAACCAAATATATATATAATTATACCAATATATATATATATATATATCGACTCTCACAACAACCATCAATCATCAAACAATTATGTTAAGAGAATCACCACAGAGTGTACTTACCTCTATCCATGCAAAAGCCCTTAATATACCTATCTCCTCGCTAAGAATCTGAAAAATATAAAATTACGATCAGGTCCCTCAATTATCCAAAATTACGATTTAACCCCTAAACTTTTTAATATGCCCAGATAGTCCTACAATTCTTAAATATTACTATTTAACCCCTAAAAGCCAGAATTTACAATTATACCCTCTTAATTATGCAAATTGACAATTATGTCCAAAACTTTCCAATTCTATCATTTACACCCCCAAATGATAATAATCACATACCGAGCTCCACGATCTCCAACCTCTCAAAGAAAGATCCACTGGTCAGCAACATCTCAAGGATTACAGCGAAGAACGGCTTCGGAACTTGCTGATACTCTTAACGAGACAAGCGGGCCCCACAATGAAAATCGGGCCCCACTACCAAAAAGCGGGCCCCACAACCAGATACTTTCAACGGTGGATATATATACCAAAACGCTCGTATAATCGAGAGCAATAATCTGATACGTTCGGATCGCCGATCCAACGGTCGGATCTCGACTTCCAGTACAAATCCCGAATTACCGGTAATTACAAAACGGAAAACAACACAAACGATGTCGGATCGGGAAGTGACCACCGGCGTTGGAAAGATCTCGGCCTGAAAAGTACCCACTCACCGGAGGTGGCCGTCATAAGTGATCGGAGGTGGCCGGAAAATGCAGAATTTACGGCGACGAATCGCTCCCTTCAGGCGGCGCGTGGAGGCGCGTACGGAGGCCGTTGGACTCGATCTCGGTGGCGCTGGAAAGATGACGGCGGCAGCTTCTGGCGGTCCGGCACTGTCTGAAGATGACCGGCGGAGGAGCGGCGGTGGCAGCGGTTTGTAAGATTTGGCAGAGTGAGAGAGAATTTGAGAGAAAAAGAAAAATAATTGAGAGAAAGAGAGCTGGCACGTTATGCCATAAAAAAAATAAACTTCTTTCTTATATAATATCTTTTTTTTTTTTTTGACAAGACTTGCACACATTTTTTTTTTATAATAAGTTATCACAAGAGTTCGTGTCTCTCATCCAAGAAAGAGATAGAGAATATGTCATCGATACCATATTCTTCAGCTGTTGGAAGTTTTATGTATGCAATGGTATGTACCAGGCCAGATATTGCACACGCAGTGGGTATAGTGAGTCGTTTTCTCTCTAACCCTGGAAAGCAACACTGGGAGGCAGTCAAATGGATTCTCAGGTACCTCAAGGGTACATCGAAGTTCCGTATGTGCTTGGGGGAGCTGATCCGATCTTAGAAGGCTATACAAATCCATATATGGCAGAAGATCTTGATTGTAGAAAATCTACAACATGTTTTCTATACACTTTTGCATGAGGAGTTGTATTATGACAGTCAAGATTGCAGAAGTGTATTGCATTATCCACAATAGAAGCTGTATACATTGTTATAGCTGAGGCATGAAAGGAAATATTATGGCTAAAACGTTTTCTCCAACAGTTAGGGATCAACCAGACAGGATACAAGATACATTATAACGGTCACAGTGCTCTGGTCTTTAGCAAAAACTCAATGTATCATTCCCGGACAAAGCACATCGATATTCGCTATCATTGGATACGTGAGGTGATAGATCAACAACTGTTGAGACTAGTGAAGATTCATACAAATGAGAATCCGGTTGACATGTTAATGAAAGTGGTTACTCGAGACAAGATAGAGTTATGCAAAGACATAGCCGGGATAGCTGTCAGATGATGATTGTTTCAGATACAGCTGGAGGGGGACAATTGAAAAAACCAACATGCATACTTTGTGAGAACCAGAATGCATGGAAGCTTCATTCAGCAAGCTGTAATCCAGCAAGCATCATCAACCAGAAACTGTCATGCATCCATGAGATATCTCAAAGCCAACTTTCGATGGAGTTAAAAATTAGAGGAAGAAAACAATCAACTTTCGATGGTGATTGAGAGAAATGTGGAAACACTGTTTAAGTGTTGAATTTTTGAGTCAAACCTTGGCTATAAATAGAGAGCTTGCTTGTAAACTCAAAGCATTCCAAAGTGTAAATAGAGAGTGTTGTGTGAGGTTTTCCTTAAGTTTAAATATTTGTAATTCTATTCTTATAAGTAATAAAAAATTTAAGATTTTCCTTAAATACACCCTAGAGTGATCAGACAAAACATTCCCATCATTTGGAAAAATCTACCGGACATAAATTGAAGAATTAAATTTAATGGATTATGAAAGACTATTTTCTACATTTATCAAATATTATACTTAAACAGGAACATATTCCAGTTGAAAAAGAATTTAGAATAATTCAGTCGTAGGAACCTGTAAAAGCACAAAACTCAAACATGATTATTTGAATGTCCATCCTTAATCAGTCTGACCATTTTACAGACATCGAAGGTCCAAATTACCTCAAGGGGCCTTTTTTTTTTTTTTTTTTTGTTGTTCAATACTTAAGATTATGGGTTTGAATTAAGAAAATATATTTTTTGTAAGAGTTTAGGACAGTCGGAGATTTTACCTGCTCCACTTAAACAAAAAATAAGTGATTTAACTGCGGAAAAAAATTGCATTATAATATAAATCTCCATACTCTTTTCAGGATGGGTACCAAATAAAATGACAACAAATTAAGTTGGTAAATTTTTCACTTTAAGCCATCCTGCGCTCTGATCATCGACTGTTTCTCTTGCAATGTTCTCCATCAAATTTCCACTGAATAGAAAACTCAAAAGTCAATTCATGATCAAATGTGCCTTCCAATGTACCATTTTAAAAAGAAGATTGCTCTGAAATTAGTGTTCTAATGAGTTCCCATAAGCAAAATTTAAAATCACGTTGTTTTAATTTTACCGATTTGAGAATCATTTCAGACACTAATTTCGGATAAAATAATTTTTTCCTTTTAAAAAACACCCAATTTACATCACCAGTGGTGTCTAAACTTCTTTACTTTACATATCAAAATGCAATTTTAATATATTTTTTTGTGACATTCTAATGATATTAATTCTTTTAAGTAAATGTTACAAAAAAAAATACCCTAGAATCATTGAAATCAAAATCTTTAGCCTTCATTTCTTAACACGTGACTAAATTATCCCCGCCACGTCAGCTAACAACAAGACTCGCCGAAGCCGTCCGATCAATCTCATCATCAAACCATTCAAACGCAGCCCAAAACTCGTGTGCCAGTTTCCCGCCAAAACAAACAGATTCCCCATCCAGATAACGCCCCAACAAACTCACGCGCTCACGCTCAAATATCCTCAACATCCCACGCGCCCACCACCATAAGCGTCAACACAAGCTCCACTCTCCTATAAATACCCCAAATTTCGCTCTGCAATTTTACTCGAAATTAAGCTCTCAAATTCTCTCAAAATGGCGACGGTTTTCACAACTCTCCGATTCCTCACTCTCCTCGTAATCTCTCTTCTTATCATTACCAAATCCGCCGCCAACACCGACCTTGAAACACTCTTCACAGCCTCCGCCGCCACTCCCTCGCCTCAACAACCACCGCCACCGGCTTCGGAGCTCAACGGTCAGTCCTCGTTCCTCTCACACACCGATATTCTCGCGCCGATACTCTCACACCTCGGCTTCAATGAGCTCGCCACCGCGGCTCCCTCTCTCTCGACCGACATCGCGGCCACCGGCTGGTTCGGTCCGTCAACTCTCTTCGCTCCCTCCGATTCATCTCTCCGCACGTGCTTCTCGTGCTCCGTTCCTTCTCTGCTCCGCGAACACCTCGTTCCCGGCCTCTTCACCATCGATTACCTCCGTAAGCTTGCTTTCGGTACCAAAGTAGAAACCCTAAGCCCCGGCCGTTGCATCACCATAACTCACTCCAAGAGCCAAAACGACACCGTCTCCAAAGTCTTCATCGGCGGCGTCGAGATCACTCATCCAGATCTCTTCAACAACGGAATCGTGATCATTCACGGCATCCAAGGCTATATCTCCCCTCTATCTCCATTGTCTTGCGAGGTCGAGCGGATGACGTCACTATACTTCCCTTTCCAGCCGTCCGATCGCGGTGACCATCACCAGATCCAATATCAACCGCCGATTACGCGTTTGATGCTCCGAGACGCGATGCTCCGTCTCCGAAACAACGGCTTCAGCATCCTCTCGTTAGCGATGAAAGTGAAGTATCCAGAGCTCATGAGTCTCACGAACATGACCGTTTTCGCCCTTGATGACGTGTCAATCTTCTCCGGATCGTACACTTACATAAGCAACGTGAGGTTTCACATCGTACCGAACCATTACTTGACGATCGGGGATCTCGAGAGGCTTCCGGTGGGGACCACGTTGCCAACGCTTGAGAGAGGACAATTGCTAACGGTGACGACGGCCGGTGGATCATCCGTGACGGCGCCGTTAAGGATTAACTACGTGAGGCTTAAGGTTCCTGAAGTGATGATGAATTTGAGGATTGTTGTTCACAGTGTTTACTTGCCGCTTCCTCATTTGCATGGTGCGTTTCATGGAATGATGGGAGTTACCGATACTGCCACCGCTGCTGCTGGTGGTTCGGACGGTGACGATCGTGTGATGGAAGGCGAGTGCTCGGTGATGGATGGACATGGCATCAGTTCTTGTGGAGGTACTGGGCCCACTGGCACGGACACTGGTGCGAGTACGGTCACGCCTGTGGCGAAGTTTAGTAAACCGACGGTGGAGATTGAAGATCGTCATATGCTGTGATGATCAGTGATGACGTGTCGTCTTGTCAGTGAGATAGTCAATAAATTTCTCTCGTCAAATAGAGGGTGACGTGTTATCTTCATATCTTTGTACAGATTGTTGCAATGATTTGTAAGGATGTGTTTGTTTGGGAAAAAATGGATTCTTGATTATGTTTTTTTTTTTTTTATTTTTTTTTAATATTTGGCTTATTTCGTTCTACTTTATTTTCTGTTAATGATATATTTACACATATTTATCCTTAAAATTTTATCAACTCTTTCATTGTAGCTACAGTGAAAGAGTTGAGAAAATTTTAGGGATAAATATGTGTAAGTATATCATTTTTGTTTTCCTAATCGTAGTTATGATTCAATAGTTCATGCATTTTAAGATAAAATATAAGTAAAATGTTTTATGTTTAATTTTTTAATTTTCACGAGTATAACATATATCTTACTTTGTAAACATAGTTATGTAGCACTAATTAATTCATCCTTAATGAGCATTTATAGTGACACTTCTCTCACTGTAGCTACAATGAGAGGAATGTAATTATTTTTTGGATAAGTGTATGTTTGTCTATCATTTTTGTAAGAATAAACGTGTCCTGCATGCAATGTTTTACACTTTTATAACAAAGTTAATAAACCGCAAAAATGAAATAGATACATAAACTTTTACTTAAAGTTTCTACACTCCTCTCAATGTAGCTACAGTGAGATTTTAAGTAAAAATTTATGTATGTATATCATCACTCAATAAACGAAGTTATGACAGCCGTCCGATTAATTTCATCATCAAACTCGACAGAACCAAATGCAAATAGAATATCAACAAGAATCCAACCAATCAAGATCAATTTTATGAGAGTCTCTTTGATCAACCAGAAGCTCCCTTACCCAGTGGAATAGCAGAAGATATTCTAGAGGTTGCTCCTTCTAACTTTCGAAAATAGTGTTTTATTCTGAGGAGCATATGGGATGAAAAATCTGATAGAATGACCCATCATAAGGATGCTATTAACCACGATGAAACTTGTGAACATTGAAGAATTTACCGTCAAATCACCCGACTCAGATTTAAGCGGAGTAGATAAAACCCTCAATTGGTCCAAACTCTTACCAGAAATGCACACTCTAAATTCAAACTCCGGACCTGACAACTAAATCCATATATATAATTTTTTTTGGAAAAGTTGGATCGCTGCCACACCACCCAATCAAGATTTAAACGAAGTAAGTAAAATCCACAGCTGTCATAAAACTTTTACAAAAAATATATAATATGGACTCGAACCCAAGATCTGACAATTAATCATAAGCCATATTTGCTACCAAGCCACCCCATTGTGAACAATTCATGCATTTACTTTTTTTTAGATACGTTATAAATTTTACCACCAAACTACTCGAATCATACTTAAACAGAATGGGTAAAATATCAAATTATCTCAAACTCTTATCAGAAACGTACTTTCATCCTTGTATTAGAACGCAAAACGCACCCATGTATTTACACCCACCATTATCCACAGTGCTACGCGCCTTGTACCCAGCTCGTTAACCCACGCGCGCACGTTTCATAATTTGGCTATTTCGGCTCAATTTGTCTTATTATCGAAATTGAGTTGGAGCTTTTGACTTAAAACACATATGGCAATGAAAGCCCAAGATTCCGGGTTATCGGCCCACGATCCAGCTATAAGGATAAACAGGCTCTGTTTTTTTAAATTTTCATAATGAGTGGAGCTTTTGACACACTTAAAATTCCAATTCCGCAAACATTTTAACTAAATTTCCTAAAATACCCCCAATTTTAACATATATTTCTTCTCTTTTCCACGAGTAACAACATCAGATACAAGATTTTGTGACCATGATAAACTAATTAGAATATTGGCACTCATTTTGAGAAATTTTTCTAAATGGTTTGCATGATTTATCCTGTAAAAACGATTTCCAATAAAATCACATGATCCAAATTCAAACAAAATAGGTAAAAATTTTAGTTTTCCCTGGCAAAAGCTCGTTAATAAACACAAATCTTTTATTGATCTTTCAAGTGAAAAAGAATTTCATTGATAACTTAATTACAAATCAGATAATTTTTCATGTGTCAAAAACTACAAACAAAAACTGCATGTGTCTTAATTTTCCCACATATTCACTACTTCATATTCACACAGCCCTTAATTGAAGAAGGCAATTCCCCAAGCCTCTCAATTCCTTCAGCAAACACAACTCCCATTCCCATGAAAAAATGAGACTCAATATGGCAATGGAAAGCCCAAGCTCCAGGATTATCTGCCCTAAATCTCAATGCAGTCCAGCCATAAGGATGAACAGGCACTGTATTTTTCATAATTGGATCCACCAAATTGTACTTCTTTGGATCATTATAGATGTCAAATTTGCCTTCTCCATATCCCAATACCCAAAAATCATGCCCATGAAGATGCCAAGGATGTGTCTCACTTGTCTTGTTATTCAAAGAATTTGCATTTTGCAGTATAATATCCACTGTTGCATTAAAATCCACCCTGTAAATTCCATTCCCTGTTGTGGCATTTGGGTTTGGTGGAGCACTTGAAATGTCATATTTTCTGAAGTCATATCCATCTGGAGGTGGGGTTTGATCAAAGACATTAGTCAAATTTTCCTTCAGTGCAATAAGGTAAGGTATGTGAGGCATGTTATAAGAGACATTGTTCACAGACCACCTCATGTTGCCATTCACACGATTTTGTGTATTGAGCAGTACTATCATTCTGTCAGGACTTTGCGGCAGGGGGACGATGAATCCTTTACGGGCTTTAATGGCTAAACTCTGGTTTAAGCGAGGGCCAACGTCATTCCAGAGGGGGCCTGGGGGTGGGATTGTAGGAGGAGACCTTTTGGGATGATTTGGGTAGTAATTGAAAATGGCTAAGCCTGGAGGAGTTGTGAATGTGGCATTTCTGCTGACAATATTTGTTGTGGCCCAGTAGTTTCTTGTTGAATTTTGGTCAGTTTTTATAAGGACAGAATATGTTTCTCCTGAATATATGAAGAGATTTTGTACCTCAAATGGCTCTACATTGTGTCCATCTGCTTCAACTACTGTCATCTTATGACCCTGGAAAAGAAAATTTGTTCAGAAATATGATTTTTTTTAATTCTGTTTTTTAGAATGGAAAAAAAAAAATAACAGTTTTCCAAAAACACATACCTCTATTTGAAAGCTGAGGGCAGAGAGAGCTGTCAAGCTAGAAATCCTGAGTCTATAAGTTTTTCCAGGGATCACAGTAATAACATGAGGTGAGCATTCAGGATTTGTTGCATTACAAATAGTTCCAACATTCAAGCTTGGAGAGTTCAAAGAAGAACAATTGAATCTTCCTTTTCCTTGTATCAGAAGTGACTGTAAAGAACAAGTAGAAAAGAAAAAAAAATGAAGTTAGCGAAATCCTGAAGGGAGATTTCTCCGAGTTTTTAAAGATCTTGTGTCACGAGTGTATTATTAATAACTAACCACAAATCAATTTTAGATGCTCATTTACCTGAGGCTCTCCAACCCATTGAAAGGGAATAGAGGACAAGCCAGCAGATTGTTCAAAAGCGCTTCTATGGAACCAATCGTTTAAGATTAAGCTTCTATCATAATCATAGGCAAATGGTTCGGATTCACCATCGGGTAGTGATACTCGAATGGATCCATACAAGCCAGCTTCTCTTTGCATTCCGTAATGAGCATGATATAAATATGTTCCAGGCTGCAATAAGATTACAGAAAAGTATATGGTTGTTATTCACTTAGTTGTTACATGTACTTGTAATGACAAAACAACCTGGAAAATGAAAAACTAATGCTTCAACTATGTGTGTGGCAGTGTAGAAGCATAAGCAGAACAACAAAATAACTGAATGTGCATATTTTTGCGCCCTTATATTTTTTCGATTCGGTTCTCTATTTTTTAAGAAAAAATTGGTTCGGTTCGGTTCCGGTTTTGGAATACGATTCCATCCGGTTCGGTTTCGGTTTCGAACCGGAACCGTGGCCGGGTCTACTAATGAGCTCTAGTGAACTTAGTTTTCCGCCAGCCTGACCCGTACAACTTTGTTCCCTAAATTCAACCCGAGAGGTCTCCTGCGTGATACAGGAGATAGTATTATCATATTTCGGGTGTATATGTCATCTCTCTCACAGCAGCTGGGTCTAGAGCCCACTAAAACCCAAAACAGACAAAAAGGACCTCGATAGGGGACACATAAATACATACCTTCAATCACCAACTTTAAATTTATATTTTTTAAAATGTGCAGACTTGCAAAATACATAAAATTTGCCTCTCTTTGATCCTGGGAAATTAATGAAGCTAAATAGAGAAGTTTTAAGACTAGAAATAAAAAAACTCACCCTGTCAACAACAAACTTGTAAGTAAATGTTTCTCCAGGAAGAATTGGACACTGAGTGACTCCCTCTGTTCCATCAAACCAGGGAGTTCCAATCTATAACCATACACAAAAATGATCATCAATAATTCATCATACACAATTCATATTCCCAAAAAAATCGAAATGGAAACTTATTATAAACTCTTACCTGTCGAATTCCATGCCAATGAATGGCAACATTCTCAGTAATCAAGCTGTTCTTAAGATCAACAATGATAGTATCATTTTGCTGAGCTTGAATTGTTGGTCCTGGACTTCTTCCATTGGTTGTGATCACAACTTTCCTGAAGCAATCAGGAGACTTATACTCGTACTTCACTTCCCATTTGTATCTTCTAATTCTGGCATCAGCCATTGGAACATTTGTTAAAGAAAATAACAACACACACGACAAAGCCAACAAGTTTAAAATCTTCATTCCTCTAAATCCTGAAGATACAGCCATGTCCAAAATATTTGCCATGGCTTTGAAACTTGAAAAGCTGAACTGGGTTGCCTTTTAATTGATGCAGATGTTTAAAATTTTTCTTTATTTGCTTATGAGCTGGGATGATTTTCACATGCATATATAGACAAAAATTTCTTAGTGGTACTTCTACAAGGTCAAAAGTTAGAGCTGGCCATTGGAACAATAATTGTTGGGAATTATCATTTTTTTCACTTGAAGTTTGGCTAAAATTCAAAAAAATCCAAATATTTTTAAAGCGTATCAATTTTTACCATAAGTTTCTAAAGTGTTTTAATTTTCATAAATCAAGAGTGAGAGAACGATAATTTTCCTAAAATTTCGAGTAGAAATTGTTACATATTAGGTAAAAATTGATGCACTTTAAAAATTTCATGATTTGACTAAATTTTATCAAACTTCGGGTAGAAGAATAATAATTTCCCATAATAATATAATTAATTGGGGTGGAAGAATGATAATTTCCCATATTAAAAAAAAAAATCTAATACTTGTAAAAAAAAAAAAAGGGTTGTTAAAAGATGTTGACTTTTTATATTTTGGAAGCTTAATTACTCTCGAGTATTTTTTCTAATATTTAATTAGAAGATGATTATCAGAAAAAAAAAAATTGAAATAAGAAGATGTTTGTTAGATTGAATTAAATAAGTTTTGTCAAACATAGACACATTTATTACAAAAAAAAAAAACTATAGTAGTTTTTACCAAGTCCAAACGTGTGTGTTTCATAAAACTTGAACTTGTATATGAATTAAATCATATTTTAAAAATACGACTTAATTAGGCTTCATTCTCAAAATTCTATGTTGACGGCTGATTTTGGTCTCAGGATAATATGGGAATATCACCTCCGAGATAATCCTCCTTCAATAGTGAATTTGTTTGGTTATGGGGGACCAAAAGCAAACTTAGCAAAAGACAGATAAATGCGCCAATCGACAAGGAGATTTAACGTGGTTCGGCGGATCTTGGTCCGACCTACGTCCACGGGCACAAAAAGGATGATACTTTTTATTACTGAAATATGCTTCTCGGATCTCTTTTGTGTTTACAAGCTTGATCGTAATGATCTTCCTCTTGATTCTGATCTCAACTCCCAATGCTCTCAACTTGTTCTTGTTTCTTTTCGACTTGTTTTTTCTCTCTTCTTCTTCTTCTTCTTTTTCTCTTGTCCTCCCTTCTACCTCACTCTAAACCCTCCTATTTATAATGGTGAAGAAATCATATTCCTATTTGTACAAGAATTTCCTAGTTGAAACTATTCTTTTTTCCCATAAGGATTCCTAGTCAAAACTGTTCCCTTTTCCCATAAGGATTCCTAATCAAAACTACATTTACTTCATTTATCCTATTAGGATATTAACTCACCAGTTTTCCTTATGAAAATAGGATAACTTGTCATCTTATCCACAATGATAGGGTGTTATCTTCTGGAGCACGCCTCGCTATATGGTCGGTCTTCATGAGGTCGGTCACAATAGTTTTTTTGTACTGAGAGTGCTGCTGTCGACCTGATAATTGCCCGGTCATCCAATCTTTAAGTGGTCGGGTTAACGACCTTAAGTGCTCGGCCCCTGACTCATGTGGTCGGGTCGGTATTAATGATCCGGACCAATAAGGGAATTACCCTTTTACCCCTGTCGTGCTGCTTAAATGACATAGTGCCCGTAAAACACCATCAACATCTGTCCCCTAGTTCTCGGTTCCAACGAGTATACAAGTTGGTGCCGGGAACTATAAAAAGATGGTGTGCTGATCGCCTTGCTGGTGGTCGCTCCAGAAATCACAGAGAAAAACGCATTTGTTGCAAATCTGGTCATTCCTGCCACCTTCATGTGCTCAGTCAACGAGGATCCCGATATCTTCCCGTGGAGAAAATGTTTTGCCCTTATGCTGATGACGATCGACTCGGTGGGACGTAACCCGACCCCGAGCTGAGAAGAGCATTTGGCTCTGGGGGAATGTCCCCTCCCCATACCAATAGAGGGCCGACTATGGGGGAGATGCTCTGATCCCATGCCGATGATAAGTCTCTCGGTGGGACGTATCCCGACCCCGAGCTGAAGAAAGACTTGGCTCTGGGGGAATGTTACATCCCCAGTCCAAAGAAGCCGACTCGGTGGGACGTAACCCGACCCCGAGCTAAAAGAAAGACTTGGCTCTGGGGGAATATTACATCCCCAGTCCAAAGAAGCCGACTCGGTGGGACGTAACCCGACCCCGAGCTGAAAGAAAGACTTGGCTCTGGGGGAATATTACATCCCCAATCCAAAGAAGCCGACTCGGTGGGACGTAACCCGACCCCGAGCTGAAAGAAAGACTTGGCTCTGGGGGAATATTACATCCCCATTCCAAAGAAGCCAACTCGGTGGGACGTAACCCGACCCCGAGCTGAATAAACCATAAGGCCTCAATGGAATAAAATCCAGATCCGAGCCGATTAACTAAGCGGTCTCGGCGGAACGAAATCCACCAGCCCCGAGCCGAATAAACAAGTGGCCTCGGCGGAACGAAATCCAGCCCCGAGCCGAATAAACAAGTGGCCTCGGCGGAACGAAATCCAGCCCCGAGCCGAATAAACAAGTGGGCTCGGCGGAATGAAATCCAGCCCCGAGCCGAATAACCAAGCGGCCTCGGCGGAACAAAATCCAGCCCCGAGCCGAATAAACATCGGCCTCGGCGGTACAAGAGCATACCCGAGCCAGGAAGAAACATCGATCTCGGCGGTACAAGAGCAGACCCGAGTCAGGAAGAAACATCGATCTCGGCGGTACAAGAGCAGACCCGAGTCGGCAATAAACATTGGTCTCGGCGGTACAAGAGCAGACCCGAGCCGGAAATAAACATTGGTCTCGGCGGTACAAGAGCAGACCCACCCAGCCAGAAAGAAAACATCGGTCTCGGCGGTACAAGAGCATACCCGAGCCGGAAAGAAACATCGGTCTCGGCGGTACAAGAGCAGACCCGAGCCGGAAAGAAACATCGGTCTCGGCGTTACAAGAGCAGACCCGAGCCGGAAAGAAACATCGATCTCGGCGGTACAAGAGCAGACCCGAGCCGGAAAGAAACATCGGTCTCGGCGGTACAAGAGCAGACCCGAGCCGGAAAGAAACATCGGTCTCGGCGGTACAAGAGCAGACCCGAGCCGGAAAGAAACATCGGTCTCGGCGGTACAAGAGCAGACCCGAGCCGTAAAACAAATATCAAACCCATTGTGTGAGCCATAACAAACAAGCATAATCAAATGTCAACCTAAGTCAGAAGAGGTTTTACTCACCTTTTTGGGGATCCGTTGCCTTTCTTGCAACTCTACGAGGGTCACTACAAGCAATGCTCTTCTTAATACATCCTTTCTGCATCTCAGCATTCCACGCATCCGACCGGATGACTTCCGCTATCAACTTGGTCGACCTCAAAAGCCGAATGGTCTATGTACACACTGAGATAGCCTTCTTTCACCAAGTCTTCCACCTGCTCCCGCAAGTCTCTGCACCCATTCGTGGCATGTCCCCTTACGTCATGGTAGATACAGTATGCCCTACTATTTCCCTCCTTAATCGGGAACCTCCTCAAATTAGGCTCGGCCAACAGACCTTTATCCTGGATTTCCCGAACTATCTGGTGAAATCCCTGACGATCGGTGATTTCTATCTTCTGCCATCGTCTTACTACGCGAGCTGCTTTTTGTTGAGTTCCCCACAGACGGCGCCAACTGTTGACGGCTGATTTTGGTCTCAGGATAATATGGGAATATCACCTCCGAGATAATCCTCCTTCAATAGTGAATTTGTTTGGTTATGGGGGACCAAAAGCAAACTTAGCAAAAGACAGATAAATGCGCCAATCGACAAGGAGATTTAACGTGGTTCGGCGGATCTTGGTCCGACCTACGTCCACGGGCACAAAAAGGATGATACTTTTTATTACTGAAATATGCTTCTCGGATCTCTTTTGTGTTTACAAGCTTGATCGTAATGATCTTCCTCTTGATTCTGATCTCAACTCCCAATGCTCTCAACTTGTTCTTGTTTCTTTTCGACTTGTTTTTTCTCTCTTCTTTCTTCTTCTTTTTCTCTTGTCCTCCCTTCTACACTCACTCTACCCTCCTATTTATAATGGTGAAGAAATCATATTCCTATTTGTACAAGAATTTCCTAGTTGAAACTATTCTTTTTTCCCATAAGGATTCATAGTCAAAACTGTTCCCTTTTCCCATAAGGATTCCTAATCAAAACTACATTTACTTCATTTATCCTATTAGGATATTAACTCACCAGTTTTCCTTATGAAAATAGGATAACTTGTCATCTTATCCACAATGATAGGGTGTTATCTTCTGGAGCACGCCTCGCTATATGGTCGGTCTTCATGAGGTCGGTCACAATAGTTTTTTGTACTGAGAGTGCTGCTGTCGACCTGATAATTGCCCGGTCATCCAATCTTTAAGTGGTCGGGTTAACGACCTTAAGTGCTCGGCCCCTGACTCATGTGGTCGGGTCGGTATTAATGATCCGGACCAATAAGGGAATTACCCTTTTACCCCTGTCGTGCTGCTTAAATGACATAGTGCCCGTAAAACACCATCAACATTCTATAAATAAATTTCACTCTACCTTCAATTTGAAAGGGTCAATTTTCTACGGATTGATTATCACTATTTTCCAACATTTCTTGTTTTCTAAAATGGGAATTAAACGGTATAGAGCCACGTATAGGTGTTGAATGATATTGTATAAATTAAATTCATGTGTTGACTGTATGAAAATCTCGTCGTAAAATCATTCGATCCCGACTTAAAATGAAATATGTAAAATTTTTGATTTCTTAAATTCTGACAAGAAATATAACGTAATTCTGAATTCGAAGTCATGACTTAGAAATCAAATTTCAAACTTCAAAACCATGTCCTTTAGGACTATGCAATGCAATTTGATTGCAATTATTTGAATGAAGATATATTAAATTCAACTTGGTCATGTGGGATAAGGCAAAATGTTGAATATTTGACCATAAAATCGAAGACTTTTGTTTGTTTTTCCATGAAGTTTAAATGAAGAACCCGCGTAGACTTTTTATTGGGAGTCAATAAAGGAGACTCTATGCATTTTTTTTTAATCTTCAATTATTGTATTGGATAATATCACTGAGATCCCTTATTTTGATTAAAATCAAAAATAAAGAGACTATTGGTAGGAGTGTGCATTAATCGGTTTTAACCAATTAATCGAACCGTTCCGACCCATTTTTTTATTACGGTTTGGTTAATTCGGTTAAATCGGTTATTGCGGTTAATTTTTTTTTAACTTTTTCGGTTATTCGGTTCGGTTACGGTTATGAGATTCATATAACCGAACCGACCGATTAACCGAAATTAAACCATATATATATATATATTAGCGCGTGCGAATCCTTTAATTTTTTAGAGTTAAGATAGTTTGCATGTAAACTATCAATTGGTTGTAGTTATATTGATTTGATAATACTACCTAAAAATAAAATTGATAAAATTCAAATGACAAGCTGCATTAACAGCTTGGTTTTGACTTTTTTTAATTTCTCTCAATAATTTAAAGGTAAAAATACATAAAATTTTAAATGTGTAGATTTTACATCGTGGTGGATTCGTGACCCTTAAAATTTCTAACATGGTAGGTTTGGAAGGAAATCTGAGGCTGTGACAATCATCGAGGTTTTAAAAAATATTTCTCTCGCATGTAATTAATATATAGATATATTTAATCAAATGTTAGTTAGAATCGGTATTTTTAGAATCGGATATGTGATCGAATTAGTGATCCAAAAAATTTAATGCGTTAGTGGTTCGACTGGTTGAAACGTTCCGAAAAAATCGATAGAACCGACCTACATCATATATAATTTTACTAATTAAAAATTATAAAAAAATATTAAATTTTAAATATCATATATAATTTATCCGAAAAAATTGGTAGAACTGACCTACATCATATATAATTTTATTAATTAAAAATTATAATAGTCTATTGGGACTTTCTGATGTAGGAATTATGATATTTATCCTTTGTTACAAAGAGTCATAATTTGGGTTATAAATATCCGTTTTCAGTCCATAATATACCGATTCGAAGTTATTGAAAATAGACATATGATGTTGATTGCTATGTCAATTTGACCAAGCAGATAATCCCCAACTTCAACTTTAAATTCCTCGAAACACATTTAAAAGTTTTATTTCTTATATCAAATTCTATTTTTGTTTTCTTTCCTTATTTTATGATAATTATAATATTTAAATAATTTGAATTACCATATTTTGATAATTTTGCATTAATGTCAAAACCCTAGTTTATTTTGGATTTTTCATTCAATAAAATTATATTATTCTTTAACATTTTTTGCTTCGTCAATTTCTTTCGAACAAATCCTCACATATTTCGTTAAAATTATGTTATTAGAAATGATAATTGATAAAGTATCATACCAAAACTTTGAAAGCAATCAGTCCCTAATAATTAATTTACAGATTTTTAGCTTTATCTAACAACTAAAACCTATTAATTAAGTATGGCCTTAAAGGAAAAGTCTAGTCAGTTTAGCTTATAAATAATATTAATAATTACACACAAAAAAATTAATCAGCGACGGTCGCCGACTCGGCTTCGTCGTGTTCTTTTGACCCGTTTAATTTATTCGACCCGATTTATTTGGGCCGAACATTGGATGAGGCCCATTAATGTTTTGGCCCAAAGTCAAGAAGTTACCAAACCGCTGAACTTCATCTCCTTCATTTGCAAATCGCGGCAAGCCACACTCACAAATCACAATCATGTCCGAGTCCGACTCACCACTCACCGATCAAAACCCGACTCGATTCACGGATCCGCTAACGAACTCCTTCGGATCCTTAAACGACCTCGCACCGGACCTCGCATCTCTTCAAGACCTCGCGACTCGCGGCTCCTGGCGTACAATCATCGACAATGTCTCACGCGCCCGATCCCAATCTCTCCTCACGCAACCCCACCACCACCTCACTTACCTCGCCTACAACGCTCTTGCCTTAATGAAACTACGCCGTTTTGATGAAGCTCAACAAGAACTCGACTCCCTCGAAGACTTCGACAGCTCCAGTTACCAGTACGAAACTTATCCTCGTATTTACCCGAACCGGACCGGATCCATGGTCCCCTTCTCTCTCCGCTGGCTCTACGCGGTTCTCCCGATTAAGCTATCGAACCGTCAAGTTGGTCTCGACCGGTTTTATGAATTGCTGGATTTCGTGAGAGAAAAGTTGGCGCGAAAACGAGATGAGAAATTGGAAGAATCGGTGAAATTGTGGAGAAAAAGAGAGATTTTTGTTATGAATTGTTTGATTGGGTATCATTTGAGTAGTAAAGAGTTTAGTGTTTGTTTAGATTTGATGAATGAATTGATTGGTCGTGGTAATGGCCTGGACCCGATTTCGGTATCGAAATTAGGGTTTATACAGATGCAAGTTGGGGATTTAGAAGGGGCAAAGACATCGTTTAATCGAGTGGAGGAAATGTTAAAGGAGGGGAAATTTGATGATGGGTTGTTGAGTGAAGTTGAGTTTAGGAATCTTGTGAGTAGGAATAAGGCATTGGTTTATTTGGTGGGGAAAGATTATGTATCAGCAGTGAGAGAGTATGAGGAGTGTATAGAGAGGGATTATAATGATATTGTGGCGGTTAATAATAAGGCATTGTGTTTGATGTATTTGAGGGATTTGTCGGATTCGATTAAGGCCTTGGAGAATGTGCTTGAGAGAGTGCCTACGGTGGCATTGAACGAGACATTGGTGGTGAACTTGTGTAGTATGTATGAGTTGGCTTATGTGAATCATTCGGATATTAAGAGGACATTGAGTAGTTGGATTGCAAGGGTTGCTCCTGATGATTTTGATTCTTCGTGTACAAGGATTTGAGGTAATTTAATGTTTGTCGCTGAATTTATGGTTGTATTTAGGTTGAACTGTTAGTTTGTGATACACATTGTTTGTTTGGTTGATTAGCTCAATTCAAGGGAATCAAGTATTTCATTAAAGTATTAAATTTGACATACCATGTGCTGGTCATTGTGACTGTTCTTGGCTAAGTTGCACTGCTCATCTCATTTCTCATGTCTTGTTGTAATAATGGATGGGATGATCTTTTGATATACAGGGTGAGTTTGCACATTTTCCACATAATGCATATAGTTGAGTCCACATGGATTGGAAATTAATCATGCTCTGCTATATAGTATATCCTACATACGGAACAATCTCGACCATTATCTCCTTCATCTGTTTGAGACTAATTTAGAGAAAGGTCCTGTAGTATTTGTTGGTTCTTGCTTTCAATTATGTTTGTTGTTTTGACAAGTACTCTAGTAGTTATCCCATACTCCCATTGCTATTAGCTTTTGGCATTTATCAATATTGAACAAGTCTTCAGTTCTGTTTGATTGATTGCTGCTTGTTAGGACAGGAAATTATCTGTCTCAGTGGATACACTAAAATTGAATCATATATGTTTTTTACCTTTATTGATGCATTTAATTTTTTCTTCTTTTAAGTGGACTGTTTTCGTTTAGGTATGGCGATCCATCATCCATCAAATTAGGAGGCAATCAATTATATGACGATCCGTGTTTTAACCTGTACATGCTACTTAAATGCTATTTTCCTACCGTTGCTAGTTGATGTGGTCCATGTGGATTGCGTATCTATTTGCTTTGCATGATATGAACCATTTTTGTTGTTGTAGATGGGGTACTGTCATTTTTTATTTGTATCGCATTCTCATCAATAAACCTACATATCTATTTGTTTATGTCATTTCTACAAGATGGTTGATTCCTTGTATTTTCCTGACCTTGTGTTGTAGTGAATCCTGTGGATCCAGTTTATTTTCCGTTAGCATTTAGCAAATGTAGGACACTGACCTAGCTGCTGCTACTCTCTACCATCCTGTGATATTCTCATGTCTCCTGCTGCAATTTAATCTTTCCATGATGAAATATTGGTGCAGTCCAAAAATTGGAAAAAATTGTAACACGTTTGGAGCAAGTTTGGCGGTTGCAAAGTTTATAATTCACCATCTTCTGTTCAAAACAAAAAATAATAATAATAATTAACACATTTGAAGCAAGTTTGACGGTTGCAAATTTTATAATTCACCATCATTTTGTGGTCATACCTTGATTTGGTATGGTTGAATATTTGATTGTTTCAGTGTAGGCAAGTATTTGGTATGCATTTCTTATAGGTGAACATATGTATTGGAATCTATTTTGTCAAAGTCAGTAGGTGGAACAAGGCGTTTTAGTAGTTCGACCCGCCCAAGCACTACTTAAGCGCCAACTTTGACCATTCAAAGGGCGGGTTGACTAGTCAAACATGTAAAATTTTATCTAATATATAAAGAGTCATAACTTAAAATATCTGAGTGCTGCTTATTGCCGCCTACGCGGCAGTATGGAAAACACGCCCAAATGCCCACCCAAGCCCCACTTAGGCTGCGTCTTTAACAGTATAGATTGGAATGCAGTGTACTAAGTACTAACCTCTTGTTGAATGTGACTGCCCGCAATGTATGATATGTAATGCAATTCTTAATGTTGATTGGTTGGAATGTACGTTGATCAGTTTGAATCTAACGGCCCAAACTGCTTCCTAGTACAATATACTTGGGTATATTGTAATATTTAGGTATTCCAGTCACATTGAATGAAGCTTTTATATATGGAAGAGATGTTGGTCTAGCATGAAAGATAAGAGCTTGTCAGTTTAGCCAGGATGCTTGCCCAAATATAAACCACAAAGGGCTCTTAGCTGGTTAGGTAGAGATATTCACAATGATACATATGCCTACGCTCATTCTCTTCCAAAACCCTTCGGATTAATAGATATAGGCAAGTCATCCTTGGCTAGAAAACTAGCTCTTCATCTCCATACAAGACCTCTCTTCACCTCAATTGATCTTTAGTGGGATGTTGCCATTGCTGCATTTAGTACCCTTTATTTATAGCCACCGAGAAGTTATGAGAAGATTAGATTCCTATTTCTTGCTTCAAAATTTTACCAGTCATTTTCCCAATAAAGTCCATATAGTTATCCATTGTGAACATTAATCCCATCATTAGCCTACACCATAATAGAATATATTCTTGTGATTAGAAGTAACCACCGTGTGTGTTGACATTCATTTTGCTTGGAGTTGTTTTCATTATTGTTCTGCATGGATGAACAAGAATGATGTAGGCATGTAGCACATTTGACCTTTCCCCTCTTTACGAGAATGATAACGATGTTCATCTAAGAGAAATCTTATCTAGTTAGTTATTACGATGTGTGGCCTTGAATTTTGTTTGGGTTTAAAGTTTGTCGATGCTTTGATTCACTCGTTGACCAAATTATTCCAATGCTAATATCTGCTAATGCCAATGAATATGACACCAAGTCTTGTAGATGTAATGTGGGTTCTGTTTGACTTACTTGTTAGAGATTTACGAGTATCAGTCACATCTTGTTTTCAACTGCAGCTTGTATCAAACGCTTGGTTTGAATGGCGAATTCTTCGCCTTATTCCAAGCTTATTTGATAATAAAGTAGCAAACATATTCTCTCACTTGCATTCAACTTTATTCCTTTGGAATTGTCTGTGATTTTTTATTTTTGAAATCCTTGGAAACCCCGCTGCCAAACCATCCATTTCGGGCTTAAGTGGAACAAGTAAAACCCCTGACTGTCCCAGACTTTTACAAGAAATATATTCTCTGTATTCGAACTCAGGATCTGAAGATCAGATCATAAGTTATAGATCAACAAGTCATGCCCCTTGGGGACGTATGTGACTTTGTGTTGCCTTCTTGTCAAGCCCACCACATCTTCATCTATTTGTTTGTGTTAAGCCAATGTTATGTTTCATTCTCCAAAGGAAATTCGTTTTCTGTTTTTGATAATCAATAATGTTAATACCTTTAGTTGGGATAACATAATTAATGACATGTCACTAGACACCAATCATTACTTGACAAGTGGTAGGTGTTTGTCAACTTATTTTTCCATAATTAATATAATAATATATCACATCAATTAGAATATGAACTATGTATTTCAATTATGTATGTATAACATCACTCTTTTGATGAGCCATTATTTGTTCACCATATTTTTTGAATCGCAATACTCAATACAGTCTTTAAGGTTTTATTGAAAATCAATCTCTATTTGTAATTAAATATTATCAGATAAAAAAGAAATACAAATTTTAATGTAATTTGAGAATGACTATATATTATATAATTGTATAAACATTATGGATTGGTCAAGACACTAATCATAATCATATAATGGGTTAGAGTATACTTTTAATGTTTGATTAAGTAGGTAAGATTTCAATTGCATCTCTTTAATTAAGTAATGAATCTTGTAGATCTTTCACTTATCTCTCCACAAAAGTTTCAATTTCATGAAAATGCCTTAATTTAATATGTCCTCTTTGCAGTAAATTAAAAGATCTAGGGATTGAATTTCTCACATGGATCTCACAAATTATGTTTAATTTGTCATTTCTACATTTGTTCTCAACAAAATCTTATAAACAATTATTGGGCAGAAAGTGAACTTGAGCCATTGCTGGACAACCCAACCCACGAGGTTTCTCTCATTGTGAGTTCTGAGAAAAAATCAATATAAATAATTTTAAAAATCAATATAAATAATTTTATCATTCTTTGCAAATAAATTATTTACGCAATTCGAATTTGTGACCTCCAGATCGAGTGACTTTACCTTTTGCAATAATCAAGCAAGTAAAATTATACTAATTTGAAAATAAATTATATAATTGACGGATTTTCTTTTTTTTGTTCCTAGTTGTTTCATTTTAGTTTTAACTAGCTTGAGTTGGATGAAAAATTCACTCTATAATTAAGTATCACGTACAAATATTAGAAAATAAAGTAAAGAATATGAAATCATTGATATTATAGATTCATTTCCAAGATAGAAGGATTGACTTAATTTCTAAATGAGAGAATTTATTGACAGTGGCATATAGACAATATTGATTTAGCGAAGGTAAAATTTGATTTTCACAAAAAGTGATGGATAAAGTAAAATTATCTTATTAACAAACGAATCATTTCATTAATTTTTAAGACGTATTTTAATAAATTTTCGAACAGGACGATTATCCTCATTCACCTATATGTGGCTCCATCACTGATCGAAGAAGTTAAAATTGAATCCTTCACTATGAATGTTCCAATGACCAAGAGAGAAGGAATGACTCTCTAAAGGAAAGTATTTATTGACAAGATCAAATGAATAAATTTTATGGTAAAAAAATGTAATTGGAAGATTTTCTTGACAAAAACTCAAAGAAATGGCTTCCTAGAATTGTTGTATGACACTAGAAACACAAAAAAGGAACTTTTATATATCTTAGATAAATTAGGACTTCACAAAATGTCTCTCGCAAAGGAATCAATATAAAAATAAAACTCTCAAACTATACATGGTAAAAAAGCCCGGGCCCGGCCAGGCCCGAGTTTAAAATAAATAAATAAATATTTTTATTTATAAAATATATATATTTATAAAATAATTTTTTTATATTTATATTTTTTTTATAATAAAAAAATTGGGCCCAAGCCAACCCCGGGTCTAAATTTTTTTTCCGAGTAAGCCCGGCCCGTTGCCATCCCTATCTCAAACTTTGTCATTTAACAAAAATGATATTTATGAAACACTTTGTATATTTATGTGTATTTAGAAAAAAATATATATTTCTTTTTTGTCTTTTATACTTTTTTTAAATATACGTGACTGTATACATATCATTATCGGTGAATCAATTCAATATTTGGTTGTCGATTAATATAATTGATTAATATTGAAATCATTCATTTTTGAATTTGGACATATATTCAACAAAAGATGGTTAATTTATCAATGTAAGATATATGATATGTTGGTTCACTTATTGCCATACGCTGAAATATCGGAAATCGATAAGCTCGGTCAAGTTGCGAGGTTCGACCTGTTGGGGTTTTTATCAGGACGGCACAGCGGAAGAAGCGCCTTTATCTGTTAACTGCAATTCTTTTTCTACCATTCCGAGGGATTCTAATTTCTTAGAGATGAAATCCACCATCAATAATTTCATTTTTCAAAATAAGAATATAATTTATCTATTTGTAAGAAAAAGTCCCATGACTTTGTTGTAATGATCTAATTACTCATCATAATATTAAACTATGACAATCATAAAGTAAGACCATGCTGCCTAGTACTATTCAAGTATCAAGCTACGCCCCAAGGGGTGTGGCTTGGTGGTGAAGGGTTCAGAATCTCACCTTGAAGTTTTGGGTTCGAATCCAGGGGGTGCAACTTCTTGTAAGAGCCTGGGGCAGCCGGGGGTTTTACCTGCGCCGCGGCCCAGAATAGGTGATTTGGTGACGGGGTTTCCAACGATTTCAAAAAAAAAAAAAATATCAAGCTACAAATTTTATTCATGCTTTTTATTTTGCATTAATTATTTTCTTATTTTTATTTTTTTCGTATGATTTTAACTTATTGTTTATTCTGGGAGTAAGATTCGATCATCACATCCCACTCTAACGAACTATTCTTGGTTTGATTTTATATTAATAAAATTCTCTCGTTTTGTAGAGGGTAGTTAAAAGAAACAAAATCTTATATTAAAGGGTATTCAATTATTTCAATAGTGATTGAGAATTTGTTTGATATAAGCTCCGTTTGATATTGTGATTAGAAAATTATTATGAGTAAATGGTGTTATGAAATTTTGATTTATATTAAAAAAATAATTGTAATGTGCTTTTTTAATATTTTAGTGGTGAGGAAAAGTTAAAATTTTTAGTTTTTTAAACTCAATTTTTTTTAAAGAAATTACGATTAGTAATCGCAATTTCTCATCAATAATCAAATACAAAAAAATTATATTTTGACCCAAACATAATTTCATCATCTCACCACAAGTCAAATTACAATATCAAACAGACCCATAAGTGGACAAACTACGTTCTCATTTAAAAAAAAATGAAATGATAACGATTTCGGTGTTATTATCCCATAAAATATGGGAATTTTCAATAAGAAAAAAAAAAACCTAGTGAAATTATTGTGTTTGAGTGTGTAGCTACTTGCATGTATTTTTTGACGCAGAAAGGCCACTCAATGCTCATAGAGTTCATATTTAATATAAATATATTTCATGGGTTGCAGAAGAGAACTGAGCCTCTCTTGTCCTCTGGATAATGATTCTAATCTTTTTTACAGTATATGCATGTTTGCATATCATTTCGATTTAACAATCAAAATTTATCTACTTATCCTGTTTTAGGGTTTTGGTAATGTCTGACACTGATATCGGAGAGGTAATAAAGTTGAAATATGAACCATTGAAGCTGAGATGAATGTGTATATGATTTGGATGCCTTCACAAAATAGTTGTTCAAATAATTTTCGTTCATGTGAGGTTTATATCATAATCCACACTTTCCAAAAACACATCTTTGTGAACTAATTAGTATTTTAAAATTCTTTTCATTTTGAGTGAACTTGGTCAAAATGCATTGCACGTCATCTAATTTCTTATTTAAATGATCATTTTTAATTTTCAAAGATTCACAAATACATGATGATTTAGAAGTAGATGCTTCAATTTGCATGTTCTCTACACAATGTTCATGCTCTTCATTTAAACACATATCCTCATTATCTAAAGCATGATTTTGTTCAATAAGAAATGCATGCTCATTTTGTTCAATCAACGCATCATTTTCATGTTTGGTCTTTAAGCAAATATCATCATTTTCCAAAACCCGAATTTTATCCATACATGATGCATGTTCATGATGATGTATTGTATGCTATTCCTTAATCAAATTACATTTCTTTCTAAGAGCATCATATTTATCATCCAAATCATTCAACATGTTAAATATTTCATCATAATTGAAAATTTCATTTTTAGAAACATCAATACTTTCATTTTCTGATTCCCATATAGGACTTTATATATCTATGAATGTCAAATTATAAGTTTCATTATTTGATGAGGTAGAATCAAAATTGAATTCATTTAATTACTATTTCATTCATTAAGCAATTCTAAAGAATTCCATCATTTATATGCATTTGTAAATTTGGGAATCCTATCAATTATATGTTTATTTAATGTTTCCTATACAATTTTAAGTGTATTAGAATTTACCGAAATTTTTCTCCCTCCCGTGATCTCTTTATATCCACTAATATCATAGGCGAGCAAAAACGTGAGCATCATTTTTTTCCAAAATTTAAAATTCGTACCGTCATAAAATGATGGTCTATCGGTGAATGCTCATTCGGCGAAATATGTTGTGTAGCTTGTAGAAACCATGATATATTCTCGGATAGTTAGGTCTTTGTTGAGAATACCTCGCTCTGATGTCAATTGAAAGTAGACCTACAAGCTCACAACAAACACAACTCTATACCAAAGAGGGGGGTGAATTGAGTGATAGCCTAATATTGTGGAAATAAAAATATTTTCGATTTTACACTACTAAGCTAGTATCTTTACTAATTAAGTTTATCAATCAATTTCTCATTCATAATATATTACCAAAATGCAAGTTGCTAATTAATATGCAAACAATAAAATAAACTTGCGATAACTAAAAGTTAAGGGATAGAGAAATTGACATCGGTCGTCTATAGTGGTTCGACAAACAATGCATACGTTCACCTCTCCAAGCCGCGCTTGAAGCTTTCCTCTAAGTTGAATCCATAACTTACACCAAATTTTCCATGGCTAACTTGCAACCAAGAGTTTTGTCCTCTAGGTTCACTCCAAACCTTTACACAAGAGCTTTATCTATAGGTTCACTCTTAACATTTACAATGAGTTTTGTCCCTAGGCTTACTCACAACCTTTAGACAAAATACCTTTTTGAGTATACCCACTCACAAAAGGGATTTCTCAACCTCAAGTGTTTAAGATATGAATATTAATAACTCACTTGGGCACTCACAAAAGATAAGATGATTAATAATATAAGTTTCTAATCTAAGTAAACTAATTTCATTATAAATTATATGAAGGTGTAGTGTGTGAGCTTGATTATGAGAGTGTATGATGAAAATTGTTTTGTTTACTCTCTATTTTTGCCTTAGCATAAATTATATGAAGGTGCAAGTGTTAGGGTTAGTGCCCATAGTGCCAATCCGGATCGTATTTATGTCCGATTCATAAATACGAACAATTCATTTTTCCATAATATTACTTATTTAATGGTAGCACATCTTGTCTTTTATACACATATTCGATCTAATTACGATTAGATTGAAACTAAATCTGGTTTAGTGATATGTGTATATTAGACAAAGACCATAGGATTTACAATGTAGTGCGCAGTTACAATGTAGTTTGTAATTGACAGTGGGAAGTGCACTATAAGATGTATATCCTTAAATAAAGTTCCTGGTCAAGATTTACTAACACAGGTCGGTTAGTAAATCCGTTGAGACCAGTACATGTCGTATATCGTGACTTGGTCGGATGGTTTATCCTAATGAGCCATGAGTTTTGGGAGACTCGTATAGACATGTAGGTGTTTATTTGATAAACACTGAACGACTCACTGAAGATTTCCTAATAGATGGTACACCAACGTCAATAGGAATATTTTCGAGTTGAGCGAGCATAGTGGTCTTTCGACTTGAGATACCACTGTGGAAATATGAGTTATCCTCCACACTTTGATGGCAATCACGTCACCGATCTATTTAGATCAGACCTCCGCCTGCTCGTTGGGTGTGGACTAATGCTCATGATATCCTGTGCGTATCAAGATAGAATCTGTCAGTCCTGTGTACAGCGCATAGGCATCCTTCACGTGTTTGCGATCTAGTAAATTCATGGTCGTGGTATAACTTCAGAAGCCTGTTCCGAGTGTTATTTAGAGATCGTAAATTTGAAAGTCGATTATATTATACTGAAAGGATTTGACGTTCTTATTTATATCACATGTATAATATGGATAGCATGTGATGAAGAGATTATACATATGCAATGACCTCGACTTGCATAGTTTAACGAGATTATATGTGGTCGTCATAATTCATGAGTGGGTGAATTATGGATATGAAATTGGATTTCGTGACGGATAAACTTAAACTTAGAGAGTCCCACAGTATAAAGCGCACTCATTGAGCACTTGGGCAACGCGTTATGAATAATACAGATTATTCATAATACTTCATCGGATTAAAGAATTTGAATCGTTTAATCGATTAAATGAAAACACATGTTTTATGGCATTTTTGGTCAATCGTAATTATTGTGTATATGTATTTGATACATAATTTGATTAGATATACATTAATTAATTGTCAAATGAGACTTTGACAAAAGCCATTAACATATGTATTTGTTATTTAATGTAAATAAAAATACATATATAATAATAATTAAATTAATTAATTATTTAGATATTTAAATGTTAAATATTTGAATAATTAATTGATAAACTTTTTCATAATTATTATGAAAAATGTTTAATTATTATTGGTGACATATGACATGATTTAATTTAACTTTAGGTGTTTAAATTTGATTTGTTAACATAAAGTTTGATTTTGTTTAATTTGATTAAAATGAAAAATGACCAAAATACCCTTCCTACTTACCCTAAGTCGGTCATGACCCTAATTATTTAAGGTGGAAAATTTGTTTTCTCTTTGATCTAACACCATGGCCGAATTCCACCATTAGAAAAGCTCTCAAATTTTGGTTTGAAGAAACCATGAAGAAAGTGAAGGAAAAACAAGAAAATCTTAAGGATAATTGGAGATTAAAGATAATCTTTATCATTCTTTAGTTTAGAAAGTTGGTTTCTTGTTCTTGTGTTCTTAGAATAGTTCTAGGGTTTCTTTACTTGTTGAAAATTGGGGCTTTTGGTTTTGGTGGATGGAATTGGAAGCCTAATGCATGTGTGAAGTTATTTTGGGTAATATTATTGTAATATTTATCCAATTTGATCATTTGATGATATGTTTCCATTTTAAAGTGCAATGACCACTCTTGATGCCTAGAATTGTTCTTGGGTGGTTCATGTGTGGTGACTTTGATTGATGTTTTGATTAATTGGATTAATCTTGAAAAATTGGATTTAAAGCATGAAAATTGATATTTTTGCATTCTGGATCAGATCTGGAATAACAGTGAATATGGTGATGAAAAATATGTCATTTGAATGTATTGGATGTGTTTTGGGTGTTGGAATAATTTCTGAAAATTGTTTCGGAGTTGAAATAAGCGAAAACGGAGAAAAACGGCTTTACCGGGTGACATTTGAGCCAATCAGGTGACAGCTGTCCAAACAGTGAATTTGTCACTGTTCGGGCAGCCCATGAACTTCCCTAATTCTATTGGGGCTGACCTGGGCAGCCCTCATGTGTATTGGGTGGTCGGTTCAGTCAAAAATACGTTTTATGCCATTTTACGGAAAAACATTTTCGTAAAAGTTTCGCGACGTTTCTTAGTTATTTATGTCGTTATTTGATAACGAATAAATATGTTTAGGTGAAATATGAATGAATCATTCATATTTGATATTGAATAATTGATTCGGTAATTTAAAAAGTTTTAAAATTACGATTTCGCCCGAACAGCGCTTCCGCTACGTCCTTTGCCCAAAACCCCAACAGCAAGAAATTAGCGAAATCGAAAAAATGGACTCAATTTATAGAGAAAATGAAAGCAGTCCATGTTGTTGCACTGAGACGGGTATGCCGGTCTGCCATTACAATGACAATAAAATATTACCATTTGAAACCGGTAAGCGCAAACATGAATAGATTACTGACCGATATGGAGACTAATATCAATCATGCCGGTTCTAGAGAGCATACAAAATAAGAAGGTTGATCGATATGCATGCCAATAAACTCTATTCCGGTTCAAGTAATCGTGCAAACTCCACATTGATCTGTATGAGTGACCGATATGGAGTAGTCTGGTTCCAAAGGCGATGTAAAACTGCTTAGAACAGAGCAGGGGCACCGATATGCCGATGTGGGGGACTGATATGCCGGTCTTAGTGCCAAAATGCAAGATTAGAAGTGTTAGTTCCATTTTATTGGTATGTGTCCGTGACAAAACGAGTTCAATTGAGTTGTAATCTTTCATGAAGATCTGTGTGCAATTGGACTAGTTTCTGGCTGTTGTGCATCAGACATGCGTTCGTGGTGCGTTCGTTGCAGTGTTTGAACGATTGGCGTTAGTGCTGCGTTCGTTATTTGATTCGAACGTGTGGCGTTAGTGGCATGTTCTCTATTGGGTTCGAACAGGATCATTCCAGAGAGCAAACGTTCGATGCACGTTCTTATTGGGTTCGAACGAGATCATTCCAGAGAGCATCCGTTCGTTGTGCGTTCGATGGGCGTTCAAACGAGTCTTTCCAGTGGGCACGCGTTCGTGAAACATTCGATAAACCGTTCGAACGCCAGTCGCATCTTAACGCGTTTTTGGCCCTTTCCACGTTGGAAAACCCTAGCTTTTCACGCTACCTATATAAACAAACTTGTAGCCGCCACCCCAGTTAGTTGAAGCACTTATTCCTTGAGCCAAAATCTCTCAAAGCTTTCAACCTTTTTGAATCCACCATTGAAGACATCTTCATCTTCTTGTCTTATTCATTAATGGTGTGACTCCATCTTTGATAAACCTTCAACACAACATAACCCAAAATTCCCAATCCTTTAGAGTTCTTTAGGAGGAAGTTTGGTAGTCGGAGTTCCGGCGTGCGTAAGGATATAATCTACTCATAGACTTCAGAGGTTCTGAAGAAAACTGTGGGTCGCGGGCTTGATGAGTTGCCTTAAGTTCTTGCAGTATTGAGGTACTTGAGTCGGTGGAGTTACCACCATAGGTCTTGACCATCGCTGTAAATTTTTCTCTATATAGTGGATTGGGCTGGTAGCCGATATACCCGGAGTGATTTTTTACTCGCAAGAGTTTTCCACTTCGTCACCAAAATAATTGTGTTGATTTTGTGTGACTGATTTTATTTTCCGCAATCTATATTATTGATTTATATTATGGTTTTCTTGTTGACTTTCATAGACACATTAATTAGGACTTGTCTTAATTAATTGTGATTAATTCCGCATATGGTCAGAACCTTTGTGTAAAATCGAATTTTCAAGAAGGTTTAAAAATATTTTACACATGACCCTAATGCATCTAAATGAATGTGAATGTGTCATATGAGTTTAGAGACTTAAATTATCAACTCACTTACAAAGAGAACCCAAGCTAAGACCACACAAGATATTTTTCAGTAAGGTTTTTAGTCTTCACATCCATTATGCTCTTCATCACCAATTGCTTCAATATATTTTTGAAATGTCCGCTAATGCGCGTCGAAGTCTTCTAGTGTTGCATCATCAAAATCTATCTTGAGAATATGTCGCTAACAATATTTTCATGTCCCAATTTAAAAATGGAATGAAACAAGATGGGATGGGACAACAAATAAGATCATATTTTAACGGGATAAGACAAAATTTAATGGGATGTGACAATATTTCAACGGTGCAATACAATTTTTTATCCTGAAATAAATAACGAGACGGGACATTGATATTTTTTTATCTCGATTATATAAAGGGAACAAGAGCGAAATTGATAAATCCTGATCTGTCCCATCAAATGCCATCCTTAAATTAATTCAAAAATCATTATCGGTCAATGTTTATCATCAAACACATAAAAATATTAGCATTATTAACGCTCAAAAAGTTAGTTTATTTTAAAATATTTATCAGAATTTTATAATTTAACCCTTCTAATACAGAAATTTATTTATATTAATTTTTTCTATACCCTTATTTATAATTTGCTCTACCTTATATTCTAATAACTAACCAAATATAAGTAACTTATATTTTAAAATTTATAAATTAACATATATTCTCAATTCAATAGATGTGTTGAAGAAAGAAGTGACAGCAGATGTCCAACCATTCATCAAGGAAACTGAAAAGATTCAATAATCCAGAGAAAGCGAAATAACAAAGCTAATGAGGTGCTGGCAGATCGTCCGGTTCATTTTCTCGGACAGGTTGTTCCTGATCTGATTCAGCAAAATATCCCTTTCCTTCATCCAGTTTGCTTTATCATTCTCATGGCATAGAGTCCTGTCATCACTGGCCTTCACTAGCTTTGTTATTTCGCTTTCTCTGGATTCAAGAAAATGAACCGGACGATCTTGAGTTCGGTAAATTTTTTTAATTATCTTACCCTAATTTAATTTGGTTATTGAATATTCTTTGCAGTTGTGAATGGATTACATGTATTCGCAATAATTGAATTTACCCTAAATGCGAGTAGTGTTAAACTAAATGTATGTTACAATTTCATTGAATTTCAATATTGTCGTTTATAAACCCTAAAAATTATGCATCTAGGGTGTTTGTGAAAATAAATTCATTCGGTTTTTGTTTTTGTTTTTTGAAAATTGGTTAATTTTTTTTTTATTAACAATGAGGATTAAAGGTTACACATTACATAAGAGGGAAAATCCTCTAGCAAAAAACCATGATTCTTTGTCTTAAGAGCCATGATTCTTTTATCTTAAGCGCTACTTTGGCTAGATTGTGAGCGGATTGGCCTAAATTGATATCTTAGACAAAATTCTGTAAATTTGACCAATTAACCCGTTGAATGGCCAAGGCGGCCCTTGGGTAGCAGTTGAACTACCAAAACGCCTTGCTCCCCTATCGTCTTTGAAAGTTTTAGATTTAGACCTTAATACAATAGACTTTGACAGTATAGGTTATGCTGGAGACAGCTATAAATGAGTTTCCAAAGTGCCATGGGCCAGAGCACATAATTCTTCTTTTATCAGTGCCGCTTTGGAGCTGAAATAGGAATTTGTTTTTATCAATGCTTTCAATCTTCATTCCATGGATTGTATGTCTACTCAATAGGTTACATGGTCAAATACTGTTATTTCTGCAATGTAACACTCTTTACTTACAAAAGAGTACCAGATTAAACTTCTCTCCCACTCATTGATGAAAAAAAATGAAAAGTGAAAAACGGAACCAAAAAAAAAAAAGACAAACTGACGTACACTCTAGGAGGTGATTTGTAAGGAGACCCAAGGGACCCTATCTCTGCTTCCACAAAGGTTCCATGTTCTCAGAGCAGAGAAAACATATTGAGAAGAAACTGACTTGTTTCGTTTTTTTTTTTTTTTTTTTTTTGTTTCTGTTTTTTGTTGTTTGTGTGGGCTTATTTGGTGCCAGTAATATAAAGATGTTATGTTACATTTAAATTAATCATTAGCTGCCATACTGCGCGTGTGACATTACCTGAATAACCATAATTGCATTTAAAATAGTCATCAGCTACCATTCTGTAAATATTTTCATGTATTGGAGGTACTTGAATGACCCTAAATTAATGTAAATGTTGTTAATCATGTTCCTTCAAGTTTACCTAACTGGATGGATTTTTGGGATTTTAATTTTTCTATTTGTTCTGTATAGATAGTGCTACAATGTTCTGATCCTTTTACTAATGAATTTCCATTTAATATGTATGTAGATGGTCTTGCATATCTGAGCACTTCTGTTAAAGAACTGGTTTACGATTTGCTGAAACCTGAGGTAAAAAAAAGGAAAGATCGACCAGATCAAATTCTTGATTCTGGTAAAGAATATACAAAAAGAAATTGTTGACAACACGCTGCAGCTGCCTGCTGGCCGATTTCCTAATACCAAGGGTGAGGTTGATGAATATATGTCTTCATCTAAGAGAAGAATGATAGTCTGTTAATCTAATCTCTTATTAATTTTATTTTCTTCAACTTTGCTGAATTTTATTTAACTTTGAAAATTTCATGATTACACAGAATAAGGGTACTGATGCTGCTCACTTTCCAGTGACACTCTATCTTAGTTCAAACTCCTTGTAGTGAGAGAATCAAACACTCTCTCTCTCTCTCTCTCTCTCTCTCTCTCTCTCTGAGAGTTCAAACTCCTTGCACTAATGATTTTTTTGAGTGAATCAAAGTGCTTATTCTCTTTGAGCTGTTTGAGGTATCCATTAGTCATTGTCTGAATCAAATCAAGTTCCGGCTCGTTTGACAATCAAGTTCCGGCTCGTTTGACACACACTCCTCAGAAAGCTGCTGCAAAATTTTCTATACAAAAAAAAAAAAAAGTTTCTTCTTTCATTTTATAATTGATTTTGCAGCTGAAATGAACAGCCTCTGCTCCATTTTCTTTCAACTCATTTGCTCGCAATAATCTTTACTCAAATTCACCAACCGCCTCTGCTCCATTCCTCAAGCTAATTTTTCTACAAGACTCTGGATAGGAGAGAAAAACAGAGACCTTAGCAAGCTATTAATTTCCAAAATGTTGCTAATTCACTTGCCTTAGATGTCACATAGCCAATCAGTGGTGGAGCCACTTGGAGGTCTCGAAAAGTCTAGTTTGTTAATAAGATAATTTTGGTTTGCCCCGGCTAAAATGAGAAGTATATATCACTTTTTCCCCCTCAAAATCAAAATTTGCCTCCAGCCGCTAGAGCTAATAATTAGAGTTTTATCACCAATTGTAGAAGAATACAATTGTATCTCAACTGTAATCTACCTCTTGTTCTCTTTAATAAACCTCAACGTAACAGAATTTCATAAATACAGATTCATGTTGATGACATGTACAAACGTACTAGCTTCTTAGTTGAGGCGGAGGAATCCATAACTTTACAGACCGACCATTTTGCTCTATCATTTTTTTTTTGAAATCGTTGGAAAACTCGCCGTTAAATCAGGGGCTTAAGCGGAACCGGTAAAATTCTCCGCTATCCCAGGCTTTTACCTGAACCCTACACCACCAAGTCACACTTCTTATAGATAATTTTTCTCAGCATTCCAATGATAATCATATAACTTTGGGCGTAAGCGTAATGAATGACATTCAGTAAACCCTCCGCCATAAAAAAACAAGAGCAGTAATCATAGCAACGTATTATCCTTGATACTTCACTTTCTTTGTCTACTGGAATTGCTATGGTTGAGTTGCCCAGGAACAGAGACATTTCGTCTATGTTCCTGGGACAATATGCCACTGAAAAAGATCAGAATCATTAAGAAGATAACAAAAACATTGAGCTAGTAACAGGAACTCACGTGGAAATAAATTATATATAAATCTTTTAGTGGAATTCCATAACAATCCAGGGACCAAATTATAATAACTCTCTCTTTTTTGGTTTTTGTCTTTTGCATTTGCATGGTCAAGCTTCGCTAGAACCAATAATAAATTATGTATTGTGGCCATTTTTGGGCACAGCCCACTCACCGATTGCCACGTGTCACTTAAAAGCTCGTAATTTCTCGATTGCATGTATACATGTTGGTGCAAGAACAACCTACACAGATTACAGAACTTGATGAGTTTTGAATTTTGTGTTGAGTGAGTGAGACTTGAGTGCAAAAACAGCAAGAAGCCAAGAAACAACTCTTCTTCTAGTAATTTTTCAAAGCGTTTTGTACAATTTTCTTGCTAAAGTTTTCATTTTCAATTGTTTCAAAAAATTTCCTGAGAAAATGTTTATTGAAAAGTTCAAGGTTGAGAGCCCAAATGTGAAGTACACAGCTTGTTAATGAAATAGAATCCTTAGGATTTGTGACATTATTATATTATCATTATTAGTATTATTTATTTCTTATTTTAATTTGATATGTTATCGATATAAAAACACATATGAGAGTGAATAATATAAAGTGAATTCAATATTTTCTTTAATTTAAAATAACATAGTGTCAAATATTAGATTATGTATTTTTTAATTTCACTCTCTCAAATTATCATTTGCGTGTGAGGATCACAGCCTTTATCGGCACGCGAACCTCACATGATATTCCTAAATCCAACACCCACGCTTCCCCTCTCATCAACCCAATTTTATTCATATTTCTGTTCACAGACTGTACATCAATGGATTTCTGAAAATCTTCTCTCATCAAGTACTCTTCTTGCAAGTTATGTATTAATTTTCTCAAATTGATAGCTTCATAGTTTGGTTTTATGATGAACACAAAGGAGCTCGTGCCATGTACATATATAACAACAGCACCATTTTCCTTCAGCCAACAGCAGCACCATTTTCCTCCCGCCATGCAGACAAGTTCCTCTATCATCGTATCCGCTGATCGCTACCATTGTTGTTGCCGTCACCATCACTTGCTCACCGCCATCTCAACATGCTCACATGTTGCTGCTCTCATCCCTTGCTCATTGCTCTCATCAACGTGCTCACATGTTCTATTTGCATGTCGTTCTCCGATATCTTGCATTAATCAAGTTCTATTTGCATATAATTCATCAATTTGCGTGTTGTTGAATAATGACTTCCCTTTGCTTTTGATTTCTTAGCTTTCTTCATGCTTTGGCTCCGTTTCGGCCTTTCGAGCTCCTTTCAGGATTTTGTTCCGTCTTGAGCTTCAACTCCCCTTTTAACCTTTGTACGTTAAAATTCATCAATTATTTCAAAGTTTCTAAACTCTAAGTTTCAAGACTTCGACCTCTGATTTCAAGATACGACCTCAAACTTGTTCATTCGTCACCATCTTGAGTTTGAGAGGGTGTTAAGTAAAAAAATATCTCCTTATTGTGGAAACGGTTTCAAAGATATGATTACAATCCCGAAGATATGATTTTAGAATCATTAAGATTTGTGACATCACTTGGAGGTCTCGAAAAGTCGTCTAGTTTGTTAATAAGATAATTTTGGTTTGTCCCGGCTAAAATGAGAAGTATTGTTGGTTCCAACATTGCATGCAAAAGTCATGCATAGCAACAAACCCACCGAAAGCATGCATGACTTTTGCATGCTGAGTGTGAATGACAGCTTGTTTGCAAGATGTGTGTGTGCCAAACCGCGTGGCACTGTTCACGCGGTTTGGGCACTATAAAATGGAGCCTGAAGACCAGTTCTAAGCATCCCAAAACGTGAGTATAATAGAGAGTAAAGTGGTGTGAGAGTTTTTTGTAAAGCTTGTATTATAAGCTTTGTAATTCTTTTGTTTGTAATATAAAAGAAGAGTTTTCTCTCCAATCACCTCTATTTGTGTGTGTTTAATCACAACAAGTGGTATCAGAGCTAAGGTTACTCGGAGGGATCCCGAAACTCAGAAACAGAGCTTCGGTTTGGAAAGTCGGTTCCGACGAAAGTTGTCAAAAATCGATTTTGAGCATACCATCAGACTTTTCACGGCGAGACGAGCACGGTGGTATTTCTCGGCGATCGAACGGAGGTCCCAGCTGCCCACACGCGCCGTCCAGAGGAGTCCTCACGCGCACTGACGCGCCTCACTGACCGGCGTAAACACACAGGTATAACGCAAGCGCACGTATCGTTCAAGTAGTATAAAAATATCGATCCCACGAGGACTTAATATCTAATCTATTAATTTTATGAGGTCAAATGATTACTAGTATCTAACAGGTTGTTTGATTGATTTGAAATGGTGACGATTCTAAATTTAAAAACAAGTAAATAACATTGTTCGAAAGTAGATTTTAAGAAAATTTAATATTAAAAACTATCTAGGGTTGTGATTTCTTCCAATATCATTTTAAAGATGAAGTGGTTATCTTAAAGTTGGGTAATATATTGATTTATTAACCTGGAACACTAAATTATGTGTAAGCCTCTGTCGATGGTCAGACACAAATACCCAGTTTAACCCATTGAACCATATGTCTATGTCAACCAAATTATCTGGATTCATTAAGTTTAAGTTCCAATTATGGCTACCCCCGCCCGACAGGTATATTCCTATCCTGTAAGGAAATCTATTAAAGGGTTATCTATCCTCAAGGAAGATTGTGGGCTATTAAGTCTAAGGTCTTAAACCTAAAATCCCTATGTCTAGTTCATTTTAGATTTACCAGTTCAATTTTATTAATGGCTAGTTAATAAAAAGCATTAGGATTAAGACTAAATAAATAAACCTTTATATTACCAAAACTATAATTTAACCCCTTATAAACCGGTGATATTGGATTTCATCACAACCCCAGATAACTGGCTTAGTTACGATACATATTTACAGGTAGTAAAAACTTAAATAAAATAAAAGACATAAAGTAAAATACTAAAAATTAAATACTGAAAAGTAAATTGCTGAAAAGTAAATGCTGAAAGTAAATGCTGAAATTAAATACTGAAAATTAAATGCTGAAAGTAAATGCTGAAAGTAAATTGCTGAAAGTAAATTGCTGAAAGTAAATTGCTGAAAGTAAATTGTTGAAAAGTAAATGCTGAAAGTAAATTGCTGAAAGTAAATTGCTGAAAAGTAAATTGCTGAAAAGTAAATGCTGAAAGTAAATTGCTGAAAAGTAAAAAAAGTAAAAGTACAATAAAAGAAAATACTGAGGTAAAATGATCCGCTTTTATTACTTCTATTTTAGATATCTCCCTTAATATAATATATTAACTTTGCATGATAATTACCAACCAGCCATATAGGCGGTATCCAGATTAAGTCAAATTAATAATTAATTACCAACCGACCAATCAGGCGGTATCCAGTTTAGTCAGGTTAAAACCAATTTAAATAATTACCAACCGACCAATATGGCGGTATCCTCGTTAAGTCAGGTTTTAACTAGTTTATATATTATAATTAAGGGATATTAATCTAAATATTAGTCATAAAAGTTTTACCTTTTACCCCAGCAAATGGGAGTTACCTCCTCATTACTGAAAAGTAAAAATTGAAAATTAAAGAAAGAAAAGTACTGTGCGTAAAAGTAAATTGCGGAAAGTAAAAACTGAAAAAGTAAAGAAAAGAAAGTGCGAAAGCGGAAATTAATTACTGAAAGCTATAAATAAACAAACAAGATACAATCTTCTTAGTATTCTTAAGGAATTCCTTAGAAGAAAGTATGAATTTTACAAATGAAATGGCTTGGTATTTATAGGCAAAATTTTGCCTCCATCAAATCATCCACCAAATCAATTATTAATTGCTCCACTAATTGCTCCACCAAATCCATTATTAATTGCTCCACTAATCTCTTATCATGTTTGGTGATGATTTGATAATTTTTATTATTTATTTATTAATTATTTTTTGCTTTGAAAATGATTGAAAGTGACTTTAATAATTACACACTACACACTTCTGGATGGTTCATCAATTTTGGGCATGAAATCTTCAGAATTCGAAATTATTTTGTCTTTAAAAGTTGTAGATCTTTGAGTCTTCTTTAATCTGGAACTTGAATCAGCTCAATCCGATATCTGAGTAAAAAGTTATGACCAAAATACGATAGATGCGCAAAACTGGAATTTCCAAAACTGCACTTCGTCAAAACGCCTTTTCAAGTTTCCAATCTCCAAAATTAAAATATCAAGTCCAATAATTGCCCTTATTTGACCCATATTTCGTCCTAAATGATTTCATTAAGTCCCAATATTATTTTATCTGCAAAATAAACTAAAACACATCAAAACGTTCATCAAACCCGAGAAACTAAACAAAATATTAAGTAAAAGGGGCGGTAAATATTGATATATTTTCCGCTCATCACTCATGCGCCCCACTCTCTGCTGAAGGTTGAAGACGCTGAGTCAGCTGCCACGTCAGCGCACAGTCAGCGCCACGTCAGCCACCACGCCCAGTCAGCTGCCCAGTCAGCAAGCCACGTCAGCAGACCAGTCAGCAGCCACGTGTGCATCCAGTCAGCGCCACGTGTCTGCCACGTCAGCGGTGCCTGGTAAATTTCAGATATGTCCCTGAATTTTCTGGAAATTACCATTGAGCCCCTATACTTTCAGAAATTTTTAATTTAGTCCCTGAATTTTTCTGAAATTGCACATTAGTCCCTGAAGTTTTCCGTAATTGCACTTTGGCCCCTGAACTTTTGGAAATTGCTATTTGACCTCTGTAATTTCTGAAATTTGTAATTTGGTCCCTATGTCGGATTTTGACAAACAAAGTGTCATTTCCACCATTTTTTACCATTCCGGACGCAACGGTGAGGTCCGTTTTTTGAAATTCTACTTAGAATTTTTATGATGGATGGGGGCAACAGAAAAATGGTTTTGTTAACCAGTACAAACTATTTCACATGAAGCAGAAGGATGAAAGACCTTCTGTATGTGAAGGACTATGATAGATCGGTATTTCTGGAGCAGAAACCAGAAGGAATGATCGATGAGAAGTGGGCTAATCTTCACCAGAAAACATGCAGTACTATTCGTCAGTGGATCGATGATAGTATCGTCAACCATGTCAGTGAAGAAACAAATGCACGTGTCTTATGGAGAAAGCTGTAGGAGCTTTTCCGAGCAAAGACTGGCAACAACAAGCTGTACTACATCAAGAAAATGATGGGTTTAAAATACCAGGAAGGTACAGCTGTGGCGGACCACATCAACGATTTCCTCGGAACAATGAAAGAATTGTCTGGATTGGGCATAGACTTCGGTGATGAGGTAAATGGCTTAATACTCCTTAATACGTTACCAGAATCTTGGGAAACATTCAGATCTACGATGATAAATTCAGCCGCAGATGGGAAAGTCACTATGGAGATGGCGAAGACCAGGATCTTCGAAGAAGAAAAGAGGACGAGAATGCAGGAGTCAGCATCAGCCTCAATCTCAGAAGCTCTAGTGACAGAGAAGAACACCAGAAGGGGGAGGAGTAAAAGCCGAGGCCCAGGTAGACCAGACAAGAACCGAGGTAAATCAAGAACTAAAGATATTGAGTGCTATCATTGTAAAAAGAAAGGCCATATAAAGAGGGATTGTTACAAGTTGAAGAACGAGTAGTCCATGAGAGACGGTGACTCTAATAAAGAAAGAGTTGCTACTACCACCGAAAAGACCTCCAAAGAATTCTGCATTATGTATGAAGAAGATGTTGTGAATCTTGTCAGCCACGAGACCAGTTGGGTGATAGATAGTGGCGCATCCATACACGCCACATCTCGCAGAGACTTCTTTTCATCTTACACACCAGGGGACTACGGTGCTGTAAGGATGGGGAATGACGGACAGTCCAAAGCCGTCGGTATTGGAGACATCTGCCTTGAAACAGAGAACGGGACAAGGCTAGTGTTGAAGGGAGTCAAGCACATCCCAGACATCCGGTTAAACCTGATCTCAACAGGCAAGCTGGATGATGAAGGTTTCTGCAGCACCTTTAGTGACGGATGCTGGAAGCTCACTAAAGGATCAATGGTCGTGGCACGAGGTAAGAAAGACTCAACTCTGTATTTGATGCATGCTAAGATTTCAAATAGTAGCATAAATACAGTTAACAGTAATGAGGCAGCCGAGCTATGGCATAAAAAGCTCGGTCACATGAGCCAAACGGGGATGGAGATACTACGCAGGAGGAATGTTCTTCCCGAATTGAAGAACTCACACTTACGGAAGTGTGAACACTGCATGGCTGGAAAGCAGAACAGAGTGTCCTTCCAGAGCTCCCCGCCTCAGAGGAAACCGGAGGTACTTGACCTCATACATTCAGATGTATGCGGTCCGATGCAGACACGAACACTCGGAGGGTCACTGTATTTTGTGACATTCATTGATGATCATTCAAGGAAGATATGGGCATACACCTTGAAGAGAAAAGATCAAGTGCTGGGAGTGTTCAAGGAGTTTCACGCCATGGTGGAGAGAGAAATCGGTAAGAAACTGAAGTGCATCAGAACAGATAACGGTGGAGAATACAGAGGTCCGTTTGATCAGTACTGCAAGATGCAAGGAATCCGACATCAAACGACACCTCCGAAGACACCTCAGCTGAATGGCCTAGCTGAGAGGATGAACAGAACCTTGTGCGAAAGGGTCAGAAGCTTGCTGTCACAAGCCAAGCTGCCGAAGACATTTTGGGGGGAGGCACTCAACACAACAGTACATGTTTTGAACATGTCCCCAGCGGTCGCACTGAAAGGTAATGTTCCTAACCAAGCCTGGACAGGTAAAGAAGTGTCATACCAACACTTGCACGTCTTTAGGTGCAAAACATTTGTACACATCACAAAAGATGATAGATCCAAGCTTGATGCAAAGACGCGACAATGTGTCTTTATTGGCTATGGTCAGGATGATTTCGGCTACAAACTGTATGATCCTGTGGAGAAGAAGATCGTCAGGAGCCGAGATGTTTTCTTTGTTGAAGACCAGACCATAGAAGATATCCGGAAGGAGATAAAGACAATGCCCCAGCAATACAGAAATGTGAATCCAGAACCTCATACACCGGTGCCAGTACGAGTTGAAGATGAGGTTCCCAGACAGGAGGGTACATGTGATGAAGCTCCCAGAGATGATGATCATGATCAACCACCAGTACCAGAAGCTACACCAACAGTTCCACAGAGAAGGTCTGACAGAGAGAGGCGACCTTCAACCAAATACTCTGCATATGAGTATGTGCTCCTTACTGATGGGGGAGAACCCGAGAGCTACAAGGAGGCTGTGGAAACAGATGACAAAGAAAAGTGGGAGGAAGCCATGAAAGATGAGATGAAATCTTTGCATGACAATCACACTTTTGAGTTGGTGAAATTGCCAAGAGGCAAACGGGCTTTGAAGAACAAATGAGTGTACAGGGTGAAGCAACATGAGCATACTTCACAACCCCGGTACAAAGCCAGATTAGTCGTCAAGGGATTCAATCAGAGGAAAGGCATTGACTTCGATGAATTCTCTCTCCAGTTGTGAAGATGTCATCCATCAGAGTGGTACTCAGCTTAGCAGCAAGCCTCGACCTGGAAGTTGAGCAGATGGATGTCAAGACCGCATTTCTTCACGGAGATCTGGAAGAAGAAATTTACATGGAGCAACCAGAAGGCTTCAGAGTCAGAGGGAAAGAGGACTATGTGTGCAGACTCAGGAAAAGCCTCTACGGTTTGAAACAGGCACCGAGACAGTGGTACGTGAAGTTTGAGTCAGTTATGGGGGAGCAGGGATACAAGAAGACAACTTCAGACCATTGTGTTTTCGTTCAGAAATTTTCTGACGATGACTTTATCATCTTACTGCTATACGTAGATGATATGTTGATAGTTGGCCAGAATCAATCGAGGATTGATAATTTGAAGCAGCAACTGAGTAAGTCTTTTGAGATGAAAGACTTGGGGCCAGCTAAACAGATTCTTGGCATCAGGATCGGTCGTGATCGAAAAGCCAGGAAGTTATACTTGTCACAGGAGGAGTACATCGAGAAGGTACTTCAGAGATTCCAGATGGACAAGGGTAAAGCGGTTAGCACTCCTCTTGCTACCCACTTTAGATTGAGTACACAACAGAGTCCCTCTACTGAGACAGAGAATAAGGAAATGAAACAGGTTCCATACACCTCAGCAGTGGGAAGTCTTATGTATGCCATGGTGTGCACGAGGCCAGACTTAGCCCACTCAGTTGGATTGGTCAGCCGGTTTATGTCAAACCCAGGACGGGAACACTGGAATGCTATCAAATGGATTATGCGGTATCTTCGAGGCACATCCAAAATGAGGTTATGTTTTGGAAGCAGTGAACCAGTGTTGATAGGCTACACCGATTCAGATATGGCAGGAGATGTGGATACCCGAAAGTCTACTTCGGGGTATCTGATTACTCTCTCAGGAGGAGCTGTGGCATGACAGTCTAGGTTGCAGAGATGTGTTGCACTTTCTACAACAGAGGCCGAATTCATTGCAGTTACAGAAGCTTGCAAGGAATTGATGTGGATGAAGACATTCGTCCCGGAATTGGGTTTCAAGCAGGAGAAGTATATTTTGTACTGCGATAGCCAGAGCGCTATCTATCTCGGTAAAAATTCCACATTTCATTCGAGGTCAAAACATATCGATGTGAGGTATCACTGGATACGGGACGTCCTGAGCTCAAAGCTGTTAGAACTCAGGAAAATTCACACCGACGACAACGGTGCCGATATGTTCACGAAGGTTTTACCGAAGGAGAAGCTTGAAATCTGTCGTGTCATAGCCGGGGTGACAAAACTCTCCACATAGTCAGAGTGAGGAGATACAGAGAACTACGATTGGCTTGATCCCAACTCAGGGTACGTAGGCAGTCATACAGATGCAGCCAGGGGTGGATCCTTTTGAGGATCCGGTTTGGATGATTGATGGTCGGCTCAGATTTTGGGGAAAATCTTCACCGATGGGGAGATTTGTTGGTTCCAACATGCATGCAAAAGTCATGCATAGCAACAAATCCACCGAAAGCATGCATGACTTTTGCATACTGAGTGTGAATGACAGCTTGTTTGCAAGATGTGTGTGTGCCAAACCGCGTGGCACTGTTCACGCGGTTTGGGCACTATAAAATGGAGCCTGAAGACCAGTTCTAAGCATCCCAAAACGTGAGTATAATAGAGAGTAAAGTGGTGTGAGAGTTTTTGTAAAGCTTGGATTATAAGCTTTGTAATTCTTTTGTTTGTAATATAAAAGAAGAGTTTTCTCTCCAATCACCTCTATTCGTGTGTGTTTAATCACAACAAGTATATACCACTTTTTTCCCCCTCCAAATCAAAATTTGCCTCCTGCCGCTAGAGCTAATAATTAGAGTTTTATCACCAAATGTAGAATAATACAATTGTATCTCAACTGTAATCTACCTCTTGTTCTCTTTAATAAACCTCAACGTAACAGAATTTCATAAAAATACAGATTCATGTTGATGACATGTACAAACGTACTAGCTTCTTAGTTGACGAGGAGGAATCCAACCATTTTCCTTATCATTTTTTTTTTTGAAATCGTTGGAAAACCCGCCACCAAATCAGGGGCTTAATCGGAGCCGGTAAAACTCCCCGCTGTCATAAGCTTTTACAAAAAAAACACTTACTGAATTCGAACTTATGACCTCAAGATGAGATCATGAACCCTACACTACCAAATCACTCCCCTTATGGATCATTTTTCTCATCATTCCAATGATAATCATATAACTTTGGGCGTAAGCGTAATGAATGACACATTCAATAATGTTAATACCTTTAGTTGGGATAACATAATTAATGACATGTCACTAGACACCAATCATTACTTGACAAGTGGTAGGTGTTTGTCAACTTATTTTTCCATAATTAATATAATAATATATCACATCAATTAGAATATGAACTATGTATTTCAATTATGTATGTATAACCTCGCTCTGAGCCATTATTTGTTCACCATATTTTTTGAATCGCAATACTCAATACAGTCTTTAAGGTTTTATTGAAAATCAATCTCTATTTGTAATTAAATATTATCAGATAAAAAAGAAATACAAATTTTAATGTAATTGAGAATGATTATATATTTATAATTGTATAAACATTATGGATTGGTCAAGACACTAATCATAATCATATAATGGGTTAGAGTATACTTTTAATGTTTGATTAAGTAGGTAAGATTTCAATTGCATCTCTTTAATTAAGTAATGAATCTTGTAGATCTTTCACTTATCTCTCCACAAAAGTTTCAATTTCATGAAAATGCCTTAATTTAATATGTCCTCTTTGCAGTAGATTAAAAGATCTAGGGATTGAATTTCTCACATGGATCTCACAAATTATGTTTAATTTGTCATTTCTACATTTGTTCTCAACAAAATCTTATAAACAATTATTGGGCAGAAAGTGAACTTGAGCCTGGACAACCCAACACACGAGGTTTCTCTCATTGTGAGTTCTGAGAAAAAATCAATATAAATAATTTTATCATTCTTTGCAAATAAATTATTTACGCAATTCGAATTTGCGACCTCCAGATCGAGTGACTTTACCTTTTGCGATAATCAAGCAAGTAAAATTATACTAATTTGAAAATAAATTACATAATCGACGGATTTTTTTTTTTTTTTTTGTTCCTAGTTGTTTCATTTTAGTTTTAACTAGCTTGAGTTGGATGAAAAATTCACTCTATAATTAAGTATCACGTACAAATATTAGAAAATAAAGTAAATAATATGAAATCATTGATATTATAGATTCATTTCCAAGATAGAAGGATTGACTTAATTTCTAAATGAGAGAATTTATTGACAGTGGCATATAGACAATATTGATTTAGCGAAGGTAAAATTTGATTTTCACAAAAAGTGATGGATAAAGTAAAATTATCTTATTAACAAACGAATCATTTCATTAATTTTTAAAACGTATTTTAACAAATTTTCGAATTGAACATGACGATTATCCTAATTCACCTATATATGTGACTCCATCACTGATCGAAGAAGTTAAAATTGAATCCTTGAATATGAATGTTCCAATGACCAAGACAGAAGGAATGACTATCTAAAGGAAAGTATTTATTGACAAGATCAAATGAATAAATTTTATGGTAAAAAAATGTATTTGGAAGATTTTCTTGACAAAAACTCAAAGAAATGGCTTCCTAGAATTGTTGTATGACACTAGAAACACAAAAAAGGAACTTTTATATATCTTAGATAAATTAGGACTTCACAAAATGTCTCTAGCAAAAAACCATGATTCTTTGTCTTAAGAGCCATGATTCTATTAGAAGAAAACCTTCTAACACAAGGAATTCCTAACGGAAGATGACATCAAATAGGACAAAGAAAACCCATCGGAATAGGGAATGCATCCATGCATACATGCATACACGTCGCATACATATAATTTTTGTTTTATGTTCGAAGGAAAAAGAAAAGCGGAGAAGACGAGAAACTACTTGGGAATGAGAACGAGCAAGCCGGGAATGACACTCCGGGAATGGAGAACAACCTCGGGAATGAAGCCCAAGGGTCGAAGCACCTCGCCATCAACTCAGAAACGGTTCAGAAATGAACCATCTCAACTCAGGAACGGTTCGAAAATGAACCATCTCAACTCAGGGACGGTTCGGAAATGAACCATCGCAACTTAGGAACGGTTCGGAAATGAACCATCTCAACTCAAGAACGGTTCGGAAATGAACCATCTCACACTATGAATAGTTCAGAAATGAACCATATCAACTCAGGAACGGTTCGGAAATGAACCATCTCAACTCAGTAACGGTTCAGAAATGAACCATCTCAACATAATTCTTCTTTTTATCAGTGTCGCTTTGGAGCTGAAATAGGAATTTGTTTTTTATCAATGCTTTCAATCTTCATTCCATGGATTGTATGTCTACTCAATAGGTTACATGGTCAAATACTGTTATTTCTGCAATGTAACACTCTTTACTTACAAAAGAGTACCAGATTAAACTTCTCTCCCACTCATTGATGAGAAAAAATGAAAAGTGAAAAACGGAACCAAAAAAAAAAAGACAAACTGACGCACACTCTAGGAGGTGATTTGTAAGGAGACCCAAGGGACCCTATCTCTGCTTCCACAAAGGTTCCATGTTCTCAGAGCAGAGAAAACATATTGAGAAGAAACTGACTTTGTTTCGTTTTTTTTTTTTTTTTTTTTTGTTTCTGTTTTTGTTGTTTGTGTGGGCTTATTTGGTGCCAGTAATATAAAGATGTTATGTTACATTTAAATTAATCATTAGCAAGTGATATATATATATGCAAAATTCAAAATCAATATGCAAAATTCAAAATCAATATCCCACCACCTGCAAGTGATTATATATATATATATATATATATATTTTGTATTATCAAGTGGTTGACTAAACAAATTTTGATCATTTTCATCTAACATTGGTATGTCATCGCCAACACTATGACCGACTTGTGAACCTTGTAAGTCGTGCAACGCATCAATTATCTCATCGTTTATAGGTTGATTGTAACTACTACTCCCTTCACCAGAATCAATAAACTGTGATTAAGAATTATACTGCTTGTAGACGCTGATTTTCGCCCGATGTCTACAATCGAGATTTCACAGAAGGGGCACTGGCGATCCTGCAAAACAAAGATGGTAGGATGAGCGAGGAGGGTCTACCCACCGGTGTGGTGGATGCCGTAGGCACTCCGACCCCCAAGTCAGTGTTGGATGTAAATGTAGCTGTAGAGGGAGAGACAAGGTCAGACGTTACTTTGATCCCCGAGGGTTGCCGTGAGGGCGGTAGGTGGGAGGTGCTGAGTGCTATGGAGAGAGAGTATTCTTAGGCTCTGAGTATGAGAGCTTGAATGTTCCCCCCTCTTCATGGAGCCCTGTTCCCTATATATACATGCTCCAGTAACGTGTGCTTTTATTGCCTTTTGATTACTCGTCCGTTGGATCATGATAACGGTCGACTTCATGAGGTGCAATTACTGCGTTTTTCCCGTTGTAGGCTGGAACATATGAGTTATGAATGGTGTTTATGAGCCTGAGCGTTATGTGGACTGGAGTGGGGTGAGCCCCGATTATGGTTTGGGCACGTGGTATTTCACTGGGCCTGGGCTTGTGAGTCTCTGAGCCTCTATATACTTCAAACCTTGGGACTTCATTTTGAGGTAGAAGCTTGGGCCTGGGTCTTATGTTGGTGAGTCTGGGGTGTCTTCAGTATTGGGCCTGAAGCAAAATGACCAAATTACCCCAGGACCAAATTTGGCCCGTACAGTTTGTCCCATACTCTATAAGTCAAAGAGTCATTGGCTTGGAGAGTACTTGACGCGTGTGTCGCCTGAGACGAGGCCATAGTATGTAGGTGTACTCGAGCGTTGATGCTGCCAAACGAATGTCAAGTTATGAACTTGACTCTACAAGATCCATTGGGGGAGTACCCAGTCGACCGAACCAGATGAAAGGTCGGGATAATGAACTTGACTCTACCAGAGCCATTGGGGATGTACCCAATCGACCGAACCAGATGATTGTCGGGATAATGAACTTGACTCTACCAGAGCCATTGGGGAAGTTCCCAATCAATTGAACCAGATGAAAGGCAGGATATAAGTCATACGACATGTGTATTCCATGTCTACAACTTGACATGAGTCTGTAGGGGATGTCCCCGGTCGACTGATCTAGATGAAGTTTCATGATATAATTCATACGACATGTGTAAACCATGTCTACAACTTGACTCGATATGAGTCAATAGGGGATGTCCCCGGTCGACTGGACTTGATGAGGCCAGGAAAACACTCGCTAGGTTGGTTTCGAAGAGGTCCAAACCGAGCCTACATGTCGTGTGGACCAGATGAAGGTCAAAGAACTAATACTTGACTCTATTGCGAGCCACTTGGGAGGTGATCCCGTCGACTGGACCTGATGAAGACCATGATATACGTCATACGACATGTGTATTCAATGTATACAACTTGACTCGACATGAGTCCATAGGGGATGTCCTCGGTCTACTAAACCAAATGAAGGTTCATGATATAAATCATTAGACATGTGTAGTCCATGTCTACACATTGACTCGAAGTGAGTCTATGAGGGATGTCCCCGATCGACTGGACTTGATGAGGCCAGGATAATCTCTAGCCTACTAGTCCCGAAAAAGAACTAGATGGTCTTTATGTTGTTTGGACCGAATGAAGGTCTTGGTATTGAGTTGGACGATGTTTCCTAAGAATTTCAAAACCTCGAATATGGTATTTAAATGAGAAGAAAATATTTATACCTGTCATCTGGAAAGCATGTAGGCTTGGAAAGATGATCTTACTGATCTTTGAGGAACATCATTCCCCTAAGTTAGGATAGCTCTTCCTCTCAGATTGTCCCCAATCTACTGGTCTCCACTTCACTAGGCCTGATGAAGGTATATCTTTGTCCCCATTCTACTCGACTTAATGTAAGTACAAAGGTACATTGGAATCTACAATCGGTTGGGCTTGATGAAGTTTGGGAGACTACGGTCGAATGAACCTGATGAAGGTCCATACGAGTCTCCATTTCACAAATCCTTATGAAGAACTAGGAGACTACGGTGTGTATTTTGATCATAATTGCTTTACAGAAAAAGTAGATTATTTGAAAAAAGAAGATGAAGTTCAAAACAATGAAGAAGGACCTAAGGGGCTAAATGGTTTTAAAGGGTAAAAAAGCTTTCGCGTGGGTCCCATTAATACAACAGAATAAAGTTTCCAAGGAAAGCTTTCACCATTTCAATAGTGGCTTTATCGCCCCCTCCGTTGGCTTGGGCGATGGTGACGCCCTAACTTTCAAGACCCAAAAGGGGGATTTCCCAGTCTACAACCAGTAATCAACTTCCCAAGCATTAGCCATCCATCCTCTAGCAGAACAACTTGATAATAATTTTCATGTTGTACGTGCGACTGTTCACGTAGAGCAGTCAGATGCTCCATATTCCACAGACGAGAGCCCAGCCAAATAGCGCATCGCCTCACGCTACACCTAAGAAGAATTTGCCCCTGCTCCAGGCGACAACTCGCTACTTGCAAATTCTCAGTCTGTCGTATAGCTTTGTGAGGTCCTTCCAGTCGAGCATATGAAGGGTAATAAAGCATCCACTGGGCCATCAACTCCCTCTCCCTAGACCAAGTGGGCTACTCTTCCGTAAGCGACAAGTATAATTATGGACCCTCCAGGCCCATCCCTCACGCGGACAATATCCTGTTAAAAACTTGTGGGTTGTCTAGTTTGGGTGTCTTAATGGAGGCATGCGCGTTGGCTGGCAGCATGAGCACCTTGGCTGGATGCCCATCGAATTCATTTTTGGAGGCATTTTCCCTAGCGGATGTATGCCGTTCGTCTCATTCTGTGGTTTGGGGATCACACCTTCCGAGCAGTCGACAATACATAGGCAGTAACCTATTTGTGAGAGCCAGATCTAAGGCCCAAAAGACCCATGACTTTGAAGCTAATAATGTCGACTGAGTGGATGAAACCAATTATCTCAGGAACAAAGGACATATAGGCGCCAAGAGTGCCTAAAACTATGGCACCTACAGAAAATAAAATAATATTGGAATCTTTGAGTACATGTGCGGTCAACTAGTGGAGGAATCACTAATCATGCTTTCGATTGTCAGATTAGTCACGATTGGGCCTGAAGGCTGGACCATACATGGTTCGATTCTTTCTACGTGAAGGAGTGTAGTGTGGGTTCCTCAAGGTGAAATCTAGGTGGTTTCTTAGTGTAGGCATTGCATTTTTGCATATAAGGCCCGATGATGAGTCTCGTATGGAGACACTACCTCTTCAGTTGTGGAAGCCGCGGGAAACGGACGTTGGAAGGGTAAAGTTGGAAATTAGCATTTTGTCAGATTTAACTCGCTTGTTTCGCTTCGGGTTCGCTTGTTGGACCTCTTTTTTTAAACACATCTCACAAATTAAATAATTAAAACATTTAAAATACATATCACAAATTAAAACAAATTAAATTAAACTTAAATTAAATCACATTCACAAATTAAATTAAATTTAAATTAAATTAAATTAAATTAAATTAAATCAAAATAAATTCATTCATAATTTAATAATTCACTCACCAATTTAAAAATGATTCACTCACCAAATTTAAATAATTTATTGCCTTAAATAATTAAAATTAAACACAAATTAAATTATATGATTTCTTTCATATTCCAAAAGTTATGCAAACCCTAACCATACCTTCTCTCTATAAAAGAATAACATAACCAACCCTAAGGACCTTCCTCTCTCCGCTCTCTGACTCACGCACACACAAACCTAAAGCCCTTCTCACGCCAACACCTTCACGAAAGCCACCTGCCCACGCATAACGCCTAGCCCGTCTCCATCCGCACCATAAGCCAACCCACTCACAGCCTCACGCTAATCACCTTCAACACAACAACACCTGCCGCCACCTAGCGCCCATCTCAGAAACCACACAGCTCATCACCAATCCACACCACCTAGCGCCCATCTCACAAACCACACAGCTCAACTCCAATTCACGCCTTGCTTCTCCACGCCACCTGCAGCACACATTTATTAGCCTCACACCCTGAGTTGATCTCTCTCCCACTCGGTAACCCTAATGTTCGCAACCCAACATCACGCCATCAACAAGCAGAACACGTGAAGACACAGCAGCCACCAAAACCCTAAACAACTCACACAAGGTAATAAACCTGCACACCAAACAGTCCATAAAATCCTCTCCCTCTCGGCTCCCTCTCACTGCTCTCTATATTGATCAGCAAATAAACAAAATCCCTCACGCACCTCATCTCTCTCAGCCACGGCCACTCACCACAACAAGCCAAAATATACCCATTGACCAAATAAACAAAGCACAAACTGCAGCCCTCAGGACCGACACACTCAAGCCACCTTGAACACCCAGCAACCAAAATAAGAACAAGCTAAAAAAACCCTAGATCCATTTTCCTTCATGCACGTGAACCACCAGACCACACAGTGTCCCTCATGCCCACACGTAGCTGACCAAAACTCCCTCTTCATTAACGAACAAAGCGATGAGCCAATAAACCCTGAATAAACACACGCTTAGCCTCCTGAATACACGCACAAAGCCCTTCAAACAGCCTTCTGAATACACGCACAAAGCAACCCTAAACAGCCCTGCACCGCACCACAAACAGTCCCAAACCGCACCCAAATTGCACCCTTAAAACCCATAAACTGCACCCCTAAAATACAGCAAAACAGTCCCAAAAACACCCCAAAACAGTCCCCGAACACCGCAAATAGTAACTAAACCCAACGACCAGAAAATACAGCAAAAACAGAGGAAACAACAGCCCGAAACAGCGAGGCGGCGAAGGAAAATAGAAAATCAGTGAACCGGAGGAGTTGCGGAGCATCAACCATTCTGACGGTCGTGTAACGCACTTCTAAGAGACGACTTAAGAGGTTAGACCTGAGGGCACCCCTTTTATTTATTATCTTTTGTTTATTTTATTTATTTTAGAAATATTATCGCATGAGAGTCGTTTGAGGCATGATGTGATTGTTGGATGAGCGGAATATGTGTTCCCTTTTATGGTATATAGGATGGAAACCCGGACGTAAATTCCGTAGCCGAATCCGAATGGACGGTAGTGCGGTTTGTACTCGGGATACAACGCCACGTACCACTTAAGAGACACGTATTCATCCAAACTTGTGTTTGAGCATGTTGTAGTTCGTAGGTTATTTATTTGTCATTAAAGCATGATTATGTTGTTTTTACATTAGGGATTTAATTTTTTTACTGCTTAGATTCTTATTTATTTTCCGCATTAGATAATTGAGCATCTCAAAACCCACACAGCTCATCACCAATCCACGCCACCTAGCGCCCATCTCACAAACCACACAGCTCAACTCTAATTCACGCCTTGCTTCTCCACGCCACCTGCAGCACACATTTATTAGCCTCACGCCCTGAGTTGATCTCTCTCCCACTCGGTAACCCTAATGTTCGCAACCCAACATCACGCCATCAACAAGCAGAACACGTGAAGACACGGCAGCCACCAAAACCCTAAACAACTCACACAAGGTAATAAACCTGCACACCAAACAGTCCCTAAAATCCTCTCCCTCTCGGCTCCCTCTCACTGCTCTCTATATTGATCAGCAAATAAACAAAATCCCTCATGCACTTCATCTCCCTCACGCACCTCATCTCTCTCAACTAGGCCGCGAGCCTAGAACAGCGTCGTCAAGTTTCTGTGTCCCACACCTAGCTTCTTTCTGCAGTCGCATGATATTCACGCATATGGGATGATTTGTCACTAAGCTTGGTGAAGGTGATGCATCCCTTGTGCCCTCAACGTCCTCAATTTCTTTGGATGCGTTCTCAGTGGCTTTCGTGCTAGTCTGCTTCACGGGATGAACTCGCCATTGTTCTGTAATCTTCTACCCTAGTTTTGTGAACCTTCTCATTGCTTCGACAATACACTTTTATGATTCAATCCAGCAAGTCTGGTGACTCGACTGAATGATGATCCCGGTTGGTATTTAACTACCGTGTGGTTCCTAGTCTGTTTTTTTTTCAGATTTTGGGCAGCTTGTTTGCAATAAGCTATATGGGTTTGGTTTTGTCTTCAGCTTCTATCATGCTTCTTCTAAAATGACAGATGTGGGACTGCTAGCCTTTAATCGTGAGTGCTGATTCAGTAAGAGCTGATTGCTTATTTATGCTTGTTATTGCATGGGCTTGTTGTTGTATGGGTTTTATCATGTAATGGGTTTTCTGGGCCGGTCTGCATGATGAAATTACATGAGGTGTCCATGATAGGCTGCCTTTGAGTGGTTGGGCTCGCCTTGTATCCCTAGGCTGGAGGGAGATCCATTTTTTATCCATGCGTTTTGGTCGGTTGATGGGCTGAGTCCGTCTTGTCGTATGAAGAGATGGATATTTTTTTCATGTTGAATGAAGAAGATGAGAGCTCATTTGTGTCGTTTGAAGAATGAAATGATAGCTTCCTATATCGTCCGAAAGAGTTGGCAATCCTTCCACGCTGTCAGAAGTGGACGACATTCCATCGAGGTCGTTTGAAGGAAATGAAAAACATGTCGTATGATTGTTCATTCTATTCGTGAGATATCAATCCTTTTGCGTGGTTCGAGCGAGATGATATTTCTTCCATGTTGTATGGATCAATAGTTTGAAGAAGATGACCTTACATCTATGTCGTCTGAAGGAGATGGTAAATCATACATATCATCTGGAGTAATAACAATGTTCTTCGTCGTTATGAGAAGATGTCAATCTTTGTATGTAGTGAGGAATTGATGAACACCTTGTCATATGGAGAAAAAGACTATCCTCTTATGTCTTTGAGGGAGATAACAATCATCGTATGTAGTATGAAGTTGTTGGCAATCCATGCATGTCATATGAAGGAGATGGAGATTCTTTCAGTCGTCTGAAATAAGTGACAATCATCTCATATCTTTTGGAGTGTGTGATATTACATTCATGTCGTCTAGAGAATATGACAATCTTCATATGTATTTTAGAGTTGATAGCAATTCATCCATGTCGTATGGAGAATCTGGACATCATTCCACGTCATTCGGAGCTTATGACAATCCTTCCACGTAGTTTGGGTCCGTGGATCTCCATCGTATAGCCTCATGACTGGGGAATGAATTTCCGTGAGAGTTCTATGGAAGTTTGGGGGTTGGGTCGGTTTTTACTCACTGGTAGTTTGACCCCAGGTAGACTCGAGAGAATTGCTCATTTGGACTCCTACATTTCCTTTTGCATGGAAGAGATGACTTATGATCGGTCGGCTGGAGAAATATGGTGGCTATTTTGGTAGTTAAACGGATGGCCGCTTGATGGTGGGTTTTCAATTGCCATATTGTTGAATGCTCATACTAAGAGATTAGATTAGATGATATGATTGCTGGGGTGACTCGTAGCCTTGCGCGTTTGGGAGGTTGAAGAATTATGCTTCAATTACTTTTGGAGATTAGTACTGAGGCTTTGCATGGCTCAATGTTCCTCTTCTGTTGATCATAACCGTTCTTGTAGAGCTGCTGATTATGCCACCACGGGGTCTGGTGTCTGTTTGTTGTTCGAAGTCATTGATAGTTATGTTTGTAAGGATCGTAGACTGAGAGGTCTTTGTATGCTATGAATCACTAGGGCCCCACGGTGGGCGCCAAACTGTAGACACTGATTTTCGCCTGACGTCTACAATCGAGATTTCGCAGAAGGGGTACTGGCGATCCTGCAAAACAAAGAGGGTAGGATGAGCGAGGATGGTCTACCCACCGGTGTGGTGGATGCCGTAGGCACTCCGACCCCCAAGTCAGTGATGGATGTAAATGTAGCTGTAGAGGGAGAGACAATGTCAGACGTTACCTTGATCCCCGAGGGTTGCCGTGATGGCGGTAGGTGGGAGGTGCTGAGTGCTATGGAGAGAGATTATTCTTAGGCTATGAGTCTGAGAGCTTGAATGTTCCCCCCTCTTCATGGAGCCTTGTTCCCTATATATACATGCTCCAGTAACGTGTGTCTTTATTGCCCTTTGATTGCTCGTTCTTTGGATCATGATAACGGTCGACTTCATGAGGTGTAATTACTGCGTTTTGCCCGTTGTAGGCTGGAACGGATGGGTTATGAATGGTGTTTATGAGCCTGAGCGTTATGTGGACTGGCGTGGGGTGAGCCCCGATTATGGTTTGGGCACGTGGTATTTCACTGGGCCTGGGCTTGTGAGTCTCTGGGCCTCTATATACTTCAAACCTTGGGACTTCCTTTTGAGGTAGAAGCTTGGGCCTGGGTCTTATGTTGGAGAGTCTGGGGTGTGTTCAGTATTGGGCCTAAAGAAAAATGACGAAATTACCCCAGGACCAAATTTGGCTCGTACAGTGCTCAACATAATAAATCCATGTACGGTAAGTTGATGATATTCCCGACATGTATAAATGATTGTAAACTTCATCTAACCACTTCCTTTTCTATTCAAACAAATTGTACATGGACACCAAATATGACATTCTACATCAATATGTTTCTTTCCATAAACTCATAAACTCCATTACGGTATTTAACACTGAATCTATCCACCGAGCTCATTCAATTTCTATCAATTTCAACCAAATATCTATATATAAAAATATAATTATTAGACATTATATTAAACTCATCAACGTCACCAATTCATTAATTATTTATTTAAACATACACATAATTAATTACAAAACAAACTAATCTTACATATATGCATCATATTCTACTAGCAACAAATTAACTAACTTACTCAATATATAAATAAAAATAATTATAAAAAATTAGAACGCTAATTTTTTTAATAATAAAGATATAAAATTATAATTATTAGACATTATATTTATTTTTTATAATTATTGGATATTATAAAAAATTATATCTTTATTTTTATAAAATTATAATTATTAAACATTATATTAAACTCATCAACATCACCAATTAAATAATTATTTATTTAAACATACAAATAATTAATTAACTAGTGACAAAATAAACTAATCTTACTCACATAGATGCATCATAATCAACTAATAATAGATTAACTAACTAACATAATGTATATAATAAAGATAATTATAAAAAATTAAAACCCTAATTTTTGTGAGAGATTAAACATAAATTAATTAAGTGAGAGTGATTCAAATATAAGCAAAAATAAAGAGTTATGATTTAATAAAAGATGGAATAAAAATTACCTTATGAAAAATTGGAGTTTTGTTGATGATTTGTAGGAAAATTGTGAATAAAGTTGAAAAGAAGAGAAAGAGTATAGGAGAAAGAAGTGTCGGTAGTTTTAGGATTTTAACAACCTTTAGCGTCAAAGATCGAAATTTCAACGCTAAATGTTAAGCTTTTCACGTCGAAATATATTTTCGAAGCTAAAGGTAATAAGATTATTGGTATGGTTGCCAGAATCCTTTAGCATCGAAAATAATATCAACGTAAAAAGTATGACTTTTAGCATTGATATTATAGTTCGATTTAAAAGGTAAAAGTTTTCAGCATCGAAATAAATTTTCAACGCTAAAGATGTATTATTTGCATCGAAATTTTTTTCAACGCTAATTATCTAGACCTTCGGCATCCAATATTGAATTTTGAAGCAAAAAAAATCTATTTAGCGTTGAATAAAGTTTCGATGCTAAAGTTTCGACTCCAAAAGTAACATTTCTTGTAGTGCATCATTATATTTCAATTACTAGTATTATTTGTTTCCTATTTTAGTTTGATATATTGCATATATAAAGATCCATATCATTATAAATAATATAAAGTGAATTTAAGATTTTCTTTTACAAATGATAAGATTCATTATGTGTACAATTATGAGACCACCGAGGTTGTTCATGAGAACAGAATTGGCATTTATCGGTAAAATTTTTTTATGAATACCGGGGAATCCCATGGCATATATATATATATATATATATATATTATATATATATATATATATATATATATATATATATATATATATATATATACACGTGGGTAAACCAATGTTGTCCCAATCTCTTACAAGGGTACTACCCAGGACTTGAACTTAGGACTTTGAAGACATTATTTCAAAGCTCCAACTGTTGAGTTGCGCCCATTGGGATCACTTATCAGTAAATTGTCTGGCCAAAATTGTCAAATAAGAATTCATACATGATGCTTATGTCCCCAAATTAGGTTATGTTTGCTAAAATATCAAAACTTGCAAGCAAAAGATTCCAATTTTCTCATTATCATGTGGTTTTTTATGGTGGATCAATTTCAAAATTATTTTTTTTAAATACATTTTTTTTTTATTTTGATAGGGTTCTACTTGTGGGTTGGGAGGTAATAACGGCTCTACTCTGGCTGGTGGTTAGGGATGTCAATGGAGAGTGGAGGGAATCAACATCTCTGTATCTTTCCTTGATAATCTTCAAATGTCATTGTCTTTTTTATTCCCCCTAATAATTATTTCAAGAAAAATATGAAGATCCTCTAATAATAAAAGAGGATCGCCAATGGGTCACAAACCCCCGAATAATAAATAAAATTAAGTTATTGAAAAATATATTAGTTGAATTATTATTTTATCCAGAAATCAAGCATGCATACATATTAAAAAAATTGATAATATTTATTACACAAATCACAGTTTATATAGAAGATTGAAACTTTTATTTTTTAATTTGGTATGTAACTTAATAAAATAATGGATCTCTCATTAAAAAATAATTATATATATATACACACTTTCTCTCTCTTGGGGAGGGGATGCAAGTAGATGTCCTGAGAGAAGGCGGCGGGGTTGGTCTCTGTGGATGCTGGATTTCGGCCGAGGTCCACAATTGAGAATTTGTAAGTTGGGGGCATCAGCGATCCTGCAAGACAAAGTAGAGTGAGCGGGAGAAGAATCCCCACCGGTGTGGTGGGTGCCGGGGGCACTCCGACGCTCAAGCCAGTAGTGTGAAATGAGCAGTGAATATGTTAAATGTAAAAGCAAGGTTTACTATTACCATGACCTTCTTTGGGTGGCCGTGAGGGCGGAATGAAGTGTTTAAGAAATGTGAAGCTCTGAGAGCTTGTGTCAGAGAGCAGAAGCTGTAAGAGAGAAGTGAAGCATGTCTCAGAGTTGAGAAGCCCCCCTTAACTTCATGAATTATGCTTCATTTTATAGGTGGAGAAAGGTGAATTCGCTGGTCTGCACATGGGAAATGGGTCCCCATAACATGCTTATTGTCTCTGCTTTCGGCGGGGAGAATATTTTACATGTGGAGATATATTCTTTGTTGGGGAAAAGAGAGAATCGGTTAAAGGGTTTGACCTTTTATTTTTGTAAAGGGTTTAGAGTTTAATGGGCCTCACTTGGTATTGTGTTTTGGGCCTCACTTGGTATTGTGTTCGAAGTGAAAGACGATTTTACCCCTGGCCCAAATTTGGCACGTACAGTTTGTCCCCTACTCTCTAAGTCAAGAAGTCCTTGACTTGGAGAGTATTTCAATATATGTCGAATAGAACAAGATGTAAGAGTACCAGTCAAGAATGTACTAGTTCATGTTTCATACGACAGAGTGAATTCAATGCATGGATTATGAGTAGTCCAAGTCTTCAACTTGGCTTGACACAAGCCATGGGGAATGTCTCCAGTCGACTGAACCATAATACGGTTCAGGATTATATTCCATACGACAAGTATAAATTGGACAGAGGAAGTCCAGGTCTTCAACTTGACTCGGCATGATTCATGGGGAATGTCCCCAGTCGACTGATCCCGATGAGGGTTAGGATAACCCCCATACTATTGGTCAAAGGACCAGATGAGTCTTCAAATTTTTATAGACCAGATGAAGGTCATATGTTGACTCTACATGAGCCATGGGGAATGTTCCCAGTCGACTGAACCAGATGAAGGTCAGGATAATCCCCATACTACGGGTCAAATGACCAAGGGAATCTACAATGTCGTCTGACCAGATGAAGGTCATATATTGACTCTACTTGAGCCATGGGGAATGTTCCCAGTCGACTGAACCAGATGAAGGTCAGGATAATCCCCATACTAACGGTCAAATGACCAAGGGAATCTACAATGTCTTCTGGACCAGATGAAGGCCAGGTCTTCAACTTGACTCTACATGAGTCAATGGGGAATGTTCCCAGTCGACTGAACCAGATGAAGGTCAGGATAATCCCATACTACGGGTCAAAAGACCAGGGGAATCTACAATGTCTTCTAGACCAGATGAAGGCCAGGTCTTCAACTTGACTCTACTTGAGTCGATGGGGAATGTTCCCAGTCGACTGAACCATATGAAGGTTCAGGATAATCTCCATACTACTAGTCAAGGACCATAGGAGTCTTCAAATTTTTATAGACCAGATGAATGTCATATGTTGACTCTACATGAGCCATGGGGAATGTTCCCAGTCGACTGAACCAGATGAAGGTCAGGATAATCCCCATACTACGGGTCAAATGACCAGGGGAATCTACAATGTCGTCTGACCAGATGAAGGTCATATATTGACTCTACTTGAGCCATGGGGAATGTTCCCAGTCGACTGAACCAGATGAAGGTCAGGATAATCCCCATACTACGGGTCAAAAGACCAGGGGAATCTACAATGTCTTCTGGACCAGATGAAGGCCATGTCTTCAACTTGACTCTACATGAGTCAATGGGGAATGTTCCCAGTCGACTGAACCAGATGAAGGTCAGGATAATCCCATACTACGGGTCAAAAGACCAGGGGAATCTACAATGTCTTCTGGACCAGATGAAGGCCAGGTCTTCAACTTGACTCTACTTGAGTCAATGGGGAATGTCCCCAGTCGACTGAACCTGATGAAGGTTTGGATGTATGGGTATAGTGTCGAATGAGGTCATTAACAAGTTCCAAGCTTTAGGCGTGTAGATGTGGAAATCAAGTCTCAAGTCATACAAGCATAAGATCTACAACAAGTCCCAACCTACATATGTAGATTTCGATTGGGAAAACATCAAACATCAATCTATACATGCATGAAATCCACAATAAATCCTGAGCTACACTTATGTAGATGTCGATTGGGAAAGACATCAAATATCAAGCTATACACGCATGAAATCCTCAATAAATCCCAAGCTACACTTATGTAGATGTCGATTGGGAAAGACATCAAACATCAATCTATACATGCATGAAATCCACAATAAATCCCAAGCTACACTTATGTAGATGTCGATTGGGAAAGACATCAAACATCAATATATACATGCATGAAATCCACAATAAATCCCAAGCTACACTTATGTAGATGTCGATTGGGAAAGACATCAATATCAAGCTATACACGCATGAAATCCTCAATAAATCCCAAGCTACACTTATATAGATGTCGATTGGGAAAGACATCAAACATCAATCTACACATGCATGAAATCCACAATAAATCCCAAGCTACACTTATGTAGATGTCGATTGGGAAAGACATCAAACATTAATCTATACATGCATGAAATCCACAATAAATCCCAAGCTACACTGATGTAGATGTCGATTGGGAAAGACATCAAATACCAAGCTATACACGCATGAAATCCACAATAAATCTCAAGCTACACTCATGTAGATGTCGATTGGGAAAGACATCAATCATCAATCTATACATGCATGAAATCCACAATAAATCCCAAGCTACACTTATGTAGATGTCGATTGGGAAAGACATCAAACATCAATCTACACATGCATGAAATCCACAATAAATCCCAAGCTACACTTATGTAGATGTCGATTGGGAAAGACATCAAATACCAAGCTATACACGCATGAAATCCACAATAAATCCCAAGCTACACTCATGTAGATGTCGATTGGGAAAGACATCAATCATCAATCTATACATGCATGAAATCCACAATAAATCCCAAGCTACACTTATGTAGATGTCGATTGGGAAAGACATCAAACATCAATCTACACATGCATGAAATCCACAATAAATCCCAAGCTACACTTATGTAGATGTCGATTGGGAAAGACATCAAATATCAATCTACACATGCATGAAATCCACAACAAGTCCCAAGCTACACATGTAGATGTCGATTGGGACAAATTGACTTGATGAAAGTCCATGACACTATGGTCGAATGGAACTGACAAAGGTCCATGAGACACGGTCGAATGAAACTAATGCATGTCTATAAGAATCACCACTACTAGACTTGATGAAGGTCCAAAAGAGTTTTCATACTACCTAACTTGATAAAGGTTGGTCGATTGGACCAAAAGAGGTCCAAGAAAATTTTCATTCTACTCGACCTGATGATGGTCAGGAGACTATGGTCGAATGAACCCGATGAAGGTTCATGGGGCTTTTCCAATACTTTCTAGAGTTTATGGAAATCCATCCATGTAGTCTAGAGTGGATGGTAATCTCCATACGTAGTGTGGAGATGATTATCTATGTAGTATGGAAGAGATAGATGCCTATCAAGGTCATTACTAATTATACAAGACCTGAATAAGGATAATGATACTACCATAGAATGAACTTTGATGAAAGTCACATAGAGTTTCCATACTACCGAACCTGATAAAGGTTGGTCGATTGGACCTAAAGGAGATCTAATAGAGTTCTCCATACTACTAGGCATGATAAAAGACTCTATATATAGTTTAGAGTTGGTTTTATTAATTCAATGTAGCATGGAGATGATGACTAACCTTTGACTTAGTCTGGAGGAGTTGATAATCATTCCAAGTAGTTTAGGAGAGCTGATAGTTTTCCATGTAGCCTGAAGTTGATAGTCATCCACCTTGTCGTATGGAGAATAGTTTTTGTTGCTTGGCTTTGTGTTCATGCTTTCATATAATCATTCCATGCTTGAAGTGAAGATGCTCGTATGTAGAGTCAAAAATACCAAGCCAAAGCACTCCATGGATCACGTGAAAATGCTTGTATGTATGGCGTGATTAGTCCATGAAGAATAATGTAGCATGCAGCAGCTTCCGTTTGAACTTATTGTCTTCATGTGATTATTGTGCTTTTTGGGTTCTTTTTTGGGCTTGTTTTGATACTTTAGGCTGGCCTATTACAGCTTGTGGGACAAGCTTTTGGCCCACTTTGGATTACGATTTTTGAATGTTGGGTTGAAGGTTTCGGCATGTTGCCATTGTAGACTTGCATTTGGTCATAGGTTGATGGACGTGAGTGGGCTAGTCTGCACATTTATGGCTTCAAGCGTGAGTGGCTTTCCACTTTAGGCTGATGTATGATAGCTAATGGGCCGTTTCTACACTTATGAAGTGGAAGGGCTGAAGATGTTTGATATTGGGCAATTTGTTTTACATGTCGAATGGGAGTAAGTAATATATTAATGTCTTTCAGTCTGTCGTTTGATACAATATTGTCTGTGGCATTGAATGGTTTTCTAGAATAATGTATTGTGCTTTTGAAATTAAAATTGTTTGGAATAAAAGAAGAATTCCATTAGGCAATTATCGCATTGTGTCGAGTGGACTTTTCATACCTGCATGTTCAATTACCATCGGCTTTGCCTACCATGCAGAGTTGGTTTTGTTTTATTCATTTCCTTGCTCTTCATGAAAATAATCGATGTGGGATGGACTTAACACAAGTTCACGCCTGATTTATGGCGCATGATAGTGCGCTACAACGTCTCTCTGTGTGAGGGGTCACCGTGTGCGTCTTTCATGGCCTTGATTAATTGCGTGTAATGCAGATCAGTCTACTCACGGGCATGATGGTGAGTCAGTTTGATCTTGAATTCAATTTGATTTTAATCAATGTTGGAGCATGGGAAGTTCTGCTAAGCGGTTCTTCTCACCAACATGTGAGGGGTTTATGGTTTGTGTTCTGTTCGAGTGCTTGTGTGGGCCGTTCTTGTTGGCTCTATATACGTTTGGGCTTGTTCTTTGTGCTGCTTGGTTTTCGTTAGTCTAAGTTGCGCAACTTCTCTATGCTTGTGATTTGGCAACTTCTCTAAACGATGTGGGACTTAGTGTGATGCTTCTGGTTTCTCTACGTGGGCTGTTTTGTGGTTGGGAAGTCATGATTTTGGGCTTTTTTATTGGGCTCAAGATCCTTTGGCCATTGTTTACGTGTGGGAGATTCCATGCTTGGGTTAGTGATTATTTACAAATATTTGGAATTGTCGTGCATAGACCTTTTCATGATAATAGCTGTCGTTTTGGGCATGGTGGCAGCATGCGTGTGGTTTCTTGGCAGTGGCAAGTGGGCAGCCTTTGTTTCCTTGTGACTTGCTTGAAAGTAGCTTCCCGAGCGATGTGGGATAATATTTTTGCATGAGACGTTTGTAGTGTGGTTTTTTTCAATGTGATGGGTGATGAGCTTACATAAGCGCATGATGTTTTATGCATAAGGGATGGTTCGTGAATTCAGTGGGGTATTATTTATATTGTACATGGTTATCCAAAATCAGAATATCTTGTAGTGTCGAATGGGACCCGGTCATTTTAAATAAAGTTGGATCCCATGTGACTTGGCCTGCGTATGGTGTTTTGTCGAATGGACCATTTCTCTTTTACTTGTGGCTTTGTTGAGTGAGCCCCACAATCATCTCTTCTTTGAATGTAATTTTACAGATATGTCCTGGCATGTGGTCTCATAGTAGGCTGGCTCTCTTACAATCTACTGTTGTTTATGGACTTCGTGTGGCAGAGTGCTTTCTTTGAGTGTAGATTGGAGATAATTACTCGAATATTTCCTTTCACACGGAAGATGTGACTTGTTGTGAAAGGTCGACTGGTGAAATATGATGGCTTTTTTGGTGATTGAATGGATGGTCAATTGATGGTTGAATTTCATCAAATGACTTGTAGCCTCACGCCTTTGAGTGGCTTGAAGAAAGAATTATGTTCCAGTTTTCATCTTCCATTGATTATAATTGTTTTGTAGAGTGGCTATGTGTGCCATCGTAGGGTCTGGCATCTGGTTGTGAGGATTGTAGTCTGAGAAAATATTTGTTTGCAATGAATCGCTAAGGCCCCACGGTGGGCGCCAAATTGTGGATGCTGGATTTCGGCCGAGGTCCACAATCGAGAATTTGTAAGTTGGGGGCATCAGCGATCCTGCAAGACAAAGTAGAGTGAGCGGGAGAAGAATCCCCACCGGTGTGGTGGGTGCCGGGGGCACTCCGACGCTCAAGTCAGTAGTGTGAAATGAGCAGTGAATATGTTAAATGTAAAGCAAGGTTTACTATTACCATGACCTTCTTTGGGTGGCCGTGAGGGCGGAATGAAGTGTTTAAGAAATGTGAAGCTCTGAGAGCTTGTGTCAGAGAGCAGAAGCTGTAAGAGAGAAGTGAAGCATGTCTCAGAGTTGAGAAGCCCCCCTTAACTTCATGAATTATGCTTCATTTTATAGGTGGAGAAAGGTGAATTCGCTGGTCTGCACATGGGAAATGGGTCCCCATAACATGCTTATTGTCTCTGCTTTCGGCGGGGAGAATATTTTGCATGTGGAGATATATTCTTTGTTGGGGAAAAGAGAGAATCGGTTAAAGGGTTTGACCTTTTATTTTTGTAAAGGGTTTAGAGTTTAATGGGCCTCACTTGGTATTGTGTTTTGGGCCTCACTTGGTATTGTGTTCGAAGTGAAAGACGATTTTACCCCTGGCCCAAATTTGGCACGTACAGTCTCCCAGAGAGATGCAATCTCAGAGAGGGGATGCAAGTAGACCTCCTGAGAAACATCAGTGTCTTTCCTCAGACGTTGAATCTTGTCACCAGAAGAAACTGAAGAGTCCATGGTAACAAGAGAATTGAAGAGCTTAGATTTGGAAGAGTGAGTATTGAGAAAAAAAAAGGGATTCGCAAGAGGAGGGAGAGCAAAAGTTCGAAATTTTAAACTTTGAAAGAATGGAGTTGATAAGGACAATCAAATCAGTATATAATGGATGATGAGACCATTGAGTTCACAAGGAGATGAAGAAGAAGCCTATAACACCCAAAAAGCTCACTAGAGATCCAACTTCGAATTTGTTTGTTCCCACAATTTCTCCAAAATGATGCAAACAAAAGGGGGAACGGTTTGGGGAACAATCGGGCACATGATACGTGGTCAAACACATTTCAAAGGGGATTCAGATCCCTCATCAACAGAGAATGTCATCAGAGTCTAGTACAAAGTCTGTCATTAGAGTATGGTATAGAACTTGTCATCAGAATTTGAGGGTAGAACCTACCATCAGAATCTAGGGGTAGAATCTATCATCCGAATATGAAGTCAGTACCTACGTCAAAATCAGAATTCAGAGCGCCTGATAGGAGTTCCATCTCAGGCTTAGTTCCAACAAAGACAAGTAAAGATCGTGTGAAGTTTAAGCCCAAGATATCAGCTCCTTAATGACACGAATCTTCTAAACAATGAATAAGACTAGGCTTACATGCGGTTCGGTTATTGTTGGAAATCATACGGTTTATGATTTACGGTTCAACCAAAGCCGAAACAGTAAACCTTAGCTGTAACTAAACCAAATCGTATGATTACGGTTCAGTTAAGGTTGAACCGTATTTATATTTATTTTTTTTAAAAAAAAATCTGATTCAACAGTAAAAAAATTCGTTTCAACCGGATTTGTTACGATTGAACAGTAAATTTGGTTCAACCGTCGGTTGGAAAATACACCAACCGCAGTCGAATCGGACCCATCCAGTTCGATTGCGGTTTGATTGGTCAACGGTTCAGTTGCGGTTCGATTACGGTTTGAAACCGCAACCGTGTGCATGTCTAAATGAGACAATCGATAATTACTTTTCGTTTCTTTAAGCTGGAAAATATTCTAGAATATGGAAGTTCCGAGATTCTATAGAGTGAGTCAGTGAATGAGAAACGTGAATGAAATGTAACCACTGTCAGATTATTTTCCTTCTAACGAGATATTATAAATAGTACAAAAAAAACTCCAAAGCAATGATGGACCTTTTGATAACTAAGTAATAATAAGAGTTTTTTTAAAATCAATTTTTGAGTGATTTTATTTGATTATATTATTTGTGAAGTTAGTTGCACAAATAATTTTAAAAATAAAAGTAAATCTATTTACCAAGTCTAAATATTTTCTCCAAGTAGGAGAGGCAATAAGCTAGCCGAGCCCAAGCCCAATTTTTCTCATTTATTTATATTTCCTTTTATCATTTTTTCTATTTGTTTATTCCTCTCATCAATCTATATACGGGTTGAAGTTTAATTTTAAAAATAAAATTAACTCTATTTACCAAGTCTAAATATTCTCTTCGAGTAGGAGATGCAACGGGCCGGGCCCGAGCCCGAGCTTTTCAAAATATGATTTTTTTTAAAATTTTTTTATTACTTAAAAATGAAAATAATATGATTTTAATGTTTTTTACATTATAATTTAAAAAGTAGTTATAAATATATATATTTAGAAATAAATAGTAATTTATAAAATGAAAAAAAAAATTATTAATAAAAACCTGGCCTGGGTCGGGCTTGGGCTTTTTTGCCTAAGCCTGGCCCAGACCCTAAAAAATTTCATTCGGACGAGTTTTGATCAAGTTAGATTGTGCTAGACTTTTTCGTCTTCTCAAATTTTTTTAATGATTTATGTCATGTACAACATTATCCATTTATTAATTAAAAAAAATCGTTTATATTTTTTTAGAAAAATTAAAATAAAAGGCTTGATTTTGGGAGAATCATGGCCATTGACCAAAAGATCTAATATGAAAAATTATATAATACAACGGTGTTAATAATAATCTCATAATATATTGCAATGCTTGTAAACTATTAAAAAATTACTAAGTAAATTATAATTATATTAATACAATAATTACATATAATATGTTTATTAATATATAATGTCATATACTCTTACCTCTCTTATATCAAATAATTACTCCATTATTTGGCATGCTTTCAAAAATTAACTCAATTTCACAACAATTATGAACAAACCCATAGATTGAAATTAAGGGACTTTTACCATTCCATTTTGCAAAGATAAGCTACAATCGCCAACCACATTTCGAATTTACAACTCCAATCAAGTGGTGCTGATAGTTTTTGTACACAATTTTTTATATTCTCCTATCACATATGTAAATCCATCATCATCAAATCTTATATATTTTTTTTTTGAAATACCGAAAAATCCCACATCATCAATTGACGTGTAGATAAATCGGTGCTATCTTTCTCTTATAAGGATACTATTCAGGATTCTTATAAGGATATTATTCAAGATTTGAATTTAAAATCTTGAAGACAATATACCAAACTCAAACCGCTTGATTGCGCTCTTGAGTACATTTTACATTTTTTTTCCTTCTTACATGATAACTTTACACTTAGCTCTTATAATTACCACCACTCAAATCATCAATCATCCTCATCATCATCATCATCATCATCATGGAAAATACTTAGTGGCTATATGACGTCGCCAATAATAGAGCAAAATGGGCAAAAAGTTTTGAAGTCTCTCTAATCATCATCATCACCTTCTCATCTAAATTAAGCAGCAGCCACAGTTTCACTTTTCTTAGAACTTGAAGCAACATTATTTTTATGGTTTCCTCCTTTGTTCTTTGATGATGAAGCTGCAAATTTCTCCTTTCTCTCATCTTGCTTCATCTGCTGCTCTCTGCACTCTAAACTACAAAAAGCTGTGTCCCCCCTGCTCCAAAGAACAAAAAAAATAATACCCATTAAAATTATGCAATCAGCCTTTCATTAATACAAAAAATAAAATATAATAAGAAGTGAGAAGCCAGCAACCCAATGCTAATTGCTAAAGTATGATTTGGTATAAATTTTGCCTAATTTGAAACACTCGTTTCCAATCCATTATTTTGATGTAGAAAAATCTTAAAGATTCCAAAGACGGCAACATAATATGAAATATATATATATATATATTTTTTTCTTGGGAAACAAACATACCTATACATGTAAATATCTTTTCCATGGACCAAACGGCGTTTACAGAGCCCACAAGTTCTCAGAAAATGAGCTGTTTCCATAAACTCATTAGAGATTCTACTACTACTACTACTCTGCTGCTGCTGATAATTATTTTTCGGTGACATCATGGCCGTTAAAAAACGTTGATCATAAATATTGTTATGGCCAAAATTAGTCTGATGATGAGCAGCGGCTGCAGGAGGTGGGTCCTGAAGAGGATCAGATGGTTGTGATGATTCCATGTTGGTGATATCAACGGTGATCATCCCTGTCATGCTTGCTGTCCTCTTAATCGGAGGGCGTGGCTGCTTCCCTATCAACATCTTTTTTTTGGGTAGAATAATAATTAAAAAATATATTTTTTTTTGGAGAGAGAGAGAAAGAGGGGAGTGAGAATTAGGGAATTGGAAGATGAGAAGAGAGGAGGAGAAGATGATGATAAATAAAGAAGAAGAAGATGGGATGGGGAGAGAGTGAGAGAGAATCTGGGCCGTTGCTTGCGGCCACTGGGTTCTATGAACACCACGTCACACACTCTCTTTCTTCATTTTGTTTTTCTTTTAATATTATGCTTAAATTATTATTTACGGATCCATCTAGGGATGACAACGGATAAATTTTAATTTGGGTTTGCATATATGAAATCCACCTACACTCATAACATAAAAAAAATCAAATCCATAAATTATTCATTGTGGATTTTATATATCATTTTTAAATTCACCCACATTCAAAAAATAAAATATCAAACATGAATTGGATCGGTATCCTACGAATTTTTAACGGATTTTTAAATTTCAAACACTTAAATCAATAAAATACAATTGATTGAAATTAATAATAAAAATTATAGATTTAAACATATATTTTTAAACACAATTGAACTTAAAATAAACAATCGACATGACAATTAATTTCTCTAGTTAAAATAACCAATTCAAACGTCAAATTAAATAAATTCTACCAAAACATATATTTCATAAAATTCTTTAATTCAAATCTACTCTTTAATTCAACTAATATGTAAAATTAAGAAGAAAAAATAGAAGTCTTCTTTCTATGGGGTCCTTTTCTTGGTAAAAGGCTATAGAATGTAAGTTTTTTATCGAGTCTTCTTCCTGGCTCGTTTTTTGTCACTGGTTCTTCACTAGTGTATCTTTTTCAGTTATATCGGATTACAACTGCGGGGGAGTTGAAAGGCTGGTGAGATGGACACATAGGAATTGGTAAGGAAATGTACGCAAATCTCTTTGCGCAAGGATACAGAAAACAAAGTAGTGTTTATGGAGAAGATAAGCGAGACGGGGGAAAGAATCGTGGCCGGATGCCTAGTGGGGAAGGTTATTCTCTCTAGAGGAATTAATAGAGACGGACTCAAAGCAGCCATGACACAGGCTTGGAGTACATTAAAGAAAGTCAAAATAGAGAGTTTGGGGGGGGGAATATATTCATGTTCAAATTCGCCTATGTGGCAGACAAAAGAAAAGTGCTAGGGGGCATGGCACTTTGATAAGGCTCTAATGGTGCTGGTTGAGCCGAATGGTATTGGAAACCTTACTGAGCAGCCATTTACGCATGCATCATTCTGGGTTCAAGTACATAACGTGTCTATAATGTGTATGGATAAGGACATCATTGCAGAGTTGATGAGTAAGGTGGGAGTTTTCGAAGAGGTTTCAACGAATGAACAATGACATTGTTTTGGAAGGTATATTAGAGTAAGAATATCGATAGACATAATCAAATCGCTGAAAAAAATGTTACTGTTAGAAAGATGAGATAGCGAGGATATCATAATGCCACTTTAATATGAAAGATTGCTGGACTTCTATTTCTGCTGTGGATGTATTGGTCACTAGTGTATGGAATGTGAGATGTATAAAGGGGGAAGTGTGGAAAACTCTGGTTTTGGAGCATGGATGAGAGCCACTTCTTTACCGGACAAGTTCCGACCTAGCAGAAGCCGAGGAATGGGGGGTGGCAGAAACAAATCAGATGATGAGCCCAATCGTGAGATAGGCAATGGTGTTTTGATTCAAAGAGGAGGAGGATGAGGAGGCGATAGTAAGTCCGGAAGGGATACACCAGTCAAAAATGAGAAGGAACCTATAAGATCGAGACACGTGGATGAGACGAATATCAGTGGTGTGGATTTTAAGGAAATGGAGATGGAACAACTAGAGATGGCTCCCAAGATGCAGCAGGCTTTAGCTAACAGGGAGCAGAAAGAGCAGGTAAGCAGTAAAGAGGCGGGAAAATGTACTTCCGAGAAAGAAAATGGAATGGCTCAGCAGGGTGAAATTGTATGCAGTATGGATGGTTATTGTGGGCTTATGTGTGCGGCCGAGGTGGAGCCTAATATCATAGATGTTGAAGTCATGGACAGTGGGCCGAATAGAAAAACCCAGCCAATCAAAAGAAAAAATGGAAACTACAAGCACATGAGCCTACGATAAAAGATGTGGAAATCAGAGGATCACTTCTAATTAAAAGGCCAGGCAGTGACGTTGTAAGATTAAAATCGGAGAAGAAATCCAAAGTGGAAATCATATCTGCAAAGATAAGCAGTAACAAAAGAGTGCTCTATTCAGAGCAAAAAAAAGATGGATGTGACGAGAATGTGGGAACAGATGAGAGTTGCACGAGCTTTGAAGCGACGATGGCTGGATCTCAGCCCGCCGGGATTTATGAATATTATGAGCTGGAACATCAGAGGTTTGAGGAACACTAGGATGTTCCGGGCAATTAAGAAAATCCTCCAGCTGCATAAGCCTAATTTATTATTTTTGTGTGAAACTAAGGCTTCAGCTGTGCAGATGCGTGGTGTTGGAAAAAGACTCATGTTCGATCATTGTTTGGCAGTGGATAGCAAGGGGTACATCGGGGGTTTAAGGCTGCTATGGAAGAGAGACAAATGTGGATGTTCAATCATATAGTAAGCACCATATTGACGCCACGGTGCATCTCAAGAATGAGAGATTATGGAGGTGTACCGAAATCTACGGCCACCCGGTGAAAACCCAAAAGTGCCACACGTGGACCCTTATAAGGAGACTAACTAGCTTATCATCCTTACCTTGGATATGTTTCGGGGATTTCAATGAAATTTTATGGGAAGGAGAAAATGAGGGGAGGCATGCATGGGATGTTAGATCAATGACAGATTTTAACATAGCTGGCTGATTGCGGGCTTGAAGATATGGGTTGTGGAGGATATCCATTCACGTGGTCAAATAGACATTTTGGCGAAGAACTTGTTGAAGAAATATTATACAGATTTCTATGTAATAAGCAATAGAGGGAGGATTTTAAGGGATCAACAGCCACAAACATAGATGCTTGGATATCTGACCATAGCCTGGTGAAATTAATGATAGCCGAGAGTCAATGAGTGATGAATGATATACAGATGGGAGGTCAAAGAATGTATTACGAGGATATGTGGAGTGCGTATCCAGAATATAAAGAGATAATCAAGCAGGAATGGAGCCAGGGGATTGACAGATGAAGCCTGAATCCGAAGTATGATTTCAAAAAAATAGCAGGAACAACCTTAGTCAAACTCAGAGATGGAGCAAGGAGGAATTTAGGAATAGGAAAAAAAAACTTCTCAAATTAATGAAGGATTTGACCCATTGTAAACAGGAGAAAAGACATATAACTGATGGGCACAAAATCAGGAAAATTGAAGGACAAATTGACGATTTTCTGATTGATGAAGAGATCCGATGGAAACAAAGATCGAGGGCTGATTGGCTGAAAGCAGGCGATAAAAACACAAAATTTTTCCATGCGAAGGCATTAGCAAGAAGAAGGAAAAATAAGATAGAAGGAGTGTACGATAATGATGGAACTTGGATTGATGATGACGAAGGGCTGGAGAAGCTGTTCTGCTCGTAATTCTCAAATCTATTTACATCTACCAGACCAAGCTACGAGCAAATGGGTGCTGTGTTGCAAGGAATGAATAGGAAAATTACAGAAGAGATGAATGTGTTCTTGGATAGGCCTTTCTCGGAGGATGAGGTCACAAGTGCGTTAGCCTAGATGTGTCCTACAAAAGCTCCTGGACCAAATGGACTTCCAGCAACTTTTTTCCAAAAACATTGGGCAGAAGTTAAGTAAGGTGTGCTCCATATGTGCCTGCATGTTCTGAATCAGAAAGGTGATCTTTCTGCTCCTAATCACACTTACATAGTTCTTATCCCAAACGTAGACAAACCGAGTAGAGAGGGGGATTTTAGACATATAAGCTTGTGCAATGTGATTTATAAACTTATCGCGAAAACAATAGCTAATAGGCTAAAGACTTGCTTGCATATGTTGATTGCTCCCAATCAAAGTGCGTTTATCCCACAAAGGCTTATTACTGATAATGTGATAATTGGGTATGAATGCCTGCACAAAATCAGAACTGCAAAGGGAAAAAGACAGGGTTTGGTGGCTTTAATGATGGATATTAGCAAGGTCTATGATAGGGTGGAGTGGGATTTTTTGCAGGAAGTTATGAATGCGATAGGATTTTCTAAAAAATGGATTGATCTTGTGATGAACTGCATCTCTACCTATTCTCTCTCAGTTATGATAAATGGACAGGCCAAGGCCATGGTAATGCCTCAAATGGGTTTAAGGCAAGGATGCCACTATCGCCGTATCTCTTCCTTCTTTGTGCAGAGGGGTTATCTAATCTGTTAATACATGCCGAAGAGAAGAGGATGATATGCGGGCTGCAGTTCAACAAAAACCTTTGTATTTCCCATCTTTTTTTTTGCTGATGACAACTTGTTATTTGTAAGAGCGGATGTGCAAGAATGTAGAAGATTAAATTCTATCTTTTATGCATATGTCATTGCTTCGGGACAGATATTCAATTATGAGAAATCATCAATGTTCTTCAGCTGGAACGTATCAGAACATCGAGTAGCTGAGGTAAAGAATATCTTAAACTTTGATGTGGTTGCTAGACACGAAAAATATTTGGGCCTGCCATCCATGATTGGTAGGAGAAAAAAAAATCTTTTTTCAATGATATTAAGATCAGGGTTATAAAAAAGATCTCAAGTTGGCAGAGTAGGCTATTTTCGAGTAGGGGCAAAGAATTTCTTATCAAGGTTATGGCTCAAGCTGTCCCGACTTATGATATGAGTGTTTCAGAATCCCTCAGGAGTTGTGTGATGGTATACAAGCTGAGGTGGCCAGGTTCTGGTGGGGTTCAACAGAAGAGAAGAAAGACATTCATTGGAGGAAATTGAGTAGTACGTGCCAAGCCAAGAATAAAAGGGAATGGGCTTCAGGGATATCTCATGTTTCAACCATGCTCTGATAGCAAAACAGAGCTGGCGAATTATGTAAAAACCTGAATCATTGGTTGCTAAAGTTCTAAAAGCAAGATATTACAAAAATTCTGGTTTTCTTAATGCTAGAGTAGGTTCAAATTTGTCATATGTTTGAAGAAGTATTTTATGGGGAAGAAGAGTGATACAACAAGGTTCAAGATGAAGAGTTGGCAACGGGCAGAACATTAAAGTTTATTCCAGCAATTGGATTCAAGGACCAAGTACTTTCAAGCCTATATCGCCACGCAGGCTAAATGAGGATACTGTGGTGGCTGAGTTAATCACCGAAAATCAGCAATGGAAAATGGAGCTAATGCGATACAGTTTTGACAAAGAAGATGTGGAAATTATCAATAGCATTCCCTTACCAAGAAAGCCGCAGGAGGATAAGATGTGTTGGTACTATGACAACAAATGAGAATACTTGGTTAAAAGCGAATACCAGATAGCTTTTAGAATTAAGTACTCGAAAAATCCTTCTAGTTCGGAAATAATTAAGAATCAGTGGAATGTCATATGGAAACTCAACTTGCCAGAGAAGGTGAAGATCTTCATGTGGAGAACTGTTCAAAATACGCTCCATACTGCAACCAATTTGGGGAAAAGAAAAATAACACATTGTTTATTGTGTCAGAGGTGTGAGAGATCAGAAGAGGATGTTTCTCACGCTTTATTCTTTTGTAAGTGGGCAAAGCAGATATGGAAGCTTTCTGGTCTCGTGAGGAACTACTGGGAGGGCAATTCACATTGATTGAGGTTGCAGAGGGAAACAAAGATGAATTGGAACGGGTGGTGGCTACATGTTGGTCAATTTGGGCAGCAAGGAATTCGTTTGCCATGCAGAGAAAATCAATTAGTCATGAGGTAGTTAATGCCGCAGCTAAAGCTACAGTTGAATCGTTCAAGCGGCTGATCGGGGATGCCATGGAACATAGGAATTTAGGCGAAAATCCTAGAAAGGCTCATTGGAAAGCTCCGTCTGGGGGTGGTACAAACTCAGTGTGGATGCCTCAACTCATAGACAACTTAATATGGCCAGCTTATGAGCTGTGGTTAGAGACGCTGAAGGAAAAGTAATGATGGTGGGCATGAGGAATTCCAAGCTCTATCAAGACATAGCGATGCTCGAAGCGGAGGCCATGCTTTTTAGGTTGTAAAATATTGTGAATGAAGCATTTCTGCCGTTATTAGTGGTGAAGGATTCGTTGCAGGTGACTAATTTAGTCTTGAGGAAATACGATAGTTTTCTGGAGATAGCATGGACAATTGAAGAAATTTTGGAGATTATGAGGAACTATCAAAATGTGTCGTGTCTCATATTTGTAGAGAAGACAATACTATAGCTCAGTCTTTAGCAAATGCTTATGTTAATTTTTCTGATACTGTAGTCTGGGTGGGAGATTATCCCACAGACATCCAATTATTGTTAAAGAGTTGATTTTCTATGGAAGTATATGCTTTCCTTTATTAAAAAAAAAAAAAAATTAAAAATAAGATATCTGACGCATACACACAATCAAATATCAATTTTTAGTAATCACATTCACAACAAAACAAAATGTTTTAAACTTATGCATATTTATATATGTAAAAAAAAAGAAAAATAAGAAAAATAAAAGAAAAATAAAACATACCTCAAGAGTAAAGGGAGAGTGTGGTCACTAAGAATGAATTTTTTTTTTTAAATGATGGAGAGTAATAATGAATTAGAATTAGGTTTTCATGGCTTTTATAATTGGTATAAATTAAGTTTTCTCATAAAAAAATATTACCAAAAAATCTAAATAAAATAAAAGAGCGGCGGGTTAGCGGATACCCAATGCGGGTATCCATTGGGTTTTTCAATTTACCAAACATGTCCATTACCCGCAGCGGATTTTGATTTGTAATACCAAACCACTCATTACCCTTTAAAAGACATACCAAATCCTACTCACATCGGACGGGTAGCAGTGCGTTAGTGCATTTGTGAGTGAAAATGTCATCTCTACATCCATCCAGGGCCCCTACTAGATTATGGATGTGCCTATATTCTTCATTCCATTTTTGGAGTGTGCCTTACTGAAAAATATTATTTTGAAAATCAAATCGGATTGGTCGGTTGAATCGGTTAAATCGGAAATCGACCGTGAGTTCGATCCGAATAAACCTTAAAAATCAAGAGGTTAAAAAATAAATAAATCGACTTGGCCGGTTCAAAACCCATTTTTTTTAAAAAAACCAACAAAATAAATAAATATATATATATATTTAATAATTTTTAATTAATTAACATTATTTATAACATTAGTCGGTTTTGTCGGTTCAACCAAAACAATTTAACCGATCAAACCAATAACTCTTTTAACGTTTTAGTTCATCGGTTCAATCATCAGTCTAGTTTTTGTAACACTGCTTAACAGTCTACACCCAAGAGGAATTTGCTCATAAAATCATTATATAGATAACGCAGAACCGCAAATTAATAATTATATAAAATATGGGAAGATAAAATTACCAATTATTTAATTATTTTTTATTATTTAACACACGTGATAATATTTGCTGGATTATTATATTGATGATGTGATATCACTTTTACATAATAGAATTTTTCTACACCCAAACTTACCTCCATTTTTAAGACCCAATATTAAGAAGTCTCGAGATCAAGATCTTAGAATGACTTCTTAAGGCAAACTGGACTGTGCCCTCGCTGCCATGCTTTGCTTTGTTTTGTTTTAAATATTAATATATTTTTATTTTCACTCTTTCACATTATTATAGAGTGTACTTTTATTATTGGCCCGAAAATTAATTGATTGGTGATAGGTTTGGATTCTATATGGGAGATTTGATTCATTTAGAACTAAAAAATTCCATGGTAATGAAATTGGTTCCCAGCAGCCTACTTACGAGAATATCTTAAATATTAGTGATTTTTCTATTCAAGGAAGAAGTTGAATCACCAATTAAAAAAATAAAGAATATATATAATTTAATTATTATTTATTTCAGTAATTTTTTTTTAAGTGATACTTTCGTTGCATTTTAATTTTTTTTTTCCTTCGAGTAGGAGACTTTGCTTTTCCTAATTAATCATGTATGGAGAATCTTCTTATTGTTCTGTTGGTCAAATCCGTATTTTTTATAAGATATAAACATGTAAATTAAATGCATTATTAGTTGATTATATCTTAATCTAGCTTATCTCAATTTTTTTAGTTTTTATTATTTAATTATTCTCTAGTGCAAACCACTACACGAAAAAATACGGGCTTCAATTCCAATTGGTTTGTATGTATTTAGGTAGATATGATCAAGTCGGCATTTTAAATATTTAATTTTAGTTTATGGACAATATTTTATTTGTTTTATTGTATTCAAATTTATCAATTACTATCACATATAAGCATATAAGCATGGTAAAAAAGCCCGGGCTCAGGATCAAAAAATCTCGAGACGGATCCTGGAATATCTTGAGTCAGGCTCAACATAATAAGTACAGGCCCGACTATATATATATATAATAAATTATATATATAATTTTTTATTATTAAAAAACCGTTCGGATAAAATCTGACCCGGTTTTTGCTCGGGCCGAGTTTTTCCCGGGCCCGGGCTTCAAATTTAATTGCCGGGCTTAGCAAAAACCCGACCCGGCCCGACCCATTACCACTCTTAATCACATATCCCCACATAAAAGCTTAAATTAATATAAATTTTAATTATTTCTTAACACCAATCATATTATTTGATATTATAACACCCCAACGGGTATGATTTGGTGGCAAAGAACTTAGGACTTGATTGTCAGATCCTGAGTTCGAGTTCACATGGTGCATTTATTATACGAGTGTGGGGCAGCCGAGAGTTTTACCTGCTCTGCTTAAGCTCGAGTCGAATGATTTTTTCGAGGGTTTTACATGCCCCACTTAAGCCCAGGTCGGGTGGTTTGGCATTGGAATGAGTCGGGTGGTTTGACCGGGAATTTTACCTGCTCCGCTTAAACTTTGGATCGAATAATTTGATAGCGGAATTTCCAACATTTTCAACCCAAAAAAAGAAGAAATCTAGAACGTTAAATTTAACATTGAATGTAATAAATAATAATTATCATACACTTCATTATAAATTTGACGTTCAATATTATTAGTGTTCTTATGTGAATTACATAAACCTCCCTAAACTTTAGGGAGACTTGTGAGATTGGAATTTAAACCGATGGCTCAGTTTGCAATAAATAAGATAATAGAGATCAAGTAGGTTAATTTATATAAATCAATTCAAATTTGTACTTCAAAAAATTAATATTAATTTTGGAATTAAGATGTTTGAATTTGTAACTCTTACACAGCCTATCCATATCACATAATGTTAATGACGTTGAATATATAATATTTCCTTCAACTTCCTTATTACCATACTATTTTATAACATTATTATAAAAAATTTAACCTTGAATAAAACAAGAGGAACTACCCAAGGAGGAAATATATCAATCACTTGGTTATTTCACACTTCTTTTAATTTTGGAGTATATCAATTATTAGAGAATAAAAAAGTTTTTGTATTTCACTCTATGAATAATAAAAATATAAATGTAGGAACTAGCTAGCTTTATAAACGCATTACATAAAGCTAATTAGGAAAATCATATTTGGAGATTGCAGAACAATTTTTTCCTTTAACAACACTCGTGAAGTTCTCCTAATTTTTTTATTTTTATCTAGATACATAGTGCTTAAATTAGTTCTATTATATCCCCAAAAGGCATGACCCGAGTGATTTTTAAATAACTGTATTTAGATAGTCATCTGAACTCGAATTTTGAGGAAGATAAAGAGATAAAAAATAAATTTAAATTTAATCAACTCCTTTCATTTAAAAAAATAATAATTCTATTATATAACATAATACCTAACACGAATTAATTTTATAATAACACAATTTTATTTTAGCTTAATTGGATCGCGAGAAAATGCCCAGTCTCAAATTTGTAAGATAAATCTATATGTGAAAATCAAGAAGAGATGCTCATAAAAATTGAAAAGACTAAACGGGGCTCTATGATTTGACCAATCCCTTACTTAGGAGAAAATCTTCTATGCAAAAGTGGTACCACGCCATCCATGCAACAAGTCAATCATCTACTGTCACGCATGTTAAGAAATTAAAAAATAACTAAAAAATAGGTGAAGAAACTCTACATGTCATTTTTTAATTCGCTTGTGATACCACGTCACCATACCACTGTTGCACCAAATAATCTGTCATTACTTAGGTGAGATTTCTAATACCATGCATTAGTCTCACATAGTCACAATTCAATCAACCCTGGTGAGCCAAATTTATATTTTTATGGTGAAACGTCTATTTGAGAGTAGACAATTGTTAATTATGTGGTGGCATCATCCACTTCAATGTTATGAGGTGGTTCGAATTAATGATGGGACTATGTCATCGTAACCTGTTAAAAATGACCATTAATATTAAGTTTTGTTAGCTGTAAACGAGTCATTAAATTTAAAATTTTTATCTTTAAATTTGAAATTGATATATGTGTTCATATTTAATATTAAAAATTTCAAGTTTAATAACTTCCGTTTCAAGTTCAATATTGTTTCGACTTTACTATCTCAAATGGGTTTCGAAAATATTGTAGTTAAGATAAACATGTCCCAAGTAAATATTTATCGTTTAGAGTTTTAGGATAAATTTTATTGGACGGCTGTGAGACTTGTAGTACTTTATATAACATAATATTAGGCAAAGCATGTACATTTCCAAAAAAAAATAAGGGTAGCATAGATGATATTATTTAGATGAGTGTGTGAGTAGACAAGAAAAAACAAAATTAAAAATTAAGAAATTAAGAAGAAAGTTGGTATATTCTTGATTGGGGAGAAGATGAGAGAAACATGACTAAGATAGTTCGACTATCTAACTTAGGTCATTAAGTGCTCGATGAAGTGAGAAAATGAGAACAATTATTCTACTACATGTCAAGCGAGCTAAGAGAATTTTTAAGTTAACATGGACATAAATCATAAAAAAATACGTAATTTTTATGATGTTCGATAAAATAATGATATCAGATACAACACCATAACATCAAAAAAGAAAAATATTTTGATTTAATTTAATTTAATTATCCGATAAATAATAATTAACTAGAATTTCAAATCAAAGATGGGTTACATCACATCATGCATCAACTTGTATTCAAAGAGTGGACTGTATTTTGTGGAGGTTGAATGAACCTAGACATAAAATAGATGTAAAATGTGATGTTTGAGTTGATGAACAGTTCAGAGTCTATGAACCAAAACCATATTTTCAATTTTTGGCATGAAACTATGCTATTAATATTTGCCTATTGCTGATGTATAATACTTCCCAACTCCCTCCTAGGGCTAACAGCATACCACACTAGATAGCAATAGCATCATCATCCATATAGAAAATGTCTCTCTTTTATTCAATGTTGAGTTACATATATGAACAGTTACTTTCTAAATCAGAGATTCTTTGAATTAATAAGTCAATGAAATTTTGTAAATTATACCAAATATGTGTATGATTTTTGAGTCCCAAAGGGGCGTGTGGTTTGGTGGTGTAGAGTTTAGGATCTCATATTGAAGTCTTGGGTTCGAATCCAGCGAGTGTGTTTCTTGTAAGAGCCTGAGACAACCGGAGATTTAACCTACTTCGTTTACGCCTGAAATGAGTGGTTTGATAATGAAGTTTTCAACGATTACCAAAAAAAAAAAAATATGTAAGATTTTTCATACATATATGCAGCAATAATTAGGTGATCAATCTTATTATTCTTGATCAGCTTTTGATAAAGTTTAAAGACTTCAAGTGACTAGGAAATGAGAACTGTTATACCAAATGGGTTATTAAAATTGTGGAAATTGTCCTAAATTTGAACTATCAACAATTAATTAATCTTCCTTATAAATTTTAATTTACGAAAATAATCATTCTTACCCTACATGATGTATAGTTATGTTTTTGAATCTTGTACGAATCAAGTTTAAATGTTCAAAACAAACCAAAAAAAAATATTATTAGAGTTTTATTTAATTCTTTTTCTAACACCGATTGTCTCTTCAAATGAATTTTTTTTCAACGACGAAAGGAATATTTATATAAAAAACTAAGAATAAATAATTTTTGTTAGCATCAATATATTAAAATTCATGGGTCCAGCTTTATATTATTAGTTTAATAACTAATTATCTTTGGCTGGTGTATGATATTTTCCTCAATACTTCCCTTACGTACATATTAATCTTTTTGTCTGGTCCTTATCATGTGTATAAGAGATATATTCCTTAAGATTCCCTTCAAATATAGGCTGATTTTTTGCCTGGTCCGTATCAGGCGAGTTTCCCTCACGGATCTCGTAAGTTCCCCTCACGTGCAAGCTCATATTTTGCCATGTCCATATCGGGTAATCTTCCCTCACGGATCCCCGAGGTTCCCTCACGTGCATGTTGATTTTTACATGATCTATATTAGGTGGATATCAGTCTTGTGCACCGGTGTAGGGCGAGGATATTAAAATTCATGAGCTTAATTTAACTCAAAACTAACTTATAAATTACGGGTTGTCAAAATCTTATTTTATTAGTTTAGGAACGGTCTTCGACCGATATAAGCACCGGCGGATCCACGTTGGGGGCATTAAAGCTTTCAAAAATATGATTTAAAATTGATCTTGAAATTTTTTAATTTTATGAAAGTACCCAGTTGAATTTTAAGACTAAACTAATGATCAAACTAATTTTGAGAAGTTTCAATTTGTTCCGATATAAAAATGCCTCATTTCTTTCTCAAAAATTATATTTCTCAATAAACCAAATATATCTCAATTTTTTATATATTGATATATATATATATATTTTATTAAATAAATTTTTTATTTTTTGGTCTTTATATATATATATATTTTATTTTATTAAATAAATTTTTTATTTTTTTTTTAAATTTATATTTTTTGGTCTTTATATATATATTCTTTTTTATTTGTTTAATAAATATTACAAATTTCATATTTTTATTATTTATTTTGTGTTTATTTATTCATTTAATTTTTGTGATTCTTTTTTAATTTATTTAACACTACTTATGTATTATAAAAATATTCTCATGTATATTAGAAAAATATATATTTAAAAAATAGTACAAATAACAACATAAAAAGTTACACTTAAGAATATAAAAACATAAATTCTAATTTATGTTGTCTTCAAAGTCTCCTCATGACGCACTTGGTGATACTCAATATTTCGTACCATAATTGATTACGAATCCTATAACGAGTGGCCCATTCTTTAGTTTCGTACGATGAATGTTCGCACTACCATATTGGGATGGGTGGTACATGGTAATGATGGTGTAAAAAAACTTGCACAAAATGTATGCCAACATGAGCAATAACTATTTCTTGACGTTCTTGCTCTGGAACTGCAGGGGACCTTAATGGCAAGTGAGTAAAACAACTCCAAATATTCTCAGCAAATGTATGCAGTACAAGATTGTACCTCGAAGCGATGACAATTCCTAAACTCCATCCAATGTACCTCTGGTGCCGACGACTGGAAGAAATGCTGTAAGTGTAATAGATTGTCTACCTATCCGTTTGATGGATAAAGTCGATCATATAAATCCTTATTTTGTTGAATCTCTTCAATAAGGTCGCATCGTACTTGACCCCAATCTTCTTCGCTATACCCGATTAGTGCAGCTATTGGTAGGGATGGCAATTTCCGGATCCGGACCCGGGTCCGGATCCGTAAGCGATTTCACTTCCCCGGGTCCGGTTCCGGACCCGGGTAAATATTCCCGGGTCCGGACCCGGGTCTACCCGGACCGGACCCGGGTAGACCCGGACCGGACCCATTTACCCGGATTCTTTTTTTTTAATTTTTTATAAATTTTAATTGTATTAATTTATATTCATATTTGTATTTTATTAGTTTTATTTCAATTTTTTTAATTTTTTTATTAAATTCTATTATTTATATATATATATGCCCATATATATTTATATTTTTTTATTAAAATCTAATTTATTTTTTAATTTTTTAATTTATTTTTTTTAATTTTTTCTGGACCCGGGATCACCCCGGGTCTTAATATTAAAGACCCGGGTCCGGTTTTTTGGTTCCGGACCCGGGTCTACCCGGGCCCGGGTCGTCCGGGTCCATGCGGACCCGGGCCGGGTCCGGGTATTTTTGCCATCTCTAGCTATTGGTCTGAATCCACAATGATCATCAACTTGAACATCAATAGTGTGAGAAATATAACGTTGATATGCCACATGTAATTTCTTAATATAGGTATCATAGATCGATGGAAGTTGAGACTGGTCATGAGTTGATCGCCTCTCATGCCCCCCTCTCCCTAGAGGCGTTACAGTTGGTTGAGTGACCCTAGATCCTGAAGTGGAAGCATATCCAAAAGAAGATATGTGACATTTGCTTTGCTCATCTGTGTCTGTAGGTCGACCTCTATGTTCAGTGTTGTACGAAGGGATTTGAACTGTGCTTTGAGATAGATCCGCCATATCGAGAAACTTGTCTATCATATAGATAATTTCTCTACTTTAAAATTAAATAATGAATATACATAATACAACGATAATAACTAACCAGGTATGTAGTAAATTCTGTTGTATAATCGTGACTATTGCTGTAGATGCTTTCCCCACTTCGAACTTCATTCTCACCTGACCAACTATCTGAAAATGAGCTCAAGCTATAGTTATCCATAATGTTTTCATAAGAGGATAACTCTATTATAAGAAGAGAGAATGATATGCTGAAAGGGAAAGAGAAAATGAGATGAGAGAGACTCAAATGATTTTACCTTCAAACTTGCAAACTACCTCTTTATATAAGAAGTAAATACAAATAAAACAAATAACTTTTAATAAAGTAAAAGTAGATATTGATAACAATTTACGAAATTAAATAAGACAAATAACTTTTAATAAAGAAAATATAAAATCAGAATCAGAACCAGAATCAACACTACTTTTAATAAATTAATTTTTTTAAAAAAATAAAAGTATATATGGATACTAATTTACGAAATTAAATAAGACAAATAATTTTTAATAAAAAATATATAAAATCAGAATCAGAATCAACACTACTTTTAATAAAATATTTTAAAAAAAAAGTAAAAGTAGATATGGACACTGATTTACGAAATTAAATAAGACAATCAACTTTTAATAAAGAATATATAAAATCAGAATCAGAATCATAATCAACAATACTTTTAATAAAGTAATTTTTTTAAAAAAAGTTTTTTAAATAAATATATTAGATTTATTAAACAAATAGACTATCAAAAATTTTATTTTATAAATTATTTTTATTTGGTTAAATTATATTTTTTTTATACATAAGTAGTATTAATTAAATTAAAAATGAATCAAAAAAATTAAATGAATAAATAAGAAATCTGTAATATTTATTAACAGAAATCAAAAAATTAAAAAATAAAAAAATAAAAAAAATAATTAATAAAATGTCAAAATGAATTATAATTAGTATATAATTATTTTTAAATTAATACATATAAATATACAAATTTTTCCATGTATAATAATTGAGGGAGTGATTTCACACAAAGGGAGGGGTATTGTGGTAGGGGGGAGTAATTTACTTAAATAAGTGGTAACTCAGCGAAAAAGAAGAAGAAGAAGAAGAAAAAAAATTATAGCACAATACAAGAAAATGATATATTTTTTTTTCATTTTTTCTTAATGATTCTTTATAAAAAGAAAAAAAAAATATAACAACTATATAAGTATATTTTAAACTTAAATTTTCTAAGTTCATCATTTTTAAAAATCCACAATTAACAAATTTTTTTTTTAATTTGTCTTTTAATTTCACCGACATCGATTAATTATTGTTGCCTTTATTTCACTATCACTCAATGTCTACTACCTAAAACATGAATTGACGATAAAATTATCGTACTTAGTTTTCATAATATGAATTTCCATTAAATAATACATATATTATAAAATAAATATTATAATTATTGTGTGATATATTATTATCTGAATTTTCAAAATTAATTGTAATAATCGAACGGGTCCCAACTGGAAAAAAATAATTCCTGACTAATTCCTTGGATTGGATGTAAGCTATTTTCCTCGACAGCATCTAGCATAGAGGTTGGAGGCTTTTCCATTATTTGATCCAATCATTGAATATTTATATAAAATATAAATAAATAAATTGAAAGGTGACAATGCAAAATAAACCGTTTACCTGCTCTATCTACGTCACTGACTCATTTTCTATTTATTTATTTATTACTAAATAATTTGGGTCCGTTGAAGATAATTATCATATAGATCCCTAACTTTATTGAAATTAAAAAAAAAACATTTTTTTAACAAGAATACTACACTTAAAAACTAAGAGTGTATTTGATAAATAATATTGTGTTGAGAATATAAACTTGTTTATAAGATATGGTACAAACGCTAAAGTATAAGCTAACTTATAAGTTCTTTCAGGTATTTGGTTAGATAAAATATAAGTTGTTAAATTATAAATAATGATATATAGAAAAAAATTAAATAAACACTGTTGACGGCTGATTTTAGTCTCAGGGCAATATGAAAATATTACTCCCGAGACAATCCTCCATCAATAGTGAATCTGTTCGGTTAAGGGGGAACCAAAAGCAAACTTAGCAAAAGACAGAGAAATACACCAATCAACAAGGAGATTTAACGTGGTTCGGAGGATCAGATCCAACCTACGTCCACGGGCACATAACGAATGATACTTTTATTACTGAGATATGCTTCTCCGATATCTCTTGTGTTTTACAAGTCTGATGATAATGATTCTGATATTGATTCTCATACTCTTATTGATTCTCATCCCTCTTACGCACACTCTACCCTCCTATTTATAATAGTGTAGAAATCAGATTCATTCTTCTACAAGAATTTCATAGTTGAAACAATTTCTCTTTCCCATAAGGATTCCTAGTCAAAAACTACATTCACTTCCTTTTATCCTACTAGGACACTGACTTACTAGTTTACCCCCTGAAAGTAGGATAACTTATTATCTTATCCGTAAAAATAGGATGTCTTATCTTCCGGAGCACGTCTCGCCATATGCTCGGTCTTCATGAGGTCGGTCATGATGGTCATTTGAGCTGAGAATGCTGCTACCGATATGATAATGCTCGGTCATCCGAACCAAAGTGGTCGGTCACCTATCATCATGTGTTCGGTCTCTACCTGTTGGCTTTATAACAATCATGTGGTCGGGTCGACATTTAATGATTTCGACCGAGAAGGGAATTACCCTTTTTACCCCTGCCGTACTCCTTAAATATCATAGTGCTTAAAAAACACCATCAACATCTATCCCCTAGTTCTCGGTAACAACGAGTTTGCGAGTTGAAGCCGGGAATTATAAAAAAAAGATGGTGTGCTGATGAATCCGTCGGTGGTCACTCCAGGAACCGCAGAGAAAAATGCATTGGCTGCAAATCTGGTCCTTCCTGCCATCTTCATGTGCTCAGTCAACGAGGATCCCGATATCTACCCGTGGAGAAAATGCTTTGCCCTTATGCTGATGACGATCGACTCGGTGGGACGTAACCCGACCCCGAGCTGAGAAGAACATTGGCTCTGGGGGAATGTCCCATCCCCAGACCAATAGAGGGTCGACTATGAGGGAGATGCTCTGATCCCATGTCGATGATAAGTCTCTCGGTGGGACGTATCCCGACCCCGTGCGGAAGAAAGACTTGGCTCTGGGGGAATATTACATCCCCAGTCCAAAGAAGCAGACTCGGTGGGACGTAACCCGACCCCGAGCTGAAAGAAAGACTTGGCTTTGGGGGAATGTTACATCCCCAGTCCAAAGAAACAGACTCGGTGGGACGTAACCCGACCCCGAGCTGAGAGAAAAACTTGGCCCTGAGGGAATGTTACGTCCCCAGTCCAAAGAAGCCGACTCGGTGGGACGTAACCCGACCCCGAGCTGAAAGAAAGACTTGGCTCTGGGGGAATGTTACGTCCCCAGTCCAAAAAGACAGACTCGGTAGGACGTAATCCGACCCCGAGCTGAATAAACAAGTGGCCTCGGCGGAACGAAATCCAGCCCCGAGCCGAATAACCAAGCGGCCTCGGCGGAACGAAATCCAGCCCCGAGCCGAAACAAACATCGGTCTCGACAGTACAAGAACAGACCCGAGCCGGAAAGAAACATCGGTCTCGGCGGTACAAGAGCAGACCCGAGCCGGAAAGAAACATCGGTCTCGGTGGTACAAGAGCAGACCCGAGTCGTAAAGAAACATCGGTCTCGGCGGTACAGAGCAGACCCGAGCCGGATAATATTTGGGACTTGTTAAGAAGGGAAGCGAGTCAACCTTTTGAAGCCCTACCGAATCTGACACGGGCGTCCCCTTGCCAGACCAGCGAAAAACAAAAACAAAAACTTTAAAATTTAAAAAACGGGGGGTGACTCAATGCTTAAAAACGTTAAAGTGTAAACAATCAGCACATATTCCTTAAAACAGCATCATGTCCAAGGTTTCCAAAACACAATCCTGAATCTTTCAATTCAGAGTTCCGGTGAACCATGATTTGGATCAAAGAGCGTTTAGAATGGTAATGGCACATCCTCTATACTTCAGGTCGCCATGGAGCCTGTGTATTGTTTGATGGCTCCTCCTTACAACGCTGGAGCAAGCATACGCTAAGAGGGCACAATCCCTCCCCGTGCTATACTACTCACGGATCCGAACGATCAAAAATATGGATCAAAGAGTGTCCGAAGTATTAAAAGAATGCTCATCCTTATGCTCGGTAACACTGGAGTAAGCAATCGCTACAAGGGTATGATCCCTCCTCGTGCTATGCTTCTCACGGATCCGAATGATCGAAGAAATAGGTTGGGATCAAAGAGTGTCTGAAACATTAAGGGAATGTTCCTCCATATGCTCGGTAACACTGGAGCAAGCAAACGCCACGAGGGTATCATCCCTCCTTGTGCTATGCTTCTCACGGATCCAAACGATCAAAATAGGGATCAAAGAGTGTCCGAAGCATTAAGGGAATGCTCCTCCTTATGCTCGGTAATACTGGAGTAAGCAATCGCTACGAGGGCATGATCTCTCCTCGTGCTATGCTTCTCACAGATCCGAATGATCGAAGAAATAGGTTGGGATCAAAGAGTGTCCGAAACATTAAGGGAATGTTCCTCCTTATGCTCGGTAACACTGGAGCAAGCAAACGCCATGAGGGTATCATCTCTCCTCGTGCTATGCTTCTCACGGATCCAAACGATCAAAATAGGGATCAAAGAGTGTCCGAAGCATTAAGGGAATGCTCCTCCTTATGTTCGGTAACACTGGAGTAAGCAATCGCTACGAGGGTATGATCTCTCCTCGTGCTATGCTTCTCGCGGATCCAATGGGATTCTGTCTACCTCAGAACCACCGATTGTCGCCTTGATTATTAATGCATCATCGTGGGGGAACACTCTTCGAGCATCCTCATCCGTGAACATTATTGGCACTGACCGACCACCTTGTATTTCTGAGGCCCATTCTGTTCTCAACACTTTCGACCCCTGAATCCGGTTATAATTTTTTTCTTGACCGGTTAGAGTCCACAGCTAGTGTTTTTCCCCCCTGCGATGACATTCACCTATCGGCCATGCGCTCTCTGCCTTGCCCCCATAACTTCATGGTTAATGTAATTGTTCAAATACCCATTCCGCGCCAGGTCTTCCATTTTCTCCCGTAGGTCTTGGCATCCTTCCGTTGTATGTCCCTGAAGATTATGATGCACGCAATATGATTTATTATTCCTCCTGTCTGGCGGGAATCTCCTGAGGTCAGGTTCTATCAAGAGACATTTTCCCTGGATTTCCATGACGATTTGCCCCAGTGGTCTATTCAGAGGAATGTATGATTCTTCCCTGGCCACATGGTTCACCCGGGTCGAGATCCTTTTTTTCCTGGTCATCCCGAGGTACCGGTTTGAATTACCTTCGCCTTGGGGGCGGTTTTTTGAATTCCCTGTCTGGTTTGCGAGGAGCTTCCGCTCTCGCTGTCCGTTCTCTGATGGTTGTCCCCCTCCGGGAGATTCTCTCTTCATTCTCCAACGAAACAAACTTCCGGGCGGTTTCCAGAGTGGTGGCATAGTCCGGTGTATATTGGATCCTCAGGTGGGTCCACAATTTTCCGACCTTTAAAGCCCCCTTCAAACTTTCCAAGGCCTCGATTGACTCATATCCCCCGACCTCGAGCACCATGTTATGGTACCGTTCAATGAACGCCTTCAGGGGCTCATCGTCCCTCTGCTTTATGAGCCTTAATTCCCCAATTGTCTTCTTTGGGACGCATGCCCCCTTGAAGTGTCGAACAAATGACCTTCTGAGTTGAGCGAAGCTACTGATCCTTCCCGGGGCAAGACTTCTGAACTATAGAATGGCAGACCCGCCCAAGATTAGGGGGAATACTTTGCAGACGGCATCCCCTACTACTCCTTGGACCTCCATCAACAGGACAAAACTTTCAATATGGGATTTTGGATCAGTGTGGCCTTTTTAGAGCGTCATGGACGACATGTTGAATCGCCATGGGAATTTTACCGACCCTATTTCTTCTGTGAAGGGAGATTCAACCTCGTCGTCCCGAGTATCTCCCATCTCCATTTTAAGGTTCGCTCCCCACTTAGCCATTTCTTTTCTTAACCAAGATTTTATACTATTGTCTGTGTTACCGTCCCGCCTCCTACGTCCTTCTTTTCGTCTGTCACCCCAGGTGTGGCGTTCCTCATGGCTTGAGATTCTCGTCCGGTTTCACTTTCCTTCTTCTTATCTCCCCTTCTGGTGTTGTGGAGGCTATCATAGGAAAAGTCTGGTGATTGTCTCCCATCTTCTTCTTCCCACGTATCCTCCGTTTGTAAATCTTTTTCTACTACTACGGACCTCATCCCGTAGGGACCCTTCCTCCGAAGTTCATTATCATCACTCACATCTATCGACTCTTTTCCTTCCGCTTTTTCGCCTCTCCTCCGACTGGCTACGGCTTCAAGCCTCTCATTATTCGTCTCTTCCATCCTCTCCAACATGTTCATCATGGACTTCAACAGGTTTTGATTTTCCTCCATTTCTTTCCTCATATTTTCCTATATTTTCTCCATCTATTCTACTGTTGAACTCCATGACGACCGGTGATTTCCATCTTCTGCCATCGTCTTACTACTGTAGGCACTGCATTTTTACACATGAGTCCCTATGATGAGTCTCATTTTGGAGACACTACTACCTTTTAAGTCACGGAGGTCACGGGAACGGACATCGGAAGGGGAAATTCAGAATAAACAAGGTTCACTGTTTTCGTTCGTACTACGTTCGTGTTTACGTTCGAACGTCAAAACGGATTGCGGGCGTTCGTGCCGCGTTCGAGGAAGCGTTCGAACGGTGTCGGTAATTCTGATTTTGCTGCTAGCCTCACATCCAGCCCAATTAGCCCCCCCAAAGCCCATAAAACACATCCCAATTTAAATAAATAAATATTAATTAAAACATTAACTAAATAATATAATAATTAAATTAATTAAATGATTAATAAAACATTTAAACCATTTACCAATTAAAATAAACAATTACCAACTTAAACTAAAATCATGCCTAAATTAACAAATCACATACTAAATCAAAATATAATCATACCAAATTAAAATCAATCCTAACCAATTAAAGCCAATCATATATTTGACTTCCTAATTCAATAACATATCCACCAATTTAAAAGTATTGACTTCCTAATCTAAACCAAATTTGTCCCCCCCAATCTTTGACCTTCCTTGCTAAACACTAAATCATATCCTAATTAAATGCACAAAATCCCTTCTCTTGTCAACCCTAACCCTTCTCTATATAAACAACCCCTCACCAAAGCCTTTGTCTCCTTGACACATAGAATTCAACCCAAACTCTCTCAAAATCTCTCTAGACTCTCTCTACACACACACCCAACCAAACAGCAAAAAGAGAAAACACTTCACACATACACAAGCAAGAAAACAAAGAAACCACCACAAGCCACCTCCCCCTGTAGCCGAAACAGCCATCTATACAGCAGCCCTCCACCACCGAAAATTACCACAAAAAAAACCACACCACACACACTAAACACGCCTAAACAACCTCCTAAATCACCTTACAGCAGCCCAAATCTTTAAAAAACAGTAACATAAAACTACATAGACAATCTTAAAAATAATCATTTTTATTGCACTAAGAACCCACACAACTTGGAATAGTTCTTTGAAAACATTGAAACAGGTAGCCCGTGCAGTGAGCAGCAAAACAGGAGCCGAATAGGAGCAGAACGGAGTTCGAATCGTAAGCAAAGCAGCGAAACAATGAGCTAGGACGTTGAACCAGCGGACCAGAAAAAGTTGCGGAGCTTTATCCCCTTCCGATCTTCGTGGAACGTGAGTCCGAGAGACGGCTTAAAAGGTTAGACCTGAGGGTATCTTTCACACTTATTCTCATTTTTATTTTTTAGTCATTTATTTTGATTATATTTCTGTATTTGTGGTATCCGTTGTGTGTATGATGTATGTTGTGGGTATTGGATGAATGAGAGATGTGTCAACTCTCGCGGTATATCGGATGGAAACCCGGACATAAATTTCATAGCCGATTCCGAATGGACGGTAATATGATCTGTACTCGGGCCACAATTCCACGTACCGCTTGGGTAAACGACACCATATTTCTTTTGTTGTGTTGTTCTTGTTTATTTAGTTTGTTTTACCTAAACTCAATATGTCGTTAGTTATGCATGATTCAACCAAGCGCATGGGCTTAGTGAGTTAGTCCAAAGGTCCTCCATTTAGGAGACAAAGAGCCGAAAAGGCCACTTTTGTGACACTACTACTACTTACTACTACTTCGCCGCGTCGGTTGATGTATGTTCGGTTGGACGCGAGATACGTTCAATCGGGCATACTTAGTTTGATATTGTTATCTTTATTTTCGTATGTATAAGTCAATCGAGCGCATGGGCTTAGTAAGTGTGTTGTGAGATCCCCTATGGGGAGGGGCTAAAAGCCCTTTACCACGATGCTTTGCCGCCGCGCGGTTGATGTGTGTTCAGATTGGATGTAAGATGTGTTCAATCGGGCATACTTGGTTGATATGATTGGTTCTATTCTTGTATGTGTGATGTGACGCGCATGGGCTTAGTATGTTGGTCTAAAGGTCCTCTCTTTGAGAGATCAAGAGCCCCAAAAGGTCACCTTTACGGCAGTGCTTCGCCGCGCCCTTTTATTTTTCTGTATTGCATCCTATTTCATGCATCAGGTCCGTGTCCGTTCGAACGCGTTTGCAAACGCAACTCGAACGCGCATACATTTTGCCTTATCATGCATCAGGTCTCATTTCCGTTCGAACGCGTTTACGAACGCTACTCGAACGTGAGCATTCTGTTTCATTTCCGTTCGAACGCGTTAACAAACGCCATACGAACGTGAGCATTCTGTTTCATTTCCGTTCGAACGCGTTTACGAATGCTACTCAAACGTGAGCATTCTGTTTCATTTCCGTTCGAACGCGTTTACGAACGCTACTCGAACGTGAGCATTCTGTTTCATTTCCGTTCGAACGCGTTTACGAACGCTACACGAACGTGCACACACTGAACTGAGTCTGTCTTATTATATTCATGCATAATTGCCTATTGGTTGATCTTTCTTATGCAAATGTGTCAATGTATTACCATTCATATGCTCGTGTCATGATAACATTTGAGTATTATTTCTTGCGGTATATCGGATGGAAACCCAGACGTAAATTCCGTAGCCGATTCCGAATGGACGGTAGTGCGGTCTGTACTTGGGCTACAATTCCACGTACCACTTGGAAAAGTGCCCATATGTGTGCTTGTATGGTTACCATGTGTGCTTGTATGGTTAATATGTGTGCTTGTGTTTTTCCTGAATATGATATGCAAGTAAAGATGTATGTTAGTTGCTATCTTGATATATGTTAAGCATGTAATCTTATATATGAAATACATGTATATTTAGGCGCATATTTTATTTTATAAATGTGAATTTAGAAGCATGATACCTCTAGAAATAATTGTTACTTCAGCTTGTTTAATTATTATATAATCCTTTCATTACAAGTGACATAAGTAAGGGACCATTCCGAACCCAACGGTTTGAGTCTTCCCTTGCGAGGAGGTGAGTGCGGCCTTAAATCTTTGTCCCGGTTCACACCGGGTGGCGACTCCATGTTATGTAATCCTTCCCAACTAGGTCGCGAGCCTAGGAACGGCGTCGCCCAGTTCTGTGTCCCACAGTCTGGCGACTCCACTGGGGATAAGAGAATTGGCCCCGAAATATTGACTTGTGATGTTTGGATTTTTGTTTTAATTGACCGTGTCTATAGTGGATAAAATAAGGGTTTAATCAAAGGGATTTTTGGGCTAGGTAATGGTTTGGTGTCTTCCTTCATTCACTACCTTTCTATAAGGAAAAGCTGTGAAGGCACCTAGATAGCCATCTACTTGTAGCCTATTGTGATGGACTAATTTGGAGGACTCGTTGTTTATTCCTGACAACAAGCGATAAGAGCCTAAGAGGCTTGGGTATTAAGTGAGCCTCGCTCCACCTTCCCTCTGGGGGATCTACAACGGGAAATCCATTTGACAGTCCGTCACACACCATAGCTCATTGGCACGTACCTTAGTGTATAAAAAAGGGTGCGCTCACTTGGTTGCTCGAACCCTTGAGTGGGGAGACCTAGTTGTGGGCCATCCTTCGCCGGTGAGAGCCTTTGTCTATACTCTTACTAACCCACCTATAGACCGGGTTGGCTAAAGTAGCAATTATTTCCTTGAGTATGTGCTTGTGGACCATCCTCATTTGGATGCAGTTGGACTATTGTCAGAAATGCGGGCTTGCTGGGCCATTTAAACTGGGGCAAGTTCGCACCGTATGACTATTAGGCCAAAAGCTTCTGAAATATTGATGGGCCACTTTGTAAAAATTATTATGTCATGTTTGCATCATCTTGCTTGTGTTTGGGAACATCGTTGTTTGGATCCATTTGGACCACTTATCATGGGATATGGGCTTGTTGGGCCATTTAAACTGGGACTAGAACACATCTTATGACGATTGGGCCAAAAGGCTTCTAAATAACAATGGGCCATTTTATGATTGTGTTCAGAATTTTATCATTTGGATTTAGTTGGGCTCTTTGCCATAAGACATGAACTCGTTAGGCCATTTAAACTGGGACGGGTTCACTCTTATGACAGTTGTCCCAAAAACTTCTAAAATGATAATAGGCCGATTTGTTTGAGAATTTTATTTGATTTAATATATGTTATATACTTCTTATGCACATCATGCATACATACATCATGTTAAACCCTTGTGTTCTGAAAGCCATCATAGATTCCCGTTGGGTTAGAAAAAAGGGAAGACTCACCAAAATACCGAGAACAGACATGAGTGAATCAGATTCTGAGGTATCCCGGATAGATCAGTTGGAAAGTGGCTTCGCCAAGATTACTGAACAGTTGCAAGCCTTGACTGCTGTCATGACAAATATGGCTGTGCCCCGTGCTGGGGAAATTCTGAGAATGTAAGGCGCGAGAAGCCTCCGAATGGGTTGGGGATGATATCCCCGCTTTTGATGATGATAATGCAGAGTATGCAACAGACAGAGCGATTGGGTCTCAGGCCGAGATACAGAAACTCATGGATCAGGTTGAATCCGTTACCCGCAAGATGAGGGGTAAGAATGAAGATTTGCTAGACTATGAGACAATGAAGTTTGAGGAGCAGTTGCCAGCGCAGTTTAAGATGCCGGATTTGGCTAAGTTCAATGGGAATGGAGATCCGAGGGTGCATCTCCGTCAGTATGTGTCTGTTATGAGTTCAGTTGGCCTGTCTCAGCGCCAAGTCCAAAAATGTTTGGGATGTCACTCGAGGGGGCACATGTGGTTTGGGTATCATAGCCTTGAGAAGAAGGTTAAGGAAGATTGGAAGGAACTAGCTGATGCTTTTCTGAAGCAGTATGTTACAGACTTGGAGATTGATTTGTCACTCCGAGATTTGGAGAACACTAAGCAGAAGCCGGAGGAGAGCTTCAAAGAGTATGTGGACCGCTGGAGGAGCCAGCTTCTGAAGATGCAGACCCGGCCCTCAGAAAAGGACCAGATCAAAATGATCATCAAGGGCACCAAGCCCTCTATTTATGGCAAACTGAGGAGAATGACCTCCATGATTGCAGACTTTCGGCAGTTGAGGGAAACTGTCATGGATATTGAGGAAGAAGAGGCCGAGAATAGAAAATTCTATGGTCTAAACAGGAAGCCCATTGGGGGACATTCAAGGACTATGCCTGCTACTGGCTGAAGTCACTGCCATTAAGAACAGACGATTTTCTAACCTTGGTAAGCCTCTTTCAAAGGTATTCGAAAAGCTGAAGGCACATGGACTCTTAAAACCTTTGGAACCTAGGCCCATTCCAAATCCTGTGCCACCTCACATGAACTTAAACTTATACTGTCACTTCCACCAAGAAAAAGGCCATGACACCGACAACTGCGCCCGCCTCAGGCATGAAATCCAAAACCTCATCGATGCCCTACAATACCTACCGACCCAGAAAAAGAACAACCCAACGCACACAGAAATCCCCTGCCCAACTACATGATCAACTCTGGCCTACCCGGAACCCTTGTCCTCCAAACTCTCAACCACTCAGCTTCATAGGAATAAGGGATAACAATGGTGAAGAACCATGGGCTGAAGAAGAAGACACTGTTGTTTCCTAGTTTATTATCTTGCACTTTTAATAAAGACATTGATTTTGTTCGAACGTTTCCTCAACATTAATAAAGGTGATCATTTCATTTATCTACCTAAGACTATTACTTTCAAACTTGCAACATGAGTGTGTTCAATCTTGGTAATATGATACTCAGAACACAGGGAATCCTCGAATAAACAAGCAGGGGGCAGTGAGAGCATCAGACTTGGAAGAGAATTAGTTCACCAAGCCGATCAGCGTAGACATATTAAAGCGGTGGCTTGCCTGAGGAAAGGAAGACTGAGCAGTCACCAAGAGAATTGGCAGAAGACCTAACCCGACGGGATAGGAACATTCATGCATGCATACACGTAACACATTTTGCATTCCTTTTGTGTTTGTTTTGTGTTCACAGGTTTTAAAGAATAAGAAAAGCGGCAAAGAACAAGCTAATCAGAAACGGTAAAAAGCACAGTATCGGATTCAGGTAATGATTCCAGGGCGAGGCCCATATCAGTATCAGTCTGGGGGCGAGGCCCCATATCAGTATCAGTCTGAGGGCGAGGCCCATATCAGTATCAGTCTGGGGGCGAGGCCCATTCAGTATCAGTCTGAGGGCGAGGCCCATATCAGTATCATTCAGGAAGAAAGCCCACATTCAGTACAGTTCGGGGACAAAGCCCACAGTTAACACAGTCAGGGAACAAAGCCCAGGGGAAGAAAGCCTCATATCACTATAAGTTTGAGAACAAAGCTCAAGGGGAAAGCCTCATGTCAGTACAGTTCGGGAACGAAGCCCAGGGGAATAAAGCCTCATATCAACACAGTTCGGGAACAAAGCCCAGGGGAAGGAAGCCTCATATCAGTATAAGTTTGAGAACAAAGCTCAAGGGGAAGAAAGCCTCATGTCAGTACAGTTCGGGAATAAAGCCCAGGGGAATAAAGCCTCATATAAACACAGTTCGGGAACAAAGCCCAGGGGAATAAAGCCTCATATCAACACAGTTCGGGAACAAAGCCCAAGGGAATTAAAAGCCTCATATCAGTATAGTTTGAGAACAAAGCTCAAGGGGAAGAAAGCCTCATGTCGGTATAGTTCGGGAATAAAGCTCGGGAGGAATAGAGCCTCATCTCAACAGTTCGGGAATAAAGCTCGGGAGGAATAAAGCCTCATCTCAATAGTTCGAGAATAAAGCTGGGAGGAATAAAGCCTCATCGCAACAGTTCGGGAACAAAGTACAGGGGAATATAGCCTCATCTCAATACAGTTCGGGAATAAAGCCCACAGTCCAAACAATCATGGAATAAAGCCCTATCTCTACACAGTCAGCAGTTCGGGAATAAAGCTCGGAGGAATAAAGCCTCATCTTAACAGTCGGGAAATAAAGCTCGGGAGGAATAAAGCCTCATCTCAATACAGTTCAGGAAGGAACAGGCCGAGAATGGCACTCCAAGAATGGAGCACGGTTCGGGAATAACCAAGGGTCGCAGCACCTCACCACCAAATCAACGCAACTAAACACATGGTAAGTCAAGTGGCAGCTGGCGAGCCAGGTAAGTAGAAATGCATTGCATAACTTTGATAGGATTGTCACTGTTGCACATTACACAAGTCCCATCAAAGGGGGGGCGACTGTAGGCACTGCATTTTTACACATGAGTCCCTATGATGAGTCTCATTTTGGAGACACTACCTTTTAAGTCACGGAGGTCACGGGAAACGGACATCGGAAGGGGAAATTCAGAATAAACAAGGTTCACTGTTTTGGTTCGTACTACGTTCGTGTTTACGTTCGAACGTCAAACGGATTGCGGGCGTTCGTGCCGCGTTCGAGGAAGCGTTCGAACGGTGTCGGTAATTCTGATTTTGCTGCTAGCCTCACATCCAGCCCAATTAGCCCCCCAAAGCCCATAAAACAATCCCAATTTAAATAAATAAATATTAATTAAAACATTAACTAAATAATAAATAATTAAATTAATTAAATGATTAAAAAAACATTTAAACCATTTACCAATTAAAATAAACAATTACCAACTTAAACTAAAATCATGCCTAAATTAAACAAATCACATACTAAATCAAAATATAATCATACCAAATTAAAATCAATCCTAACCAATTAAAGCCAATCATATATTTGACTTCCTAATTCAATAACATATCCACCAATTTAAAAGTATTGACTTCCTAATCTAAACCAAATTTGTCCCCCCCAATCTTTGACCTTCCTTGCTAAACACTAAATCATATCCTAATTTAATACACAAAATCCCTTCTCTTGTCAACCCTAACCCTTCTCTATATAAACAACCCCTCACCAAAGCCTTTCTCATGACACATAGAATTCACACCCAAACTCTCTCAAAATCTCTCTAGACTCTCTCTACACACCCAAGACCAAACAAGCAAAAAGAGAAAACACTTCACACATACACAAGCAAGAAAAAAAAGAAACCACCACAAGCCACCTCCCCCTGTAGCCGAAACAGCCATCTATACAGCAGCCCTCCACCACCGAAAATTACCACAAAAAAACCACACCCTAAAACACGCCTAAACAACCTCATAAATCACCTTAACAGCAGCCCAAATCTTTAAAAAACAGTAACATAAAACTACATAGACAATCTTAAAAATAATCATATTTAATTGCACTAAGAACCCACACAACTTGGAATAGTTCTTTGAAAACATTGAAACAGGTAGCCCGTGCAGTGAGCAGCAAAACAGGAGCCGAATAGGAGCAGAACGGAGTTCGAATCGTAAGCAAAGCAGCGAAACAGTGAGCTAGGACGTTGAACCAGCGGACCAGAAAAAGTTACGGAGCTTTATCCCTTTCCGATCTTCGTGGAACGTGAGTCCGAGAGACGGCTTAAAAGGTTAGACCTGAGGGTATCTTTCACACTTATTCTCATTTTTATTTTTTTAGTCATTTATTTTGATTATATTTTCTGTATTGTGGTATCCGTTGTGTGTATGATGTATGTTGTGGGTATTGGATGAATGAGAGATGTGTCAACTCTCGCGGTATATCGGATGGAAACCCGGACATAAATTTCATAACCGATTCCGAATGGACGGTAATATGATCTGTACTCGGGCCACAATTCCACGTACCGCTTGGGTAAACGACACCATATTTCTTTTGTTGTGTTGTTCTTGTTTATTTAGTTTGTTTTACCTAAACTCAATATGTCGTTAGTTATGCATGATTCAACCAAGCGCATGGGCTTAGTGAGTTAGTCCAAAGGTCCTCCATTTAGGAGACAAAGAGCCGAAAAGGCCACCTTTGTGACACTACTTCGCCGCGTCGGTTGATGTATGTTCGGTTGGACGCGAGATACGTTCAATCGGGCATACTTAGTTTGATATTGTTATCTTTATTTTCGTATGTATAAGTCAATCGAGCGCATGGGCTTAGTAAGTGTGTTGTGAGATCCATATGGGGAGGGGCTAAAAGCCCTTTACCACGATGCTTTGCCGCGCCGGTTGATGTGTGTTCAGATTGGATGTAAGATGTGTTCAATCGGGCATACTTGGTTGATATGATTGGTTCTATTCTTGTATGTGTGATGTGACGCGCATGGGCTTAGTATGTTGGTCTAAAGGTCCTCTCTTTGAGAGATCAAGAGCCCCAAAAGGTCACCTTTACGGCAGTGCTTCGCCGCGCCCTTTTATTTTCTGTATTGCATCCTATTTCATGCATCAGGTCCGTGTCCGTTCGAACGCGTTTGCAAACGCAACTCGAACGCGCATACATTTTGCCTTATCATGCATCAGGTCTCCTTTCCGTTCGAACGCGTTTACGAACGCTACTCGAACGTGAGCATTCTGTTTCATTTCCGTTCGAACGCGTTAACAAACGCCATACGAACGTGAGCATTCTGTTTCATTTCCGTTCGAACGCGTTTACGAACGCTACTCGAACGTGAGCATTCTGTTTCATTTCCGTTCGAACGCGTTTACGAACGCTACTCACGAACGTGAGCATTCTGTTTCATTTCCGTTCGAACACGTTTACGAACGCTACACGAACGGCACACACTGAACTGAGTCTGTCTTATTATATTCATGCATAATTGCCTATTGGTTGATCTTTCTTATGCAAATGTGTCAATGTATTACCATTCATATGCTCGTGTCATGATAACATTTGAGTATTATTTCTTGCGGTATATCGGATGGAAACCCAGACGTAAATTCCGTAGCCGATTCCGAATGGACGGTAGTGCGGTCTGTACTTGGGCTACAATTCCACGTACCACTTGGAAAAGTGCCCATATGTGTGCTTGTATGGTTACCATGTGTGCTTGTATGGTTAATATGTGTGCTTGTGTTTTTCCTGAATATGATATGCAAGTAAAGATGTATGTTAGTTGCTATCTTGATATATGTTAAGCATGCAATCTTATATATGAAATACATGTATATTTAGGCGCATATTTTATTTTATAAATGTGAATTTAGAAGCATGATACCTCTAGAAATAATTGTTACTTCAGCTTGTTTAAATTATTATATAAATCCTTTCATTACAAGTGACATAAGTAAGGGACCATTCCGAACCCAACGGTTTGAGGTCTTCCCTTGCGAGGGGTGAGTGCTGCCTTAAATCTTTATCCCGGTTCACACCGGGTGGCGACTCCATGTTATGTAATCCTTCCCAACTAGGTCGCGAGCCTAGGAACGGCGTCGCCCAGGTTCTGTGTCCTACAACTACGCGAGCTGCTTCTTGTTGAGTTCCCCACAGACGGCGCAACTGTTGACGGCTGATTTTAGTCTTAGGGAAATATTGGAATATTACTCCCGAGACAATCATCCCTCAATAGTGAATTTGTTCGGTTAAGGGGGAACCAAAAGCAAACTTAGAAAAAGACAGAGAAATACACCAATCAACAAGGAGATTTAACGTGGTTCGGAGGATCAGATCCAACATACGTCCACGGGCACAGAACGAATGATACTTTTATTACTGAGATATGCTTCTCTGATATCTCTTGTGTTTTACAAGTCTGATGATAATGATTCCGATATTGATTCTCATACTCTTATTGATTCTCATCCCTCTTACGCACACTCTACCCTCCTATTTATAATAGTGTAGAAATCAGATTCCTTCTCCTACAAGAATTTCCTAGTTGAAACAATTTCCCTTTCCCATAAGGATTCCTAGTCAAAAACTACATTCACTTCATTTATCCTACTAGGACACTGACTTACTAGTTTACCCCCTGAAAGTAGGATAACTTATTATCTTGTCCGTAAAAATATGATGCCTTATCTTCTGGAGCACGTCTCGCCATATGCTCGGTCTTCATGAGGTCGGTCATGATGGTCCTTTGAGCTGAGAATGCTGCTACCGATCTGATAATGCTCGGTCATCCGAACCAAAGTGGTCGGTCACCTATCATCATGTGTTCGGTCTCTACCTGTTGGCTTTATAACACTCATGTGGTCGGGTCGGCATTTAATGATTTCGACTGAGAAATGAATTATCCTTTTTACCCCTGCCGTACTCCTTAAATATCATAGTGCTTAAAAAACACCATCAACACACACAAACTTATTAAAATTGAGACAAAAATTATAAATTTTCCATAAACATATAAAAATAAGCTGTATTTTGTAACATTCGTAAACGTTAGTGTTAACACTATCGTTTACGTTAGCCACCACTATATCGAACGGACCCCAAGAATTTTCGTGAACTTCATAGAAATGATCTATAGAACTAAAATTATCATTGACACATGACAAATGATAACAATGTTTGGCCCACGTGTATGCCATATCAGCCGTCAGAAGTGTAGATTATTCTTATATTAAACAAACTCTTGATTGTTTAATAAAATGATTAGTATGTTTTTCTGATGATTAATTAGTTAATAGTATGTTTAGTATGTTTGCCATTGTTTTAAATTCATAACACAATTTATGTGAAATATATAATATTTTTATTAATTATAAGTGATAGGTGTATTACAAATATTACAAATATTTATTGGTAATTGGGAAAATCCGAATCAGCCTCTGACTACTGAATCAGACCCTGTTGTGCAGTCCCTGGAGAGTAAAATCATACCATGGTTCATACTACTGAATCAGACCCTGTTGCAGACCCTGAAGGCAGAATAAGACCCACAGAGCAGACCCACGCAGCAGACCCTGAGAAGCAGTCCCAACCGCGAGCTTCAGACCCAACCAGCAGACCTTGAGAAGCAGATGCTGAGGAATGAATCAGACCTTGAGCGATGTGCGTCAGACCCTGAAGTGTTGTACGTCTGGCGGCAGACTCTGAGCGAATTGCGTCTGACGTCAGACCTGGAAGGCAGACCCAAGCGTTGCGAGGCAGACCCTGACTCTGAAGAAGGCGAGCCTCTAACGATGATGGATAGCTCTGATGAAGCTGTCTGCCTCTGACCCTGACGTTTGTTGAAGTCGAGTGTCTGACCGAACCACTGAGCCGAGCCACTGCTTGACTTTCCCGAGGCTTGTTGATGTCAACAATCTCCTTAAAACAAATTTGTCCCCTACAGAAGGTGCAGTAGAACGTGAGACGTTTGTTTCCCAGGATGCAACGGAAAACGAACGAGCATGGGCACCACCAAAACCCGTTCCCAACAAACCACTAAAATGTTTGAACTCTTCTCAAACAAAAACAAAGAAAATCGAGGAATGTTGTGTGTACTGTGTGTATCGTATGTGTCCTTCAAAAAATGAAAACACTGCATGCCTTTTATAGAAGGAAAATAATATGCATGTCAATTAAATCTCATAAATGTGAGGCCTTTCACTTAAAGTAACCACCAACTTAATTTAATAAAATTAAATTAACTGTTATGTAACTTCAAAAGGCTTGGAAAAAATAAAGAGACTTGCAAAAATTGGCTGGGCCGGGCCCGCACAATTTGGTCCGGCATTCATGTACGCAGGACGCGCGGTGCACACGAGTCAGGCCTGATCGGATTTTGATTTGCACCCCATGCGCGCGCACGTAGAGAGAGCCTCTATCCTTATAACTCTTACCCATCTACATATGAGCAATCATATATAAACACAACTTCTCTCTATTAGCTTTCCCATGTGGGACAATCACATTTCTCTTTATTTTCCAACACCAATGGGTGAACTTTGAGCAACAATTTCTCATCCACCCAAGCACCATTTTAGGCATATGAATATACCATTTCGAACTACTCACGGAGGAGTATCCGAATCATTCAATAACAACCACTAACACGAAGTGGACCATGCTTAAAATTGTGCCTCAAAATGCTTACTCATAAGCATTTTCCAACAATAGGAGTGGTTGATAAATATAAAATGGGTGCTTATATTTTAATAGTTGTACTTTCAAACTTAAACAAAAGCACAATAATTAAAATATATCACTACAACAAAAATAATATATGGTAGTATTCAAAAAATGGTATTAAATGTAATTAGTAGTATTTTAAACAAAGCTATACTAGGTCATAACTAAAAAAATTTCATTTAATATCATTTATCAAATGCTACAAATATTAATATATAGCATTTAAGAAAAGCTATTAATGTACAATTTGTTGCATTTATGAGGTGCTACTAAATTATATTTACATCATTAAAAAAAACAAAACAAAGACAAACCTCGATGGGTTGTCTCACGTAAAGTGATTGGTTTGCTTCCTCTCGGGTTCAAAGTTCAAATCCTACTAAATGTATTTTTTTGGGTAATGTCTTATGGTGTAAAAAGTCAGTGACTTACCGATATGTATTGGGAAACTTTTGAGGACATAAAACACATGTCTCGGTGCGCGTAAACTGGCCCAAACACCCTGATTTAAAAAAAACACTATAATATATCTTTTGTAGCAATTTTGTATTAAATGAGCATTATGTTCATTATTTTTAAAGGATTAATTATCTATCTACATGATAATATATAAACAGACAAATTCAAGATCTTGTTAATTAGAATTTAATTAAATTGTTGGACCTAACTAACAATAACCTTTGCTTCGAGTATATATATGAATAATTAGACTGAAAGAAATTAAGAATATAATAGCCTTGTATTGCTCTATTATTTTTGTTTAAATATTATTTCTTTCATCAATTATTATGTACACTTTATGTCAATTATTGGGGCCTTAATGGGTCCAAGACCCATAGTTTCTTTATGACAAAGAGTCAAACATATAAAAAGCAAAAATCAATATCCATAAAAAAAATTTAGTAACCTAAACAACCGTGTTGTCACCATACACAATGTCCAAAATTTCCAAGTGGTAACTCCTCATCTAACTTGTCATTTTTCACCTTTCACCTTTCATCTTTAATATAATAATATAAAGTAATTATTTGTTTTCAATCACCTTTTTGTCAATGATTTTTTATATGATTTAACTTTTGTAATTTCATTATCATAACTCATCACACTAATCTCATTATCAAAGTACTTAATTATTGTCATTTTTAAAGTGTAGTGAGATCAACAGTTATAATCACTTCAATTGTTGTTAGATTATAATATATAAACTTAAATGTTAATTTAATGACATTTTATTATTTAGTTTTAGAAGTATGGTGTTTAACTTTAAGATAGTCTCATGGACTTAACTCTTATCGTGAAATTAAGATGTCATAAGATCTGAAAGTTCGAGTTTATCCTAGGTTCTGACCCTATGTGAAATTTATCACAATTAACTAAGACAAGTCTTAATTAATGTGTGTATGGATTAATCAACAAGCAACCTTATTCTAACAAATATTCAATCAACGCAAATTAACAATGCAGAAAATAAAACAACACCACAAATCAACCTAAGTTATTTTGGTGACGAAGTGGAAAACTCGTGCGAGTAGAAAACCACTCCGGGTATCTCGGCTACCAGCCCAAAATCCACTATATAAAAGAAAAAATTACAACGATGGTAAAAGACCTATGGTGACAACTCCACCGACTCCAGTACCTCTAAACTGCAAGAACCCGAAGAACTCTTTGAGCTCATACCCCACGGTTTTCTTCAGAACCTCTGAAGTCTCTGAGCGGATCAACTCTGCAACTCTGAACGTCGGAACTCTGCCTACCATTCTTCCTCCTTGAGAACTCTGAAGGTTTAGGAAATTGGGTTTGTTTGTGTTGATGGTAAATCAAAGAGAGAACTCACCAAAACAAAGAAGACAAAAGATTGAAAAGAGTCTTCAAGGTGAGAACAAGAAAGTTGAAAAACTATTAAGGTTTTTAGGCTCAAGATATTGTGTTTCCAATACTTGTGAAAGTGGCTCAATGTTTGTTTATATAGGTAGGGCAAATGAAAAGGGTTTCCTAGTGTTATTTTGGCTTTAAAAAGTGTCTAAAGTATCCTGCTTATGCACGAGAATTCGAACGCACTTCAGACGCAAAGTTTTTGCCTCAAAACGTTCGAACGAAAATACGAACGCCACACGAACGCAGGTCGCGGACTGATTTTCAGGTGCAACTTAAAACTCTTGTAACTTTCTCGTCACTTGGCCAAATCATGCGTTCTTTATATGTACGCGATCGTCTTCGAGTCTAATTTCCAATGCAACTGCCTGCATGTCAATTGGAGCTCTAAATCGTTTGGAATATTCAAAAGAGTGAACATAACTCGGATAACTCCATCAGATTTTGTCCAAGTACTTGTCCAATTGCTCCGAGATCTTCAAGACTCATTACAACTCAATTGAACTTGTTTTGTTACGGACATTGAAAATAAAAATGGAACTAATAATCTTCTCCTTTCATATTCCGTGATAAAACACTACTGAATACAAATATTACAATAAAAGACCCAAAAAGAAAATAGCCAAGTGCCAACCATCACGACAGTGACTTATTACATCAAGACTCGATCTAATACACATCTGAGCATAGCCAACTGCCAACTAGGGGTGTTCATAGGGTCGGGTCAACCCGCGACCCGACCCGTACCAACCCGACCCGACCCGGTCGGGTTTGGAAACTTATAAATATTTTTTTGGGTCAAAATTAACCCGACCTGCGGAATCCTGTCGGGTCACAGGTTTATTACAAAGAAAGTCGGGTTGACCCGACCCGATTTAAACACTATATAAGGTTTCAAAAAATTAGGGCAAGCCGCAGCTCTCTCATCTTATCTACCATTCTTGGTTCTCCCTTGAATATTTTCTCTCCCAAAACAAGCACAGTGAAGAAAGTTTCATAATTTCATCACATCTCATAGTTCTTAAGGATAGAGCTAGTGAGGTATCTTATAACAGACACAAAACCATTCACCAACAATTTTGTTTCTAATTATAAACCATTTCGCCATCTTCTAGTATCCTGAAACGAAAAACCAAAAGAGCCGGCGGTGAAGGGATTCTCAAGCCAAAACAGTAACAACATGCAAAGTCAGTTTCATCCTTATCCTTGAAACTTTGCATCTCCGATATTTTACAAGTGAGAATGTAAAAGGCCTACTTTCTGCTTCTCTTAGAGCCAGATTTTCGGGAGCCTTTTCTACCCCTTGAACCAGTGGAACTGACTCCAGATCTGACTGGATCGGTTTGGGCACAGTGAATAGGCACATGATGCCCAAGAACCAAAGCAGGGAACCCAACAGCAGGGATTCTGCAAAGCAACAAAGACCAGTACCAAGTAGCATAACTAAGAGTAAGAGATCAAGCCCACTGAACATCGAAAATGCAAACCACGATGAAATTCACAGTGGGAAATTAGGAATTGGAAAATACAACCAAATTCATAATCAAATAAAGGGCTCTATTAGCCCACAAAGGGCCATTTGACTAAATAACTATCAGAATATCAGCAAGGAAACTGAACAGTATTATGTTGACCAAACCCGACCCGACCTGCGTGGGTTACTCTCACAAATTTCGGGTCTTCTGAGCCGATCAAGTTTAGAAAAATAAGAAAAAACTCGATCCGACCCGACCCTTGAACACCCCTACTGCCAACCATCACGACAATGACTTATTACATCAAGACTCGATCCAATACCCAACCGAGTAGTCCTTAAATCAATGCAACATCAACTACCAAATCTGCTTACCTGAAATATCCACAAACAACTACATACCGTGAAAAGCATAAGGATTATAAAGAACAGATAAAGCAACAATAAAACTCATGCATGTATACATAGATAATAGATATCATACTTCCACTTAATCTTACTCCCCTTAAAACAGAGATATCAAATGAATATACTATGACTCCCATATACTACTACTCTCTCATATACTACTCTCCCATTTTTTGTCACGAAATGACAAATGGTGAAGGTACCAGGATAAACAACACATGCAAGAGTATATGCAAACATGACTTACTCCCTCTCACTAACAGGCCCACTCAGTTAGCAAAAATAACACCAGGGAAGTAAAATCAAGACTCACAAATATGCACCGAAAATGGTATGCAATGACATGAAGCATACACAAGCACACAATGAGAAAAAAATAAGTCAAAATGGACTGAAACAAGACTTCGAGCAAGTACAATGATACCCAATCAGTAATCAGCTGTTTATGACATGAAATAATATGCATCACTTTAAATTTTGCTAAATACAACACACATGCATATGACATAAACACAAAGGCATAGCAAGTACTTGTGTGAAAAATAAGTGCACAATAAATTAAGGTTTAAGACCTTATTTTATGAGCTGGATATAGCTAAATAAATCTCATCTCTTAACAAACCACGTCCAAAAAATATGTGCTCAAACCCAACACCACTAGGACCTGAAAATTAGCAACATTGGTTGCATGCTATGTTATTCTCCCTCTAAATATAATGAGCTCATAAATAAAAACTCTTTCGAGTGAAGGGTTTTTGCCCTTACCTTTTGAATTTTGGCCCATTGGCTCTTTTGCATTTGAGACTCATGTAAATTTTATTATTATTATTTTTGTGTTACTATGAGATAGTAAAAGGTCATCTAGTCAAATGTCACACTATTTAGTTAGCAAAGTATGGTAGAGATTAGATTTCCGTCCAAAACCTCATACATGCGACCAAGCCTTGATAATTATAAAAAATGTGTATGTAAAGTGCAAGCACAAGATATACTAAGGGTTTTTACCACACACACTTATGCATGTAGAGCATAAAGAAAAATAAAAAGCATATTACACATGCATAATCATATATCCTACATACCAGGATCACATGCAACAAATTTTTCATGCTCTAACAAACCAGAAAAAAAAAATATTTTTGGTCTTTTTCATTTTCTAATTTTTTTTTTTTGTTTTAATACGCACAAAAAAAAATATAAAAACACAACAAAGCTTGTCAATATCCAATGGTACGTGGAGTTGTATCCCGAGTGCAGATCATACTACCATCCATTCGGAATCGGCTGTGAAATTTATGTTCGGGTTTTCATCTTATATACCAAGGGACATATAAAAAAAATAAAACACACACACTCATATGCAGTGAAAATAAAATAAACGTTCAAAAACATAAAACACACGCACACATACATGCAATGGGAAAATAAATGTAACTTCTAAGAAGATTTACACCGAAGTGCACTCTCATCATGCCTGTCAAGACATTCAGAAGTAGATGGGGAGTCATCTTGCTTCCTCACCCAAACCTTTCTAGGAATCTCTTTCACTTGAGTATTCCCAGTCAACACTATAAGTTTCTCACTAATAATTTGCGTCTATTTAGCTAGTTCGGAAACTTGAGAGACTAGATTTGAGGAACCAAATTTAGGTGACACACTCTTAAGCCTTTTCTTATGTTTGTGCAGCATAAAGCACTTAGGCCTAATGTGTCATGCCTTGCCACAATGATGGCAAACAGACACAAACCTCGGATGAGAACGAGGTTTAACCACAACACCTCTAGATCGAGATTGGGTCACAGGACGAGGAACATCATGAGGAATCACATGACTGCACTCAACAGGCTTCTTTCCTAAGTCATGTTTAGGAGGGATAGACAAAACTTTAGACGATGATGCCTGATCATAATTAGGCTCAAAGCTAAACCTTAACATGCGATCTATTTTTTTATTCTCATTAGAAAATACAGACAACTAGGTTCTAGCATCTTCAAGTTCAGTTTCTAAAATTTTGATTCTATCAACTAAACCTCTATTCCTCTCATCGAGGTCATCAATCATCACAAGGCTGTGCTCAAACTTAGCTTGAGCTTCATTCTTTTCTAGCTCTACTTCTTTCAACCTCTTATTGACCTCTATATTCTCCTTATTGATAGATAGACTCTCATTAAACAGTTCAACGTAAGCTACTTGAAGACTATCACCATCTACAGACTCATCGAGAAAGACTTTTGAATCATCATCATTAACATCATTATCTCTCTCATCAGTCACACTAGCAACAAAAGCCATATAGTTGCTATTATTCTTAGGAGACTCATTAGAAGTATAGCCACCTTCTGAATCACTAAGGGATACTATCATGACTCTCTTACATTTAGCCTTAAGGTATGTAGGGCACTCAAATCGAATATGCCCATAACCTTCACACTCATGACATTGGATACCTCACGGTTTTTTGCCCTTATCTTCTCTATACTCCCTTATATTGTGCCTACTCTCTCTAAGCTCATCTTCTCTATCCCTATCACGAACACTCTTCTTCAGCTTAAGAAATTTCTGTAACTTCTTTGCAAATATGGCCAGATCCTGATCCGTGATGGTATCATCATCATCACTTGACGGATCATGAACAATTTCCTTCGCGATCTTCATCGCTATAGTTTTGAGCTTTCTATAGCTATGAAGTTTCTTATCATAAACCTGCAGTTTTCCTACAAGGTCGTCTAGTTTAAGCTGATCGAGGTCATTATTTTCCTTGATGGCGGTAATCTTTGGTAGAAACTTATCTGACAGAGATATAAGGATTTTCCTTACTATCTTATTAGTAGGAATAGTCTTGCCTAGGTTAAAACTTGAGTTAATGACATCGTTAATCTCAGCGTAGAACTCATCAAAGGTCTCATCATCTTTCATCTTGGCGACCTCAAACCTAGTAGCAAGATCCTGGAGTCTATTATTTTTAACAGAAAGTGTGCCCTCATGCACAATCTGCGGGATGTCCCAAGCATCCTTGGCTATTTCACACATGAAAATTCTCCTAAATTCTGCCGAGCAAACAGCACCATGAATGGCTATAATTGCCTTGCTGTTCCTATTACTAGCGTCAAAATTATCATTGGTCTAGGTCAGCTTGTCTTCAGGGGAAGAGACCCCATCAACTATAACTACGAGAGGTTTCCACCCGTACTCTACCGTTATCCAGACTCTCTCATCTAAGGACTTAAGGAACGCTCTCATGCGAACCTTCCAATGCATATATTCAATCCCATCAAAGAATGAGGGATAATTCAATGGTTGACTACGTTCCATAATTAAACGGGTCAATGATCGAGTTCAAGCTCTGATACTAGTTGATAGTTTTTATTTATCCTAGGTTCTGACCCTATGAAGAATTTATCACAATTAACTAAGATATGTCATAATTAATGTGTCTATAGATTAATCAACAAGCAACCTTATTCTAACAAATATTCAATCAACGCAAATTAACAATGCAGAAAATAAAACAATGCCACAAATCAATACAAGTTATTTTGGTGACGAAGTGGAAAACTCGTGCGAGTAAAAAGCCACTCCGGGTATCTCGGCTACCAGCCCAAAATCCACTATATAAGAGAAAAACTTACAGTGATGGTAAAAGACCTATGGTGGTAACTCCACCGACTCTAGTACCTCTAAACTGCAGGAACCCAAAGAACTCCTCGAGTCCGTACCCCACGATTTTCTTCAGAACCTCTGAAGTCTCGGAGCGGATCATCTCTGCAACTCTGAACATCGGAACTCTGACTACAAATCTTCCTCATTGAGAACTCTAAAGGTTTAGTAAATTGGGTTTATTTGTGTTAATGATAAATCAAAGAGAGAACTCACCAAAACAAAGAAGACAAGAGATTGAAAAGAGTCTTTAAGGTGAGAACAAGAAGGTTGAAAAAATATTTAGGATTTTAGGCTCAAGATATTGTGTTTCCAACACTTGTGAAGGTGGCTCAATATTTATTTATATAGGTAGGACAAAGGCCAAGGGTTTCCTAGTGTTATTTTGGCTTAAAAATATGTCTAAAGTATCCTACTTATGCACGGGCATTCGAACGCACTTCAAACGCAACTCAAACGTAAAATTTCCGCCTCAAAACGTTCGAACGAAAATACGAACGCCACACGAACGCGGGTCTTTTCAGGTGCAACTTAAAGCGCTTGTAATTTTCTCGTCACTTGGCCAAATCATGCGTTCTTTATATGTACGTGATCGTCTTCGAGTCTACTTTCCAATGAAATCTGATCTCATATCAATTGGAGCTCTAAATCTTCTTAAATATTTAAAAGAGTGAACATCACTCGAATAATTCCATCAGATTTTGTCCAAATACTTGTCCAATTGCTCCGAGATCTTCAATACTCATTACAACTCAATTGAACTTATTTTGTTACGAACGTTGCCAATAAAAATGGAACTAAGAATATCAAATTTAAGGGAACAAGTTTAATTTGAAGTGAAGTGAAATATAGTAAAAAAAAACTATATTTATATTAAGTTTTATTGATAGAATCAAAACTACGAACATTATTATTATTGTTATTATTTTTTTATAAGGTATGGGGTGACTTAGTTTAAATTAAATTCTTTTTCATCTCCTATATATACTTCTTTAAGATTTAAACTCGAGTGGCTAACTAAATAAATATGTTTGAAAATTATTCAGTCAAAACTGTGAAGGTGTAAATTATTGTTAAATCACGATGGAACTTAATATGTAAAACAAATTCTATCCAACCTAGTGTAAGTCAGATTTCTAATTTTAAGATCTCTAAATGTGAGATTTCTAATTTTAAGATCTCTAATTACTTCAATCTTTTTAAACAGAACAACTAGAACCACAAATTACAAAAAACATACCAATATCATAATATTTTGCTATGTTTTACAAGGATACTGTCAAAATTAGAAATTAAAAAAAAAATCATCAAAATTTACACTAAAAATAATATAGCACCTGTGATCATATCCTAATGACAAAACCATACCCTAGTACCATAATATCTTAGTTGAAATGCTACTTGAAAACTGTGATACCTTATCCCTTGATAAGTTATTTATTTGAAATTTAACTTGCCCATTATCTTACCTTCCTTATCTTTTTGGTTGCCCACTAACCACTACTCCTAACATGATAACACCATTAACTCCTTTTACTATATAATTAAAACTAACCCTAAGTGTTTCCTTAGTGTGTGTGCGCTTGGTGAGAATAAATTAAGAGTGGACACTAGATTGAATTTTCAGAAACCAGTGAAGAGTAAGAGAGAGAAACAAATCCGTAGAGAGAGAACACAAAACCGGTAGAGAGAGAAAGTTGGGCAGGAGAGAGAAATGGCTCGTTCGTTATTGTTCGGTCACTTTTTCCGGTGAGTGACCACTCTAGGAGAATCCTCTCGACAAGACGAAGCCAATGCCACCGGTCCGACGACCAGATTCCTCTGCACGCGCCCTCATGCGTCGCCGCGTCGCTGCTCCACGCGCCCCACGCGCCGTCGTGCGTGCAATACACCTATCGGACCAGAATATTCCCCTCATCGAGGTACGCATGTTAGACACCTCGTTTGCCCAATTTGGACATTCGGTTGTCGTGAAACGAGCCAAAAATGAGAGTTAACGCCGTTTGATCATTCGTCGGTGATCACCGAGCATCTGCCATTACCACCATTGTCGTTGTGATCCTGGTGACGTGTATTGTATGTTGATCACCTCGTTCTGAAATTCTGAAGTCATTGGAGCTCGGTACGTTATATTTTACAGTTTTAGGGGTGTAATTGTAATATTTTGAGAGTTTTGGATTTATTCATAAATTGACATGTTTAGGGACCTAAATGAGCAAATCCTGATTTTTAGTGAGTAATAGGAGATAACTGAAAATTTTGGGACTAAATTGATAATATTTGAGAGTATTTGAGTTAAATTATAAATTTGGAAAGTTTAAGGTTAAATCGTAATTTTAGTAGGGACCTGATTGTAATTTTATAATTTTTCTAGATTTTAGCAAGAACATATAGATATAGAGAGTTTTCTGTGGATTGAGGTAAGTATAAAGCACGATGATTCCCTTAACATAAATGTTTGTTGGTTGATGTTTGATATATGAGTTTATATATTACAGTATAAATATATTTATACATATATGTTGGAAATTTGATTGAGTAATCGATAACATGAGAACATAAATTGTGAATATAAATTTTGGATATAATTATATACTTGTACTATGAATCGAAATATTTGAGTATTATGTGACTTTGAGATGAGTTGGTGGATGAAATGCGATGAGATATGTTGTATTGGATGTTGTGTGAGATTATTATTATGCTGTCAGATTTAGTATAATAGTGGTCGAAGATGCGAGATTATGCGAGATTAGTAGAGGCGTGTGGTTCAATCCTCCTCTTGTATATTTATGCGGGATTATACGATGAGAAACCTTGGGAGTAAGAGAAGGCTCTCTCATTGGTTTCAGTCCATTATTATACCGAATCCGGACAGCAAACATTGTTTGATTGAGATGTGTTGTTGTGAGTATGTTTTGCTTGAGTTAGCTTTTATATATGAATTGTTGTTTTCAATATATTAATTATTATATATATATATATATATATTTTATTGGTGAGGTCATGTTGAGAGTATGATAGTTTTTATTTACTGAGCTCTTTAAGCTCACCCCCATTTCCCAAACATCTCAGGTAGTTCGCCAGTGCAACAGTAGCAGTATCAGTACCAGGATTTGACTCGTTTGCCACAGCCGTCAGTCGGATTGGTTCAGACATTTCTTTTGGCTTTTGAGATATGATATTTAGGACAATTTCATGTTTTCAGACACTTTTGGTGTAAACGTTTATTTAGGATTTATTGGATTGCATTTTTTTGTAATATTATTTTTCTTTGCAAACTTTTGGTTCAGTTGCATGATATATACTATATAGGTGCTCGAGCTGAAGTGATTCGCGGACCCCTTTCTAGAATTGGGCCTGCTCTAAGGAGGGGGTCGTGACAACCACAGCCTGTGTGCCCAAAAATTATTATTTTATGTAATACACATTTAAGTTTTTTCGACCTTTTTTTTTTTCAAAAATAATTTGAGCTCTGTATCTTTAATAGTTTTAACAGTTTATCCTTAATTTACAAACTCTTAATAATTTTATCCATATAAAAAAAATTTCCCGTATAACACTTTGACATGGTTGCAAAATAAAGTTGTTTGAATTTATGCACTCATCAAGCACATCATTCGGAGCCCAAAAAGGGGCTATCGACACCAATCAAGGCTTTTCATTTACTTCATCTTGCTTTTTTTATTGAAATGTAATTTTATTGAGTGGGGATGCCCAACGCTAAGTGTTCAATAAAAAGTATCAATGAAATTGGAAAATGCATGGATGGCATGTCTTCCATTCATGTGACCAATGAGTGGTTAATGGTGTTGGAGAAAATCTCTTACATCGGTTAAAAAAAGTGAATGAATTTAAAATATAAATATCGATCAATTCTTAACTCTTAAACTAATTTTTGAATTGCATTAGGCTGATAGATTTTAACATAATTTTAGAGTTACACTCACGCATGAGTGTGTCATTCACTATCTACTTAAGTTGTAATAGTTTGAAGCAACTCTTTAAGCTCGCACCAAACGGCCTTCTCTGAAACTCAAACGTTTCTTTACTCGAACTTCACCAAGCGGACTCGCTCTTCAAAGGTCGGAATTCCGATTACCAAACATCCACTTGAGCTCTTTGGAGTGGACGTTCAAACATCCCTTTACTATGTAGTTTGAACGCGACAATTTGAACGTTCTCATGATGACTTCCCAAGGCTGTCCAAATGATCTGAAAACTTCATTACTAATTGCAACTCAATTGGACTCGGTACCAAACACTCGCCATCAACAAAAAATGTATTAAAATCCTTCAAAAATGACTGGATCCTAAATATTTTCAGTTTAAGAATGAGTAGTTTAATGCAAGAAAATATATACAAAATCGTTCAAACTTAATCAGCCTCAATTACTTAGCTCATAAATACAGGCCCGTTGATGATGATATTTTGCATTATGTTGGGCCATATTTATTATTTACTTGATAAAAAGTTATAAAACGTGAAAAGCTTTACATATGGACAATTTCCCTATAAATTATAGTAAAAAATTGTCAATGGCTCAATTCCTTGTCAAGAGCAAAAATAAATAAATAAATAAAAAAATAAAATGCTGCAAATTGTTGACAGCCTAAGATTTAATCAAGAATATCTCATATTATTAATCACTAGTACAGAGTCCGTATTTTATGCGTGTTGAACATATATTTTAGATATTAATTTTGTAAATGATCCGGATCTTATTGGTTTTATAGTATAATGAGATAATTAATTTACTTACAAATAATATTTATGCTTCATTCGTTTCAATTCTCAAATAATATTTATAATTCACTGTGTAAGAGCCAATAGTCAAAAACTGCATATACTGAAGCACAGTAAATAATAAAAAATCATGAAAAAAACTTATAGAAATAATTCAAAATAAAATAACAAATAACAATAGACCCGAAATCTAAAAAATTGATTAAGTTTTATGGGTGGCTGCTACTTAGGTTTTTTATTTTAACAGAAGATTCTATTTTTATATTGTAATAGATTTTTTATTTTAATAATTTTTTATTTTTATTTTTCTAATTTAATAATAAAAAAATTAATTATAGAGATTATGTGCCACATATATATTTATTTATTTTAACAGGAAAATTTCGATATATCTTCTTATTATAATAGGTAATAAAAAATAATTGTAGGGATTAAGTATCATGTGACGCGATTAGAAAGATTAAAATATTTAAACTTACACAAACACACACATATTTTATCGGATTATCTGTAATATTATTCGAAAATTAATCAGATAATATAATATATTTTCTTATTATAATAGGGTTCTTATTTAATATATTTATTAATTTAATTTTATGATTTAATAATAAAAATATTAATTGTAGAGATTATGTGTCACATATATTTTTTATTTTAATAGAAGATTATCATATATCTTCTTATTATAGACTACAAGAAAAGAGACCTTTAATTAGCGTCTAAAAATTTCGTCGCTAAAAGTCAAATTTCGACGCTAAAGGTTTTCTACGTCAAAGTAAAATTTTTACGCGAAAGCTTGGTCGAGTAAGGTATTTAACGTCAAAAACTGATTTCGACGCTGAAAATATATCTTCAGCGACGTAATTTTTCGCTAAAAGTACTTGTCTTTAGCGTTGAAAATCAATTTCGACGTTAAAAGTAAATACTTTTAGTGTCAAAATCGGTTTTTGATGCTAAATACCTTCCTCGATCAAGCTTTCGCGATAAAATTTTTATTTCGACGCATAAGACCTTTAACGACGAAATATTTTGACGCTAAAGGTGAAAATAGTAAAAATAAAAAATAAAAAATAGTTGAAATTAGTTATAAAAAGTAATTATAACAAAATTGACATTACAAATTAATTTAAAACTAAATTTTATTACAAAAATAATTATATTTTTAGAAAACACAAGAACATCATTAAAAATTTGTTATAAAAAATTATAAAAAAGATATCTTTATTGATATAAAAATAAAATTACAAAATTTATCACTGTAAAAAAAATGATAAATATAATTTTCTATATATTTTCTTCAACTTCATTTTCATTTATTTTTCATTTTCTTCACCATCTTCACTTCCACCATTTCTTCATTTTCATATTCCCAAAAAAAAAAAAAAAAATATTGGATGTTAACATAAAATATAAAAAATGTAGCAAAATCCTTAAGGAAAAAAAGAATTTTAGAGAGTAAATAAAAGTGTGAAAGAAAGAAAGTGAGAATATGAGAAATGAAAAAGCAAATAAATTTATAGGAAAAAAAATAACGTTTAGCAACGAAGCTTATTTCGTCATCAAAGTTCCTCAAATAACGAGAATTATTTCCGCCAAAATTTTGATCTTTACCATCGGGATTTTTGAATTTTTAGAGTCGAAAATTCATCGCTAAATGTCAAAAAATTTAAATCTAATTTTATTAGGCGGGAATTGAAAATTTTAAATTTACCCTTTAACGTCGAAATTAAAATTCGACGCTAAAGGTTTATGATTTTAGCGTCGAATTAAATTGTTCGACGCTAAATGGTATTATTTTTTAATATTTATAAAAAAAACATGTCTTCTACAGTTATATTTAAATTTTGACATTTAGTATTAAATTTAATTTTCGACACTAAAGATCTACCATTTAGTGTCGAAATTAGGATTCGATGCTAAAGGGTACCTTTTAGCGTCGAACAACTCGTTCGACGTCAACCCTTTAGCATCGAATTTAAATAACAATTAAACCAAGATGAGGTAAATTGGGTAATTAAAAAATTAATGCGGAATTATAAATCTTAGCAATTTTAGGCTTTCAAGTTTTACCAACAATTATAAAACACACTATTGATTCAAAGTAAAATTGCACAATCTAAAGATAAGGGAAGAGATATACAATACCGATTTTATAATGGTTCGGCCCAATCACTTGCCTACGTCCACTCTATTTAAGCTCGCTTAAAGGTTCCACTATTTTTAATAAACTTACAATCATGAGATTTTTTCCACCAAGGCTTCCTCAAACCTTTTACACAAACTTCACCATTGAGAGTACTCACATCTCACACCTCACACAAGGGATTTCACATAAGTGTATTAGATAATAAAAGTTTGTGTTTACAACACTATTTGGGAACTCACTAAGAAAATATAAAGATTGAAGAGTGAGAGTGTTACCCAAATATATCTAAGCTTATTAAGATGTATATGAAGATGTATGTAATGAGCTTATGAAAAGATGAGAATGAAATGATCAAGAAGATTTGTGTGTTTTCTCTGATTTTTGCTTTTAATAAAATGTTATAAGGTGTAAGAGATAAGAAAAAATAAAATATGGTCTCAATTTATAGTGAAAAATTCGAGCAGACCCACTTTTTGCGTGGTTTTGATTCGAAGTCTTTTTATATTACGTTGCAGTTGCGAATGTGCATAGAAGTTGCTAGCATTGCATCATCAGAATTTTTCGATGAGTACTATGGTGCCTATCGAAATAGGGTTATCTCCTTAATTTGTGGAGAAAAGTTGATTTATATATAATAACTAATAAATATTTTATTATTTTTATAAGCTATTGAGATTCTAACAATTATTAGTAAATATTTTATTACTTTTATGGGCTAGTGAGATTCTAACTATTAAATGATGAATTTCATGTGGAGCATATGATTATTGTTTAGGATAATGGACTCTCAAAGTAAAAAAAACATGGTCAACTAATTTGAGTTGGAGGCTCATAGAATTGGTGAATTGGTGATTTGTGAGGTTAGTGATATTTATTATTATAGCGGTTATTTTGTGTATACTGCATTGAAAACGTTGGAAGGTCTAAGAATTAATATAAGAACCACGTGCATCGCACAGATTTCCGACTAGTATATATAAAAGTTAAATATTTTTAAGTCTCCTCATCTCAGCATGTGGCAGCTTCATATTAAAGCTATAAAATTAAATTAATAAATCTATTAAATAAAAATACATATTACAATAAAAATACATATTATAATTTTATAAGAATTCTATTATAACAAGAAAACATATAAGCAATTAAAATTTAAAAAAAAACTATTAAATTATTTACAATTAACCCAATCTTTACAATGATTTTATTATTATTAAATTATAAAATTAAAATATCTCTACAATTTTTTTTAATTCAAAACATAATATACTATTAAAGTAAGAAACATATTAATTTAATTAATATTTTAATTTATTATTATTAAATTATAAATTTGAAATAAAGAAACATGCTATAATAAGAAAATATATTATAATTTTTCATTAAAATAAAAAACATATGTGGCACTTACTCTCTACAATTAACCTTTATAATTAATTTAGTTAAAATATCTTTATAATTAATTTTGTATTAAATAAAAAAACTTATTATAATAAAAATACATCTAATAATTTTATAAGAAATGTATTATAATAAAAAAAATTATAATACCCTATTATAATTAAAAAAAATACTATTAAATTATAAAATTAAATTAATAAATCTATTAAATAAGAACCATATTATAATAAAAAACATATTATACTATCCGACTAATTTTGGAATAATATAATAGATAATCCGACAAAGAATATATATATATATATATATATATATATAAAAGGTAAACATTTTTAAGTTTTCTTATCACGTCACATGATGCATAATCCCTACAATTAATTTCTTTATTACCTATTATAATAAAAAGATATAATATAATATTCTATTAAATATGAAATTTTCAAAATAAAAAACTATTATATTATAAGAATATAATCTTTTATTAAAATAAAAAATATAAATAGTAGCCGCCCACAAAACGTAGCCAACTTTTTGGATTTCGGGTTTATTGTTATTTGTTATTTTATTTTGAATTTTTTATAAGTTTTTTTATTTCATGAATTTATATTATTAACTGTGTTTCAGGATGTGCAATGTGAATTAAAAATATTTTTTGAGAACTGAGAGATAAACGAATGAGGCATAAATATTACGTGTAGGTAAACCAATTGTCTCATTTAGATTATAAAATCGACAAAATCAAAAGTATTTACAAGATTAATACATAAAATATATGCTCACCCCCACAAAGTGCGGACCCTATTCCAGTTATCTAAATTAGGGAAATTGATTGTTTGAGTGTCAATTTATAGACTTAGTAATAAAATTTATCAATAAATTAAAATAATAGAAGCATTTATATTTTATAGTATTTTTTGTATAAAAATAATTTTATTCTTATATTTTTTTAATTAATTTAATGAATTAATAATGATTTAAACTGTTAATTGTTTTATCAAAAGGATAAATAAATAAAATTATAAAAAAAATGATGTAGGAATATTATGAAAACAATAATAATAATATAATAATAATAATAATAATAATAATATAATAATAATAATAATAATAATAATGGAGAAAAAAAATAGCATTCCCCCTAAATTAAACAAACAGAGAAGCAGCTTTCACTGCCGAGTGCCAACACTATGCTGCTGTTGCAGGAAGCACTTTTTGCATCCACGAGCAATACAGTAAGATCACCTCAGAAAAGCACTTTTCACGAGAAAGACAGTGAAAGAGGTAAAATGAAGCTTTTTTCAAAAAAGAGCTTTTGAATCAGAGTAAAAAAAAAACAGCTTTGGGTCACATCATGACTCAGGGTTCTAAGATTGCCGCCTAACCGTAACGAGTAGTCATGGACTGGGGCTAACCCCTTGTGGCTAACTGTGCTTGCTGCAAATAAATGGATGTGTGATATGTCATAGCCATAGCTCAGCTAATCAATGGCAGAAAATTTTTTAGGGTATTGACCATTGGAATAATTAAAGTATTTTAATCTAGAAATAATTTAATTTTAATTATTTTAATATGACTTTTTTTTTAAACTTTTATATTTTATCGATATGATTTTCATTTTAAGATTTCGTCTTTAAAATTCAATGCAACTCAAAGCTGCTCCTGGTGTGAAGATACGAGTGGAAATGTTATTAAATTATTACATTGATGATGTGGTAAAAATGTTTCATAATAGAATTTTATTTTAATCTAAGTAATGCATAATGAAAAAGGAAATAAAAACTTAGTATGATGTAATAGATCAAAAATTAAAATCAATTTATGAAAAAATTGATTTTCAAAAAAAAAAAAAAAATTATAAGCAAGGGTCAGTTTCCAGAGTCAGTGTCCCCAACGTCCGAAAACGGCACCCAATAAAATCAATTTTGTTCTCCCAAATTAACTTCAATTTCGGCTTTTTTAATCATACTAAGCGTTTCTTAATATAATAAATCATACAAAATTATCATATTAACCATACAAATCATGCAATCCTTGGTTTGATTTTTATCTCTAGGCAAAAAAAGGAAATAGTTGGTTGTGTAATTAGGGGTAATTTGGGAAGAAATTATTGTATTTGATCACTAAATATATTTATCAAAATGTGAGTTAGTTTTGAGAATTGAAATCCTTAATTGGTCAATTTTGTAAATTTTTATTACTACTGTTTTCAACTTTAATAAGGAGAAAAAAAAAGTGAATGAAATCTACTGTGTTTAATTAGGGGCGGTCATATTTGATAAAACCCAACTAATCCTAACTTATTTAAAATTCAGTTTACGCTTCGTGTTTATAATGTGTTGGCTCATAACTATACCACTTATCTATGTTGTTTTCAAAGTTATTCATTTTTTTTAAAGCCAAGGGCAGTCATAATTTCTGATAGTTATTCCAGTTATTTTTTTAGTTGTAAATCATCTTGAAATTCCTCTTATACCTAAGTAATTTTAAATATGAATTCATTTTTTATCGATTATGAGAAACACATAGTACAAATATTATGATATGTTGTTAGGTTTTATCATAACCAGACTTGTGTTTTAGGTTTTCCTAAATAGTTATTCAAGCTGAATTTCTGTCATTGTAATTGCGTCGCTTCTGACGATGTATAATTATGTATTTTGACCTCATTTATGTAATGTATCTTTAAAAAAAGTAAGGAGTGATCATGAGTTATCTTAAATTTTGGGAATTAATTATTAAAATGACCTCTACTAGTAAAAGATTAAAAATATAAGTCATATTATATTCTTAAAAATTAAAATTTTCTTAAGTTTGAGGCCCTAATTTTGAGCATATAATAGTACACACTAAATTTTACATAATTGGGAAGGACACAACAATTTTTTTTTTTTTGCCATATAATTATATTTCTTTGTCTTGTAGTGAAATTTTTTTGTGTCCTTCAGTGTTATATTAATTTGTCACTTTTATGTATACATATCATTATGAAAAGAAAAACATGTCCCAGCTGATCGCAATTTTACACGTTACGCAATACACATGTATCGCTCAAGTAGTATATAAACCTACAGTGACTTATTATTTAACCTATTAATATTAGAACTATACCTACTTTACTAAAACTAAATAATTAATTAAGAGAGATTATATTATTCTAATTAACTGAGAATCTAAATAACATAAAATGAACTATTTTGGAAAACCTTATGCGAGAGACGAACTAAGGTTGTAACTTCACCTAAGCACACAAACAATTATTTATTGCACTTTTCATTCGATTGAGTTATAGTTATGAATTATTAACATAAAACACTAAATTATCTATTAGCCTCTTCTGATGGTCAGGTAGAAATACATAACTTCATTCAATTACTTATATTCATATGATTATCGATTTAAGCTAAATTCATTAAGTTCAAGTTCCAATTACGGCTACGCATGTCCTGCATGTATGTTTATATTCAACACAAAAATCGATTCAATGAATGCGGTCACTCGCTATTATTCCAAAGGCTAAACCCAAATTTCATTTTCCAAGTTCCTAAGTGTTATACTCGTCCCCTTATGTAGGATAGAGGTGAGACGGAGACTTGAAACGGACGGAGTTTCCCATGTAAGATGGAATAATCCTCCAATATAATAGAAAAAAATCTAAACTGAATAATGACATCATATAAATATAATCTTCATGATCCAACTCAAAAGAATATCCATAATGAGATGTGAATACTACAAGTATCAAAAGTAGGCTCAGTGCCTATAACCCAATAATAATCCACACGAGGAAGATGTCTAAAACCTTAATCTCAAAAATATAACAAATGACACTCTATTGTTGGCACGACATTTCTCTACTGGCAGGAAATTTATGAAGAAACATCAAATGATAAAAGGAGTGATCTACTAGATTCCTTAACCTGTAAAATTAAAGAAAATGGTAAGCTCACGCTTAGTGCAATGGATCACAGCTTAGTGCCGTGGATAAACAAGTAACAAGGCGGATCGAATAAGTCTTTCATAATATAAATAAATATAATAAGCTGTAAATCGATATATCAAATATTTACTAGAAATCATAAATTTCATTTCTCGTAAATCTCATTCTGCACAAAAATACTATGTAAAATAAATCTGTTCATTCATCTATATGCACATTCTCGTGACAATACGGCAAAGCTGGCAACATGGGGCATCCCCACGGCAATAACTAGCATCCGGAGCAAAACTGACAACATGAGACCTCGTCTCACGTCAAATAATCTGACACGTATAAGTACACAGAGTGTATCCTAACATAAAAATCATTTCTAAAACACATGCTCATATATCTCAAATCATGCAAGTTTCTCATATATCACAAACACAATATTTCAACATAATCAATATTCGATCCATACTTTTATAACAAAATATAAAATTTCTAAAAACAAAATCATTAACAAAATATAAAATTTCTAAAAACAAAATCATTTAATGCATTACCTTGAAAATTATTTAAGAAAACATACATACTATATACTTTGGAAAACATCAATGTTACAAGCTTATCCACGCACCTGGCGAGCTGACTACAGAGAAATGAACTATGCAGCAAGATCATCTCTGCTTATGGTATCACGATCACCTAAAGAGACAAAAGAATTTACTATAAGAAACATAATCCTAACTAGAATAGATGATAGAATATGCGAGAAACGTGACTCAATCGCTCTCGAAATCTAACGGAATTTTGGCAAAGTTCTGTCTATAATACGAACTTTCATTATACAATCCATAATCATCAAATTACATACAAATTCTATTCCCAACATACGCATCCACAATTCAATTCAACATCACTAACCCAAATCTCGGGCTCACAATAATTTTCAAACACAATCTTACTCGACCATATTTTCCGATAAAGTCCATCATTCACTTCTAACCATAAGGTAATCATTTATATGGTCTAAACATGTAAACTAATCATACTTTAAAGCTATTTACATTTCGAAATACATAATGTACATAAACCGAACATAACGATAAATTACACAAAAATCAAGATTCGGAGGTCCATTACTACTCGAAATGGTCGAGAAATCACGGAGGAAGGCTCGGGAAGTCGGCGGTTAGATTCTATTCGGCGCGTGTGGGGCACGCGCCACTCGTCCAGGATGCGCGTGGGCCTCATGCGCCACTGCGCAAGGCACGTGTGAGCTCCATGCGCCGACCGAAATCTAAATTTTCCGGCGGCCGAATCTTCCTCTCCCCCTCCCGGTTCCAATGTCGCTGACTGTTTGTCAATCAGAGTTCTGGATCAACGGGAAATCAAGAAAAACCACTAAAAATTTCTCACCGGGATTCTACGAAAATAGGGAGTTTTCCGAGATGAAACAACCGTCAAAATATCCTTTCGTCGAGATCTACACTTTCCCTAAAAGACCCGATTGAAATCAGCTCCGGATCGGACAGATCGAGAACAAAAAGCTCACTTTTCTCTCTCTTTTCCCTTTCTTTTTTTTTTTTCACGAAGGCTGCTGGAAGTGAGTGACATGGATGCAATAGTTTTTTTTTTCTCTTTTTTTATATACTCACATGGAAAATAACATTCGCCACCCCTCAATTTGTCCCTTTGATAGTTTTTAATCTAAACTTTAACAAACATAATAATTTAACCCTTAAATTTTCTAACACCCATAATTATTAAATTAAAATTGGGAAAAAATAAATTGGGGTGTTACACTAAGGGTTTACCACACCTATTTTGTTACTGGCCAGACAATAAAACACATTAAGAATGGAGAATAATAAATAATTGCATAACAAATCCAAAAGAATAAAAAGATACAAATTGAATTAAACGATGTGCTTAAGATCCATTACAACCGTAAACTAATGAATTAGTTACACATGATGTTCAATAAACAGAAATAATTATAATTTATTATTACAAGCCAAGAATACATAAATATAACTGAAAGTGATAAAGGAGAGAAAGAACTCGTGTTGAGGTCTTATTCTTTAATCTTTAGTACTGGTTGAATCTTCGGTTCTTGCCTTGCTATGTGTGTTTTCTCGTTTTGTTGGTCTCCAAAAGTCTCCCCTCTCGAGTTTAAGATGAACTTGTTCTTTTATAGGGGTTGATGAGAGTTTTCCTTCTTAAAAAATAGGAGTTCTTCACGCACCAGGAATTGGGGTCGTGTTGTAACGCGAGATACTTTTGCATGGCATCGCGAAGCGCATAGACCTGCATAGCAACGCACAACAAAGTTGAGGTTCTGTCTTGAAAATACACTGCATTGCGTCGCAACACACACTTTGGATCACAGAAGACGGCTCGTTATAAATATCTTAAGTTTTGATATTTTAGGAGATGCCTTGAGTTGCTTTTGTTGAATTTCATTAAAGGTTTAATGATAAAAATACAAGTTGATTAAAGTAAACTTTAATGAAACAAAAATTAAATATCTAGATATTTTATGCTTACCAAATTCGGACAATGGCTTTATTGGGTGATTATATATTGTTTTTTTTTTCATTTTTATTAGGTTAAGGGTGTTGGGGTTGGTGCTCAGAGCGCCAATTCCCGGTTGTATTTCTGTTAAATACTTCTGTAAAACATTATTATTATGAATAATATATTTGCAGTTTCTATAATATAATCTATCTTTCTATATGGTAAAGACGTAATGACCCTAGAATGATTAGTCATGATACAGTTGCAAAAGCGTCGCAACGGACATTGAGGAGTATCACGACGTTGTCATTCTCAGACAGTTCCTGGTCAAGGTTTACACTACTTGGTCAGTGAAGTAAACCCGTTGAGACCGGTACATGTCGTATACTGGAATATATGATTCCAATGGTTTCTCAATGAACCATTAGTCTTGGAGACTAGTATAGACGTGTAGGTGTTTATAGCGGATAAACACTGAATGACTCACCGAAGATTCTTAATGGATGGTACACCAACGTCAATAAGAATCTTGTCGGGTTGAGTAGCACTTGTGATTCTTAGACTTGAGATGCCATTGTGGGCACATGAGACATCTTCTACACTTAGATGGCAGTCACGTCACCGATCTATTTAGATCAGACCTCCGCCTGTTCATTGGGTGTAGATAGATCCTCAGGGTGTCCTATGTGCATCAAGATAGGATCCGTCAGTTCTGTGTACCAGAGCATAGGTAGTCCACATGATTAGCAATCAGATAAAACCATGGGCCCGTGGTAAAGTTTAGAAGCAAGTTCTAAACATTCTTTTAAAGATTGCTAATAGAATAGTCGACTGGATAATCCTTATAGAGATTTGACGTTTACATCTATATCTCTGGGATTTATCCGGATACCTGTGACAGAGGAATTATACATTTGCCATGACCTCGACCTGTATGATTCAGCAAGAATATTCGTGATCGTCATAATTTACGGGTGGATAAATTATGGACACAAAATTGGATTTCGTGACGGATATGCCTGAATCTAGAGAGTCTCACTAATGAAATATACTCGTAGAGCACTAAGGCAACTCTTATATAAATAATATTGATTATTTATAAAGTCGTTTAAAGGTTAAACGCAAAATACATGTGATGGGACCCGATAGTCATTTCCTTAATTTTTGTGTATTTGTCTTTAATACTTGATTAATTCAAATACACATTAATTAATTGTCAAAATGAGTTTTTTGACTAATATCATAAATGAATATATGTATTTAATATTTAATGTGAATATTATACATATACTTAATGTATTTGTATTTAATTAATTAATTGATTATTTAATTGTTAAATGATTAAATTAATTAAAGTATAGATATTTTAAAGTTATGATATTTGTTTTAAATGGCTAAGTTGAAATTGTTGACTTAGGTTGAATTTATCATTAAATTGTAATGATCATTTAATCAAGTTGCAAGTTGAAATTCAAATGAAATTAAAACAAATTTCTTGTTAATTTCCTTAGGCAATTTTCGGCCAAGGCAAAATGTGAGCAAGTATATATTGTTTTGTTTCATTTAGGGTTTAATAACCTTTCACACTTTACCTAAAACTCCATTGAAAGAAGACATAGAAGCTTGAGAGAAAGAAAAGCAAAAACAAGGAAAAGCTTGGAATTTAGTAAGTATTTCCAACTTGCCATTAGAGAGAAAAATGTTCCTCTTGTTGTGGTCTTCATCTTGTGATGTTCTTATGTTTTTCTATTCTTTATTCTATGTATTTTTTGGAGAATTGAAGTTTTTGGAAAGGGTTGAGCATGTATAAAGATCATAGAATGTTACTAATGAGTTAATAAGCATTCTATTGATGGTTTAAGAAATTAGTTGCCATTCTAGAGTTATTGACCCACTCTTAGATAACCTAGAATTGTTCTATAGTTATTTCATTATGGTGAGACTATAAAATGGTGTTTTAGAAACTTGATTTAAGTGTTGGTTTCAAGTTTCTGACCTTGTACCACATTTTGGCTTTTCATTTATGTTGAGTATTTGGATTTGTATATGATGCATGTAAAATACTCTTCTGTTTGACTGTGGTCGGCACTTATGTGGTCGGACCTCGTCTGGTCGGACCTAATGTGGTCGGCACTTATGTGGTCGGACCTAGTCTGACCTAATGTGGTCGGCACTTATGTGGTCAGACCTCGTCTGGTCGGACTTAATGTGGTCGGCACTTATGTGGTCGGACCTCGTCTGGTCGGACCTAATGTGGTCGCTACCCATATGGTCGGCACTAATGTGGTCGGCACTAATGTGGTCGGACCTAATGTGGTCGGACAAAGGGCCTTTAGTGGTCGGATTATTACTTCATCTGATTAGATCATACACATGAGTAATTCATTTTGGGTTTAGGTGAAATCCGAATAGATTATTCATATTAGATATTGAATAATCTACTCGGTATTTTGAAAAAGTTTTGAAATACCGTTTCCGCTGCGTTACCGAATTCACCCCCTAAAAACCCTTACAAAGGGTTCATTTTGAGCTCCGATTTTACTGATTTTTCGCTCAATAAGTCTGACTTTGTCGTATTATGATCCAGACCTACAAAACATATTCAAAACAAATCAAAACGTTTATAAATATTGAAATAACCCATAAAAAATAAGATAAGAGGGGCGATAAATATAGACATATTGACATCTCATCACTAGCCTAGTCCTAAGCAAAAAAGAAAAAGAAAAGTTAACACCTAAATAAGATATATGTTGCTGCCTGTTTTTGGCCACATACAATATATAAATATCCTTATCCCTCAAAAAATGCATAGAGCTAAAACGTGCTCGAATACAAGGAAAAGAGAAGCATAAATTAATGCAAAAACAATAAAGGAGCAAATCAACAAAATTGTGAGAGTAGATTGGGAGAGAAGTTGAATACGTACTAGTATTGAATCACTTTCCAAGCATAATGAGTACCAAACTTCTTCATAGCTATATAACGCTTTCAGTCAATTTTGAATTTAAAAACATAGCTAGATCTGCACCAGAGAAAATTATCAATAGATAATTGATTTATATATTTGAATTCATTTTGTTCCTTAAAATTAGATGTACTCCTAATATACATGATATATTTTGTCTAATAAAAAGTCATCCTAGCTAATCGAAAAGAACTACTCCACCATAATCTAATTAATTAGGTACAAGATCAATCATTTAATTCTTATGCTCAAATTCATGTTCTTTAATCAAATTACGTTTTAATTCAGTTACTAAAATAATTAACTGATAATTGTATTTCCTATAAACAAGATGTTGCTTGTATCTATATATATATCTATATATAGAGAGGAGTCGCGTAGCAACTCCCGGATCATCCGAATCTCACGAGTGAATAAAAAGTTAAATAAGGGCTTTAGCGTCGAAAGATATGGACGCTAAAGTATAAAATTTTGACGTTAAAGGTTATTAACGTGGACGAGAAAGACAATTAGCGTCGAAATAAAAAATTTAGACGCTAGAGTACAAATTTTGCGTCAAAAATATTTCGACGCTAAAGCACGTATTTGGCGTATGCCAAAAGGTTGACCTTTAGTGTCGAATATTTCGATGCTAAAGGTGATAAAATATTAAAAAATATATATTATTTTATTACCTTTAGCGTCAAATATTTTTATTAAAAAGTAATTAAATTTGTTATAAAAAATTATTACAAATTTGTTATTAAAAAATTATAATAATGATATTTTTATTGATATAAAAATAAAATTACAAAATTTATCACCAAAAAAATATAAAAATAATAAACAAAATGATATAATATAATTTTCTATATATTTTCTCCATCTTCACTTTCATATTTTTCATCTTCACTTTCATTTATTTTTCATTTTCTTCACTATCTTCATTTTCACCATTTCTTCATCTTCATATTCCCATACAAAAAAATATATATAAAAAATTAGATGTTAATATAAAATACAAAAAATCAAACACACTTAAGGAAAAATAATTTTAGAGAGGAAATAAGAGTATGAGAGAAAGAAAGTGAGAATAAGAGAAATGAAAGAGCAAATGAATTTATAGGAAAAAAAGAACATTTAGCGACGAAATAGACTTTCGTCGCTAAATGTCCTCAAATAATGGAAATTATTTCCGCCAAAATTTTGATCTTTAGCGTCGAAATTTTTGACTTTTAGCGTCGAAAATTCATTGCTATAAATGTCAAAAATTTAAATCTAATTGTATTAGAGGATAAATTGAAATTTTAGAAAGCGGGAATTCGAAAAATTTAAATTTATCGTTTAACGTCAAAATATTTGACTTTTAGCGTCAAAATTTCGTCGCTAAATGTCAAAAATTTAAATCTAATTTATTAGATGATAAATTCAAATTTTAGAAGGGGGAATTCGGAAAATTTAAAATTTACCTTTAGCGTCCCAAAAAATTTTCGACGCTAAATGGTGGACATTTTAGCGTCGAAATAACTGTTTGACGCTAAAGAGTTGATGTTTTAGTGTCGAATTTCTAATACGAGGCTAAAAGGTCCACCATTTAGCGCCAAAAAATTTTTGGATGCTAAAGGGTCCACCCTTTAGCGTCGAAACTAGGATTCGATTCTTAAGTGTTACTTTTTAGCGTCGAAATTTAAATTCGACGTTAAAGGGTTTATTAGCGTCGAAAAAAAATTCGACGCTAAAGGTCCCTTTTGTTGTAGTGGTCATAGCAGTCCCCGATAGAGGTGGCCGGCGGTTCGGTTAGGTTCAGAACTAGAACCGAACCGAACGGTTCCGGTTCCACTTTGTGTGGAATCGGAACTGAATCGGTTAATTCCGGTTCGGTTCTGATTCCACACTAAATGTGGAACCGCAACCGCAACCGGAACCGAACCGAACCGTTCTGTTTCGGTTTCAGTTCCATTCGGTTTTTTTTATTTATTGAAAATAAAAAATTGAGATTAATAAAATAATATAATTTAAAATTAAGAATTTGAATTTATATAATAAACTTACAATTACATTACATAATTACATTAAATTACAAAAAAAATTCTTATCTAAACAAATAAAAAAAATAAATTAAAGAGCTTGAACTTAATTTTTTAAAAACTTAAGTTGCCTACGTATCCTCCGGGGGTGAGATGAATCAAAACTCACGTAGTTCCATTACATTTTAAAGATATCTCCCCACTGTAATTTTATAATTATTTAAATATTTAATTATCAATCATCATATGTGCCTGTTGATCATTCAGCTCCAGTTCTGCTTGCACTTGCAGATGCATTATCGAACAAGTCTTCAAATTCATCAGGGGCATCTTGTTGTTGCCTCAGATAAGCTCTGGTCCAATCATCCACACATGCTGTTGCTTCTAGGAGTGTTTGGATGTAATGAAGACCGTCTGACTTCCAATATATTACCTCCGATGCTAAAGGCTTGCTCAACCGCAACGGTGGAAACATGTGCTGCCAATATCTCTTTAGCAATAATTGATAATACATGATATACATTTTGATGTCGGTTCCACCATTCAAGTATTTGAAAATTTTTACTAATTAAACATTCAGTTGAAAACTCAAAATTCCGGGTTATTAGTCGTGTTATCCCTATGTTTTTTATTTCGTTGTAATAACCAATGATCACATGCACTAAGTCTAGATTCCATTACGGTTGTTTCGCTACTACTAGATTGTCATACTGATTGCAAATTATATCTTCTAACATAATCATTAAATAACTCTATTAAATCAATTTTTATTTTAGCTATTATTCTTGTAATATCAACTTCATCTGATATTCCAAAATATCCATAGTAAGCGGGTAAAGTACTATTCAAACCTTCTAATTTAAATCTAGGATAAAAAACAACAGCAATAAGATAAAGTAAAAGAATGTCTCTAAAATAATTCAACCATTTTCGTTTCATAACATTAATAGCTTCAAACAAAATAATATCACTATTATTAGGATCACAATTATCAACATGCTCATCGAGAGTTCCAACAATATTCAAACTTTCAAGAATAAATAAATGTGCTGTAGGATAATAAAATCTGCTAAAAATTAGTGTAGCATCATTAAACACTTTTAAAATCTATAAAAAAAAATTAACAAACTTCCAATTGACTAAGAAAAAGTGTGATATGTTGAACATTTTGAGAAAAAAACTACATAATGCATCTTTGTATTGCAAAGCTTGACATAAAAGAAAATAAGTTAAATTCCAACGTGTTGAAACATCTTGTGAAAATTTTATCGGTTTAATACCATTAAATTTACAAAACTTTTCCCATTCTCTCATAACTTGAGAATATGATCAAATACAATTAAGTGCTTTTTTAATAGGCTCAATGAAATGTGATAATTTTTCCAAACCATCTTGAACACATAAATTAAGGACATGACATGTGCAGCGAACATGAAAAAAATGACCCCCTAAATTTGGTTCGCATATTTGTATTAAATCATTGATTGATGCAGTATTTGCAGATGCATTATCAAATCCAACGGTTAAAATTTTACCTAATAAACCATATTCATCAAAAATTACTTTAATCATTCTATAAATATTTTGTGCAGTATGTTGTTCATCAAAAACTCTAAATGCAATAAGGCGTTTTTACATGTTCCATGATGCATCAATCCAATGACAAGTCACACCCATATATAAGTGTGTTCGCCAATAGTCATTCCAAATATCAGAACAAATAGATAGACGTCATTTAATATCTCTAAATGTTTCATTTAAAATAATTTTACCATATTTGTATAATTTAAAAATTTGACGTTTTGTTGTATTTCTAGTCATTCTACATGCAACAGGATTTAAAGCATTTTGAACGTAATTCGTAAAAGTAATTTTTTCACCAAAACTTAAAGAAAGATGTGCCATACAAGTTAATTTAGCAATTTCTTCTCTATTTTTAGCATCAGAATATTTAAATAAATCTAAAGCACTCGTACCTCTACTAGATGATGCGTACTTGGCCATTTGAGTTTGCGTCGTATCAAGTCCAAGTTCAACCAGATGATGTCTTTCTAGGTGCTTGATCATATAGCCGTATCCACCAGAAAATTTATAAGATACCCCACAATGGTTGCATACTGCTCTTGAACCTTCATCAGCAACGTCTAAATGAAAATGAATTTTGAAAACATCCGAGGAACGAGACTTAACTTCTCTTATACGTGAACCGATACTAGGGCCGCTCTCTTGGGTTGGCACATTTGACATTGTGTTCTCAGATGAGCTTGCCATTAGAGAATTGAGAATGATAAATTGTAATTTGTAATTTGTAAATGAGAGAATTGAGAATAAGAGAATTGTAAGAATTAAGAAAATTGATGTGTTGAAATAATGAAAAATCACTCATATTTATACATTTTAAGAATATTTTTGTGATACCTAAACCGCCCTAAATTTAATCGTTTTATTACCGTTATTAGGGGTAATTTGGGAAATCCCAAATTTTTTTTTGGAGGCTCTCTGCCCGTTGAGCTGGATCTGTCCCGCCGTTGGGGGACGTTGAAACCCTAGGGTTCCAACGGTTGGAACCGTTCGGTTCCAGCGGTTCCAACTGGTTCGGTTAGGGTAAGAACCATAACCGAACCGGTCAGGTTTCGGTTCGGTTCCGGAACCGGAACCGTCCGGTTCCAACCGGTTCGGTTCCGATTCCAAACCGGAACCTTGGCCGGGTCTAGCCCCTGGATCATCCGGATCTCACGAGTGAATAAAAAGTTAAATCTATAATGTATCTCACCTGAAACGCCTTATATATCCTCATGAGGAGGATTTTGTTTTTAAACCCTTGATTCGAATAGAAGAAGTACGCCATGTTAGGGGTCAAGCGCTGATGAACATATTGAAATATTTATGTAGTTGAGAGCTCTCATAATCCAGGAACAACGACATAATTATTAGGTCTCATTGTATGGAGAGATGATGAAAATTTCCTATAAGAATTTGAACTGTAGAGAGCATTGACCTATCATTAAGCTCCCGATAAGTATTTATATGAGCTTGAGCTTGAATAGAGATTTTTGTGTTGTGCGAACTCGTTTCGTTAAGGAAATATTAGGCTTGAACTCGACTCAAATACTAAACGATTAGACTCAACTCAAGCTCGATTAATTTTAAATTTTATTTTTTTATTTACTTAATCAAATTTTAAATATTTTTCCTACAAATTTAAATGTTTGTGACACACATATATACATACACACATATATACATATATATACATACACACATATATATATATAATATCAAGTTGAATTGTATCAATACGATCCGAGTCGAGTATATTTCAAATAATGTTCGTGAGTAAAAAACGAACCTAGTCAAGTTTTTGCAGGGCAATTTCATTTAATAATTGAGTTATTATTTTCAAATTTGAATAATTTATTAACCTCGAAATAAGCTAAATGTAAGGCCAACTCGAGCTGACGTTGATTTCATTTACTGTCCTAATTTCAATGTGAAAATGTACACCGCCGATAGCATTTTTTTTTTGTTTTTTGAAACGTTGGAAATCCCGCCACCAAACTACTCATTCTGGGCCGCGGCGCAGGTAAAACCACCGGCTGTCCCAGGCTCTTACAAGAAGTGCACTCCCTGGATTCGAACCCAGAACCTCAAGGTGAGATCCTGTACCGTACACCACCGAGCCACCGCCGATAGCATTTCCAATATATAAAAACAAAAGTAAAAATCTCTGAACAAATTTTCCTCCATTTAGCTAGCTTCCTATAGGTCTTGCAATTCTTAACCAGTTGCTGCAAAAGGCCAAATCTATTAGCTGTATTATGATCTTGTGACGATTTGATGGGTAAAGGAATCAATGCCTAGAATGTAGAGCTAGCTTCAAAAGCATAGTTCCGTTTGCAAAAGTTTAATCCTGAAACTCAAATCATCTTTTTTGCCTCGATTCGAGATGAGAGCTTAACAAAGCAAACCAAAGTCAAATTAAAATGGGAAATTAACACAACTAAGCAATAAAAGTTGACATCTACTATATGATTAGCCATTATTATGTTTTCTTATCAATTCTTTCTAGCCATATCAATCTATTTTTGGACGAAATTACCCCTTCTTCCCTAAAATTCCTCTCTCTCTTGCTTTCTCCCCAATTGCAGCGCTGCTTCTCTCAAACACCGTTAACACCTAACACCTACAACAATGGCAATAACGAGAATTTCAGGTCATAAGCACAAGTCATTTGACATGCACAAATGTCAATTACCAAAGAAATATTCAATTTGAGGCACATGCGTTCATGATTGAGCACCAAGATTGGTTCTTTGAAAGTTGGAAGCACTACAAAATATAAATTGTTTTGGAAGTCACCACACAAGCCTGGAAAAATGTGCGACGGGTCGTGTGATAGGTGTGGGACGACACTCATCACACTCCTGTCGCACATTGAAACTGTGCGATGATTTGATTTTATATTGATTATTAAGTTGGCTTTTGCAATTTTGATTATTTTGTGTGGTTTTAGAAGTTGAGTTTGTTAATGATGAGCCAATATGTTTAAGTTCATATGACTAATAGCCATTTATCATATGCATGAATCATATACCAACTACCAAGATGATATATGATTTATTATGATCGTACGTAGATGCCTTTTAATTTGGAGAAATGGGAGTAGTTAACCAATGGTATCAAGTTGATCTTCGACCACCGGAAGTTGTCATGAGGACTGCTGCCACGCCTTTAGAATTTTATTTGATAACTGACTTCAATTCCAATTTTGATGAGCTTAAACCCTTAAAAAGAAATATACTTTAATAAAAGCTTACTACGTTTCATTCCAATAAGTCTAGAGAGTACAACTATTTTTTTTTTTCCCGAATGTGTGATGGGTCGTACGATGGGTATGCGACAACAATCATCGTAGGACCCGTCGCCCACTTTTGATTAATTATTTTTTTTTAATTTTTTTGTATGTTTTTATGAGTTGGTATGTTAAATGATAAACCAATATTTTTCTAATTGTGATGGATTCTAATTTTATTTGGCTATTTTTGTTAATTTCTCAATTAAAATTCATCTTCAAAACTTGACATTGACCCAACACCAAACACATTCTCTCTCAAACTTTCTCTCTCAACACATTTAATCAAAAATTCAAATAGAATCCAAAGTCATTATCCACAATTAATTTTTGTACATTAAATTGATTCTCTATATTGTCATGTCTCTTATAAAAGGTCATGCTATGTCTCAAAGCTATACAATTACATACAACCATTGAAATGCAAAGAAACTAATTATTATTACAAAATTATGGACGTTCGATCAAGAAGATCCAGAGAAAGCAGCAGTCCTGACAGGGCCAAAATGGCCATGCAGCCAAGGATTAAACCCATTAAAAAAGTTCAAGTTGTTTATTATCTCACCAGAAATGGCCAGCTTGAGCATCCTCATTATATGGAAGTTACCCATTTGGCCAATCAACCTCTTCGTTTGAAAGGTAACAATTAAAAATAAAATTTGTGATTTGGCTTGTTGAATATTCTCACTATTTTGAGCACTTAATTATTATATTTTATGGCTTGCGGGTGCATAGATGTAATGGATCGACTGACTCTTCTTAGAGGCAAAGGCATGCCTTCACTATTTTCTTGGTCATGCAAAAGGTAAAAAATATATTACGCAAAAGTTGAGTTGATTTCTTTTTTTAATTTCCTCTTAGCTAATTAAAATGTTTAATTACTTTTATATTTACAGGAGCTACAAAAATGGCTATGTATGGAATGACTGTTGGTAGGGTTGGTCCGAGTGCCAATCCGGATCGTATTTATGTCCGATTCATAAATACGAGCAATTTTATTTTCCATAAATATTACTAATTTAATGGTAGCACCCTTGTCTTTTATACACATATTCGGTCTAATTATAATTAAATATCAGATTTCGATTAGACCGAAACTAAATCCGGTTTAGTGATATGTATCTATTAGACAAAGACCCTAGGATTTACAATATAGTGCGCAGTTACAACGTAGTTTGTAATTGACATTGGGAAGCGCACTATTAGTTGTATATCCTTAAATAAAGTTCCTGGTCAAGATTTACTAACACGGGTCGGTTAGTAAAATCCGCTGAGACCAGTACATGTCGTGTATCGTGACTTGGTCCGATGGTTTATCCCAATGAACCATGAGTCTCGGGAGACTCGTATAGACATGTATGTGTTTATTTGATAAGACACTGAACGGCTCATTGAAGGTTTCCTAATAGATGGTACACCAACGTCAATAGGAACCTTCTCGAGTTGAGCGAGCATAGTGGTCCTTCGACTTGAGATACCACAGTGGGATATATGAGTTATCCTCCACACTTGATGGCAGTCACGTCAACGATCTATTCATGATCAGACCTCCGCCTGTTCGTTGGGTGTGGACTGATGCTCATGATATCCAGTGCGTATCAAGATAGGATCCGTCAGTCCTGTGTACAGGGCATAGGCATCCTCACATGTTTACGATCTAGTAAATCCATGGCCGTGGTGTATAACGTCGGAAATTAGTTCCGAGTGTTATTTCGTGATCGTAAATTGAAAGTCGACTGTATTATACCGAACGGATTTGACGTTCTCATCTATATCCCAGGTATAATACGGATGGCCTGTGACGGAGGAGGGATTATACGTATGCAGTGACATCGGCTTGTATAGTTTAGCTAGATTATTCGTGGTCATCATAATCCATGAGTGGGTGGATTATGGACACGAAATCGGATTTCGTGACGGATAAACCTAAACTTAGAGAGTCCACAATATGAAGTGTACTCGTTGAGCACTTGGGCAACGCGTTATGGATAATATTGATTATTCATAATATTTTACCGAATTAAATTAGTTAATTCGAATCGTTTAATCAGTAAACAAAATTACACATGCTGAGATTATTTTAATGTGTATTTGTATTTGATACATAATTAGATTAGATACACATTAATTGAAAAATTATTTGATGACACATGTAAATTAAATAATAATTGTTTGACTTTTATTATTTGATTTAAATGTGTAAAAGTTGCACTATTATTTAAAGTATATTAATAGTAATATATGGTAAATAATATGCCATGTGTCATAATCTTTTGCCAAGTCTTTTATTTTAATTAAAATTGTTTTTTAATTATTGCCTTTTAAAAATGATATTCACGCCACTTTTTGTTTATTTGTTAGAAAGTGAATTGTTTTTCCATTTATTAATTAAAAGCAATGGTGTTGAAAAAAAAAAAAGTCTTTCTCCTTCACGCCATTTAATATAAAAGGCTATTTATTGTTTCCTTTTCTTCTCTAAGAGAAGCCACTGCCGAGAACTTCTAAACCAAAAATGGGTTTCTAAATTTCTTTTATGATTCAAGGAAAAGTGAAGGAAATAACACAAGAAAAGCTTAGGATTTTGAAGATTAAAGGTAATCTTTAGTCTTCTTAAGTTATGGAAATTTGATTTATTATTCTTGTGTTCTTTGAATAGTTCTAGGGTTCCTTTCCTTGTTTAGAAATTGGGGTTTTTGGTTTTGGTAGATGGATTGGAAGAGTTTGAAGCATGTGTAAAGCTTAATTGGAACTAATTAGTGTAATTTGTTTCCAATTTAATCAATTTGTTGTTGGACAACATTGTTGCCATTCTAGAGTTATTGATCCACTCTAAGATAGCCTAGAATTGTTCTTGGTTGCTTCATATGGTGGGACTTTGATTGGTGTTTGATTAATTTGATTAATCTTGAAAAAAATTGGATTTTAAAGCATGTAAAATGATAAATTTAGGTTCTGTTTCAGACCTGGAATTTCAGCAAAATTTTTGATTAAAAGTATGTCATTTGAATGTTATGGATGTGTTTTTGGAGTTGGCACAATTGCCGGAAAGTGTTTTCGACTTGAAATAAGCGAAAACGGCCAAAAACGGCGTTACCATGTGGATTTTGAGCCAACCGGGTGACGGCTGTGAAAACAGTGATTCTGTCACTGTTTGGGCAGCCCATGTACTGCCCCGACACTATTGGAGCTGACCTGGGCAGTTTCCATAAGTGTCGGGTAGTCGGTTCGGTCAAAAACGCGTTTTAGGCAATTTTGCGGAAAAACAGTTTTCGTAAAAGTTTCGCGAGTTTTCAACTATATTTATGTTAATATATGATATTAAATAAATTGGTTTAGGTAATATATGAATAAATTATTCATATTAGATATTGAATAATTTATTCGGTATTTTGAAAAAGTTTTAAAATACGATATCGCCCGGACCCGCGCTTCCGCTGCGCCCCGACCCCAAAACCCCAACAAAAATGGTATCAGAGCGGGTCTGATGCTTCATCCATTACATTTTCATGCTTGATATATGATATTTAATCCAATTTTAATGTTCGCACATGCTTGGAATCTATATGTGTTTCTTTACTTTCCGGTTCTTCGCTAACGGAAAATGAAACGAAATTAATAGTTAAATTAAGTTTATTTTCTATAGGTAGAATTGAAATGTTTAGAAAATGATTTAGATTAAAATTCTGCATTGGATGTAGAATATAACTTCCGTAGGAAAATCCCCGCTTTTAAATATGGCTGTAAAGTAACGTGTATTTGATACATATTTCTTGGTCCGCCTTGCCAGTACGGATGTAAATGATTTCCTGATGCTATAGTTGTATCGTGCCAAAGCTGTGCAGTTATGGTTGATGGTAGTTCATTTGCGCCGGTAGAACTTATATGATAAGAGACAAATTCAAGTGAAAATGGAAATCCTGAACGTGCCAAAGCTGTCAGGACTACACCGGTAGCTTGAGTTTGTCATTGACAAGTGAAGCCTTGATACGCCTCCCTGTGAACGTGCCAAAGCTGTCACAGCGAGAAACGGTCAGGACCGAAACCAGGAGTCACTGGAGAGTGATTGACAAAGAGTTGTCTACCTAATGAATATATGTAGGCGAGATCGTGCCAAAGCTGTGAGTCGAAATATATTCATGGGATCCTACTCTCACTATGGAATTCGATTTAATTATTGAATTCCCGTTGTCCGTTGGGGATTACGGTATTATGTAAAGTAGTGAGAGACACTGCTGAGTTTAAAAATCCATAACTTAAGCAGTGCGTATTTTTATGGAATTTACTGCTTTCGTTTTCTTATATTATATATTGTTTATAGATTTATACTTCTAATCCACTGCATTATATTTCTTGAATATATTTTCTGACTTTACTTATGGTTGCGTAGTTCTAGAATAGGTTCTAGAAAGACAGTAGACTTAGATATTGTTAGATTAGTTAAAACCATTGGGAACTGTTGTTCCGATTTTCTTGAAAATCAACATGGTTTGTGACTTAGTTTCTAAGCCACGATAGGTAATCTAGATAGATATCTGGTTTAGGATATTATTTTAGATAGAATTGTTTCTTATGCAGTAAGAATTGACTTGAATAGTTCATGTCTCGAGATTCTTGACTGGCATTAAGAAAACCTTAAGTATTTGTTTATCTTTAATGACGTTTCTTGGCTTTTAGTGACTTTTAGAAGTCACGTGTTTGTCACAGTTTCTAATCAATTATTTGCAATCGTTGTGAATAATTGAACGCAAATTATAAAGCTTGAGAAATGAGATGTGTATAGTTGTGTACAGAGAATATCGATTCTCACAATACGACAACTGTAGATATTGATACCAGATCTCCTATCTAGTTAATTAAAATAATTTAACAATTGTTTTGATATTTGATATCAGAACTTGTGACTATTGGATATTACTTGTTCTGTATAAACAGTTGTTACATATTTTAAAGCGACTAGTAGTGTCATTAATGAAAGATAAGCATTAAGAAAATATTCGGTAGAGTAAATAACTGAGAACTGTGCTTTATGGGGTTTTATCATAAAAATATTAGATGCTTATTCCGTATGGTAAAGGGTGGTCTGATACGAGATCACACCACATATCCTTATCCATTTAATGAATATTGTATTCAGGATGTGATTAAATCTCATTTAACCGATGATTGTCATTGGACCACCGATTTATTAGACTAATACATTGGATGTATGTAGTTTAATAAATTAGAAATTACCTTAAGATAGTTTTTATGCTCCGTAACTTAGTTAATGATTGTCATGACTTAGTTACGTGTTTCTAGTACATAACATGTTGAATGTCTTTAATGTTCAAAGACTTTCATTATGTCTCTGATGAAACATAAATGGAATATCTTGAATGGTTCTAATATATTCTATTAAAGTGTTGAAAACTATAAAATTCATGTGAGTCTTTGAATTGTTCAAAGATGTTTGATATGATCAAATATGTGAATTTAAGGCAATTAGTTCTATAGTTATTTAATGAATATGATTTTTACTCAATATTAAACTTCCGCGATTCAATTTTGATGGAATTGGTCAGTGGGAGTAATCGAATCTTATATGATTTGATTCGTTGATATTGAGAGTTACCGAATTAATTTTCAATGTTTGGGTTATGCTCCAGTAACACTAATTCATCTCTTTAATTTAAGTTCAATTTGTTTCTACAGTTACATATATGATATGTATACTAGAAAATTCGAATCTTGAAAAGTTTAAGATTTGAGACTTTCTTTTGTATAATTGTTATATAATTGAAAGTGTTGTGCCTCGGAGGTATGTTGAGAAGTTTATCATTTATTCTATTTAATGGAATATTGTATTTTGTTTGATAGAATATCTTTTCTACGATCCCGAGTAATAGAATTGTTTTATTACTTTGTATGTTAACATTGGATGTTGACGATTGCAGAAAGGACTTGACTTAGTGAAGTCAAATGTGAGAATGATAAACTATGGAACTACATAATTAATAAGATGAAAAGACCCTTAGACAACTTCTGTATAAGTCCAATAGGATGTCAGAATTATTTACAAAGTATTTGATACTTAATGATTCTGTTGTTTTCTTATTGAAGAAAATTATCCTATGACTCATAGTGGGAGCGATATTTGATATCGATTCGGAAATTAGCATTGAACCATAGATCTAAGATTGTTCATGGCTTACGACGATCAAGTTTTGAACTTGATTGGGCTTTCGTCATGAAATATTCATGAGATGTGAAATTGTTTGCGCATCAAAAGCATAGTGAGCTTGATAAAGGTTTGACCTTTATAGTATGACAGTGAGAAAGGTTATACTCAGTAATCTATTGTCGATTCTGAGGAAACCTGTCTCTAGTTACACTAATTAATAATTAAGGATATGTTGGTTAATGTCGATATTAAACTGTATTTTGGCTAAAGAATGCAAAGTGGCGTTCTTGAGTGATTTCTTCGAATAAGAGATCCTTCGTGATTTCTTTATTTGAAGAATTCATTCTAGAATGGCCCTAGAGTTTGTATTCTGCTAAGATCACAATTTGATATACTAGTTTATGGAGTCTATTGTAGACTCGGATAAGCTTTCCGAAAATTCGTGCGCTCTGTTTTTGATATTATCAGATTGTCTGGTTTTATCGAAGTATAGAGAATACGTATTTGTCAGTAGGGTCAGTGGGAGCGTACAAATTCTTTCTAGTATTATATATCCTAAGTCTTCTTTTCTCCGTGGAAGCAGTGAGAGTAGTCTTTGTTATATTTGATATAAAGTTTTATATAAGATATAAAATTGAGAGACTTGTGAGAGACTCTCATTAATCGCATATTAGATATGATCTAATAAACGACACAACGAGACTATCTGTATGACAGTTAGTATAACTGTTTGACAGTTAACATGTCTTTTAGTATATAGTATTCATCTTTCGTAAATGATGATTCCTTTATCGAAAGATAGATTGATTGGAATGTCTAGTCAATCTTATGCATCATAGGATGAGGGCGTGATGAATACCATATTATGTGCGATTAACGATATCAATTTAATTGTAATTGTTACAAGTTATTTTGATATGCTGCAGACCATATGATGGTTCTAGAAACAAGTTCTTTGTGATCTTTGAGATATTAAGAACGATTTTCTCATACATGGAGAATTTAGTCAGCAACCATAATGTCAAATTAGTTTTGATTCTAATTATGACATTAGATGGTCTATGTCATATAAAGTCAGAAAAGATACAGTGGGAGTGTCACCGTTGGTTTTACTGAATTAGTGGAACCAGTTGCAACTTATGAAGTATTGACTTATGAAGTTGCAAAGTGACCTCAAAGATTAGAAGTGTTGATATTAGTTTTGTGCTTGCGGTTGTCTGCAAAGTATTTGGATTTGATCTCTAAATACATAGACAACTCAGTAGCTATAGCACAATACTGATATAGCATCTGAGTCATATTGAAGTGGAATTTGGATTCTACAAAATATGAATGATGCTGGCTTAGGAAAACGATTGGGTTTGTTTGACAGACTCGATTTGTTAAAGCAGCTTACTTGTTGATGCCTACCTCTTGAGTGCTGGTGAGCTCTTGAGGGCCACGATATGTGATACACATTAAGATGCCTATAGGATATCGGGGATTGGCACGAGAGCAAGTGGGAGAAATTGTTAGGGTTGGTGCTCCGAGTGCCAATCCGGATCGTATTTATGTCCGATTCATAAATACGAGCAATTTTATTTTCCATAAATATTACTAATTTAATGGTAGCACCCTTGTCTTTTATACACATATTCGGTCTAATTATAATTAAATATCAGATTTCGATTAGACCGAAACTAAATCCGGTTTAGTGATATGTATCTACTAGACAAAGACCCTAGGATTTACAATATAGTGCGCAGTTACAACGTAGTTTGTAATTGACATTGGGAAGCGCACTATTAGTTGTATATCCTTAAATAAAGTTCCTGGTCAAGATTTACTAACACGGGTCGGTTAGTAAAATCCGCTGAGACCAGTACATGTCGTGTATCGTGACTTGGTCCGATGGTTTATCCCAATGAACCATGAGTCTCGGGAGACTCGTATAGACATGTATGTGTTTATTTGATAAGACACTGAACGGCTCATTGAAGGTTTCCTAATAGATGGTACACCAACGTCAATAGGAACCTTCTCGAGTTGAGCGAGCATAGTGGTCCTTCGACTTGAGATACCACAGTGGGATATATGAGTTATCCTCCACACTTTGATGGCAGTCACGTCAACGATCTATTCATGATCAGACCTCCGCCTGTTCGTTGGGTGTGGACTGATGCTCATGATATCCAGTGCGTATCAAGATAGGATCCGTCAGTCCTGTGTACAGGGCATAGGCATCCTCACATGTTTACGATCTAGTAAATCCATGGCCGTGGTATAACGTCGGAAATTAGTTCCGAGTGTTATTTCGTGATCGTAAATTGAAAGTCGACTGTATTATACCGAACGGATTTGACGTTCTCATCTATATCCCAGGTATAATACGGATGGCCTGTGACGGAGGGATTATACGTATGCAGTGACATCGGCTTGTATAGTTTAGCTAGATTATTCGTGGTCATCATAATCCATGAGTGGGTGGATTATGGACACGAAATCGGATTTCGTGACGGATAAACCTAAACTTAGAGAGTCTCACAATATGAAGTGTACTCGTTGAGCACTTGGGCAACGCGTTATGGATAATATTGATTATTCATAATATTTTACCGAATTAAATTAGTTAATTCGAATCGTTTAATCAGTAAACAAAATTACACATGCTGAGATTATTTTAATGTGTATTTGTATTTGATACATAATTAGATTAGATACACATTAATTGAAAAATTATTTGATGACACATGTAAATTAAATAATATTGTTTGACTTTTATTATTTGATTTAAATGTGTAAAAGTTGCACTATTATTTAAAGTATATTAATAGTAATATATGGTAAATAATATGCCATGTGTCATAATCTTTTGCCAAGTCTTTTATTTTAATTAAAATTGTTTTTTAATTATTGCCTTTTAAAAATGATATTCACGCCACTTTTTGTTTATTTGTTAGAAAGTGAATTGTTTTTCCATTTATTAATTAAAAGCAATGGTGTTGAAAAAAAAAAAAAAAGTCTTTCTCCTTCACGCCATTTAATATAAAAGGCTATTTATTGTTTCCTTTTCTTCTCTAAGAGAAGCCACTGCCGATAACTTCTAAACCAAAAATGGGTTTCTAAATTTCTTTTATGATTCAAGGAAAAGTGAAGGAAATAACACAAGAAAAGCTTAGGATTTTGAAGATTAAAGGTAATCTTTAGTCTTCTTAAGTTATGGAAATTTGATTTATTATTCTTGTGTTCTTTGAATAGTTCTAGGGTCCTTTCCTTGTTTAGAAATTGGGGTTTTTGGTTTTGGTAGATGGATTGGAAGAGTTGAAGCATGTGTAAAGCTTAATTGGAACTAATTAGTGTAATTTGTTTCCAATTTAATCAATTTGTTGTTGGACAACATTGTTGCCATTCTAGAGTTATTGATCCACTCTAAGATAGCCTAGAATTGTTCTTGGTTGCTTCATATGGTGGGACTTTGATTGGTGTTTGATTAATTTGATTAATCTTGAAAAAAATTGGATTTTAAAGCATGTAAAATGATAAATTTAGGTTCTGTTTCAGACCTGGAATTTCAGCAAAATTTTTGATTAAAAGTATGTCATTTGAATGTTATGGATGTGTTTTTGGAGTTGGCACAATTGCCGGAAAGTGTTTTCGACTTGAAATAAGCGAAAACGGCCAAAAACGGCGTTACCATGTGGATTTTGAGCCAACCGGGTGACGGCTGTGAAAACAGTGATTCTGTCACTGTTTGGGCAGCCCATGTACTGCCCCGACACTATTGGAGCTGACCTGGGCAGTTTCCATAAGTGTCGGGTAGTCGGTTCGGTCAAAAACGCGTTTTAGGCAATTTTGCGGAAAAACAGTTTTCGTAAAAGTTTCGCGAGTTTTCAACTATATTTATGTTAATATATGATATTAAATAAATTGGTTTAGGTAATATATGAATAAATTATTCATATTAGATATTGAATAATTTATTCGGTATTTTGAAAAAGTTTTAAAATACGATATCGCCCGGACCCGCGCTTCCGCTGCGCCCCGACCCCAAAACCCCAACAATGACTTGGCAGAAAATGATGTTATTTATCCAGCTGATGGAGCTGAATATGTACTCAAAGGCTCTGAATTACTTCAAGCTTGCTTTGGTGATTACTAATTAGCTCCACAGTTTCTTGATTAATTTTCTTATTTTCATAAATTACATAATTTAAAATCAAAAATGTCTTTACAAACCCTAATTATTAGTTACTTGTGAGTATTATTAGTTTAGAAACCCCATTCTGGGTATTGTCCGTGTCACATCAGTAGATAATGTAAGTTCACTCATGCATGAGATTAATTCTAAAATCATATTAAAATTTATGTGTCTAACTCAACTCAAAAACTAATTTAAGAATTTATGATTTCCCAAATCTTATATATTATTAGTTTAGGAACGAATCTCAGTTACATATTTTCCTCAACAATACTCCAGTTGTTCATTAATTGTAATTAGTTATTAACTATGCGTATTTTCTTGCCATTTACAGATAAATTTCAACAGTTTCATGTAAGCAACAGACAGCAAATGATTCAAGAACCAACAAGCTATAATCTCAATTCAAAACCCAGACCACGCGCTCCAAATGAACACCAAGAGTGTCAGGATCAAGAAGATGATCAAGTTGATGATTACAATGAAGAAGATGAAGAGAAAACAAGCTACACAAGTTCAACAACGCCCCGCTCTCGTTGCTCAAGAGGCGTTTCAACAGATGAACTTGAAGACCAGGAACCTAAGAACCCTAACCCTAACCCTATCCCTAACCCTAATATGCAAAGTAGCAGCTGCAGCAACAACAACAATACATCAAAAAGAATTGAAGATGGTGACCCGGATTGGGCTATCATCCTTTCACATTTATATCCTTTATCTCCTTTTAAAGGTTAGGATTTAATCAAAATAAATTTAAGGGTCAAAATCTTGACAACACATTAATGAATTTGATCCAAAAGTTGGCTTGACTTTTGTGTTGGCAAAATAATGGCCATTAGATTTATTTTGACTAAATCATAACCATTAAAAGGAGATAAAGGAGATAATGCAAAAGGATAGTAGCCCATCCCTGGTGACCCAGCTGCAAGCGAGCCGAGCAGAAACTCGTCGTTGCTTCTTCAGATCATTTCTTGTGGTAACATAGCTGTTGCTAAAGCCAAGAGGATGCCCAGTTTCAAGCAATCAGCAGCTAATATTAATAATAACAACGTGGTGGCGGTGAAGAAGAGGGTCCTTAGTGATAATTTGCATAAAGGGGTTGTTTGTAGAAGTGCAGTGAAGGTTGCTGAAGAAGAAGATGATAATATGATTATTAATTACATGCCTGAAAATCCAAGATTTGGAAACTTTCAATCTGAAGAGAAAGAGTATTTTAGTGGAAGCATAGTTGAATCTACGAGTAAAGACCAAGTTGAGATTCAGCCTGTTTTGAAGAAGTCAAATTCCTATAACGAAGAAAGGTTAGTTTTTTTTTGTGCTACTTTTATTATCAATTATTATATAATCGGATTCAGTGGTGAACCGAGTATTGAGTTAAATTTCTAAATCATATTATGTATTGCTATTAAAACACGTGTGTTAAAATATTATGAAAAATTTAGCATAGATCAACTTAGCACTGCATCCAAATTCAATTATTTTAGGATACTTTTTATTTCATTTTTGTTTGTTTTAAGCTTAGGGTAAATATTATGTTCTCTGTACTTTTTACAATTTTTTTAAACATATTACAAATAAATATTTGACGAAACATTTTTTGTTTATAAATATTATTTTTAGTACATAGTCTGATGCTTTAACAAGCCATGCCAAGCTCATATAAGTTAATAGTCTGATGCTTTAACAAGCCATGCCAATCTCATGTAAGTTAGTTCACAATTTTCCTATTTTTATTATTTGAAAATGAAGGTCATAAATTGATTGGTCGATCACATTGTGATTTTTATTTTAAATTTAATATTTGCATGATCAGGACCACGAAGGCTGGAATGGGAGAGGCAATAATGGAAGTAGAGGAAGAGAAAAGAAGCAATTATGCAATGAAAGTGAAGTGCGTCCCTCGAAAGAAATCTTCATCATCTTCAAAGAAAATAAAAAATGAAGATTGAAAATATTTATTTTCAAATTAATTAGAGTTGTAGTAGTAGTGAAGTTGTTGGGGTAGTAGTAGTTAGCAGTTATTAGGGTTTTTACTTTTTACTTAATGATCAATACAACTGTTTCTTGGAGTGCAAAATTATTATTGGTAAAAAGAACTACCCGTGAATCTTGGGGATGATGTTGAAATATTGAAAGGATGTTTCGATGATTCTGTATCGTCTGATCTTGTAGCGAAAAAAATTGTGTGGGACCAACGTATGAATGACGCGATACTTCTATTCAATAATATTTTGATATATATACATTAAATTTAAAATCAATCAATCACAATAAAGAGAAAGTTAATAATTAACATATGTCATGTATATCATTGTATAAGTCTATTAGACGTATCTCATATAAGTTTTTCTCTTTAATTATATATGGCTTGTTTGTTATTTTAGGGTTTTCCTAATAAACTTATGTATAAGTATATTGTTGGAAATTCTTCAAATCTTCAAATATACTTCTTTGAATGGAGGATTGACATATCCCTTGGATGGTACCCCTTAGGGACATGTCCTCCATTTGTGTGTAACATGGTCCTATGCTCATGGGATACATAGGAGGGGTGCAACCCTCCTAAGGGTTGCACTCCAACCCAAAGGGTGGCTTTGAGGCACCATTCCATGCTTATAAAAGGAAGTCATTATGTTCTTTTATATACACAGAAATAGAAATATGAAATTCATCCAAACAAAAGAGTCTCATTTTGTCTTTGAGTCTGAGAGAGGGCCACTATATTCCCTGTTCAAGATCTTGTTAAGGAGTGCCCCTTGAACAAGAGGAATCCGGGTTATCCTGGGAGAACATTGGCCACAAATCCGTAGAGCACTGAAACGGGGCCGATAAGTTCTTAAGGACAGAGAATCTTCTCGATCCGGACTACTGTTTTCGTCTTTGTAACAAGGTTTTTCTGATTCTCAAGTTTTAAAGTTATTTTTAGGGTTTATGCATATTAGATCTACTTTCTGGTTTGATTTGTTTGATTGCATGTTAATTTACTGTATAATGACACTATATGTACAACATATATGCCTGTATAGGAGAAATTGAAGTTGAAATGAAGATTACTAAACTTGAAATTTCTATTATTGAATTCGATATCATTTCATATAAACTTGGGTTGAATGGAGAATATTGAAATCGAAACAGGAAAATTTGAAAATTCTATATAAACTTAAAAAAATAAGATCAATATACATGAGATTTGATAGCATTAAACATGAAAAAATATCGTATATATTATACAGAAGATGGCCCCCATTTTATGTGTTGTAAAATAAAAGGATAGATTGAGTTTTGACAGGGAATGCAGAGAGAACAGAGATGATAACAGAGTTGAAGAAATGAGATTTTACTAAATGGAAATTAAGACTCAATTGAAATTGCTTACAAATGATAAATTGCAGTACATATTTATAGACTCAAAAAAGAAAACACTATTGTCTAATTCTAATCCACTAACTTACTGCATATAAATTGAAAAAATAAATGGGATATGGCCTACATGAAAGTAGGAACTAACTTGCCATGATCTAGCATGACTTGAGTGGGTAGTTTTGAATTATCCATTAACACTCCCCCTTGATTCAAAATTACACAATCCCAGTTTTTCTCTGAAATAGATGAACTTGTCAAGAGGGATTGATTTTGTCAGAACATCTGCAAGCTGCTGATTGGTGTTACAGTATTTCAGTATGATTGTACCATCTGCAACTTGTTCACGGATGAAATGGTGACGTATGTCAATGTGTTTTGTTCTTCCATAAAAAACTGGATTCGTCGTCATTGCTATTGCAGCTTTGTTGTCGCAAAAAATAGTTGTAACTTCCTTTTGTTCTTGAAGAAAATCTGCTAACAAGCGTCGAAGCCAAATTATTTGGCAAACAGCAGAGGTGGCAGCAACATATTCAGCTTCAGTTGAGGAAAATGTTGTTGATATTTGCTTCTTTGAACTCAAGGTAATTACTCCAGATCCAAGGCTGAAAACATTGCCTGAAGTACTTCGTCTGTCATCTACACAACCTGCCCAGTCACTGTCAGTGAAGCCGAGCAATTTGAAGTCTGCAACATGATTGTATTATATACCATAGTCTTTTGTTCATGCAACATATCTCAGGATTCTTTTTCAGCTCCATAATAATATTTTGTCGGATTCTGCATGTACCTGGAAACAACACCAACAGAAAAAAATAATATCTGGTATAGTATGGGTTAGATAAATCAAGCCTCATACTAAGCTCATTGTAGGCACTGCATTTTTGCATGTAAGTCCCGATGATGAGTCTCGTATGGAGACACTACCTCTTTGATTGTGAAAGCCGCGGGAAACGGACGTCGGAAGGGGAAAGTTGGAAATTAGCATTTGGACGGATTTAACTCGCTTGTTTCGCTTCGGATTCGCTTGTTGGACCTCTGTTTTAAAACACACCAAGCCCAATCCAAAATAATTAAAACATTTAAAATACATGTCACAAATTAAAACCAATTAAATTGAAATTAAACACAAATTAAAACCCATTAAATCACATCTCACAAATTAAATAATTAAAACCTTTAAAATACATGTCACAATTTAAATTAAATTAAATTAAATAACTAATTGAAATTAAATTAAATTAAAACCAATTAAATTGAATTAAAGCAAATTAAAGTTAAAATTAAATAAATCACTCACCTAATTTAAATAATTCATTGCCTTAAATAATTAAATTAAATTAAATTATAATCAAACTAAATACACGTATAAATTAATTGATTTTGTTTCCTATTAAAGCCATGCATAACCCTAATTCCCCTACCCTCTCACTATAAAAATAACACAAACTAAACCCTAAGACTGGCTGGCCTATCTCTCTCACACGGCACAAAAACAAAAAAAAAAAAACATAACAAAACCTCTCTCCATCTCCTCTTATTCGGCAGCCACAAACAAACAATAAACCCTAATAATTCAACGTAAGCAGCTCTCACACAGCCACGACACCTGCTTCTTGACTCTCCACTGCACCACACAAAAACAGAAAAACCCTACAAACTCACGTCAAAGAACCCTAATAACACTCACTGATCACCTCTCTTCTCTCGATTCCCCCTCAACCCTAAAGCTTCTCGCCTCCATCATCTTCCTCGCCCTTCTAACAGTCCTCAACAATGACCAAAACATAAAACCCTAAACTGACAGCCCTCACGCTGCTCTATCTCATCACTCTCCCTCCTCTCTCTCAAAAACACCTTCTCACTCCACGGCAACCCCTCCTAAACAACACAAGGCACTCACGCACTAAACACCAAGACGCCATCCTTCAACAATTATCATCAACTCACTCACGCAAATCATCACGTCAACGACCCCATGCGTGCAACTCTCGCATGAAAATAGCCACTCACGAGCTAGCACCCTTATCACCGACTCTCCACTCACTAACCAAACAAGTCCCACATCGCCTAACTCACGGCCACGAACCCTAGCAATAACGAAACACTCAGGCTACTTCTGGACCTCACGCACTCACGCCATTATTCCACACGTCCACAGCATCCACGTCCCATAAAACCCTTCAACGCCACCTGCCCCTCACAAGCCTTCACGCCCACAACAGCCTTCTCACGCATAAAGTCCTTCACTCAATCAGCCCCTCCACTCACGCACCTGCCCTCACTCAACACACAGCCTCACGCACACACTCAATCAGCCCCTCCACTCACGCACTTGCACTCATCAACAAACGCCAAAACACCCACACTCATCAGCCCTCACGTTACTGCCCCTCACAAGCCTTCACGCCACTGACCAGCTTGCCCCACAAAACACTCACAAAACCTGCCCCAAACTGCCGTGAAAACCCTCTGAAACTGCCGCATATTACCCTCACAAAAACTCCTAAAACAGTCCCCAAAAATTACACAAAACAGTCCCCAAACTGCCGCAAAATACCACTGAAAATCGCACAAAACAGTCACCCGAAACTGCACCGAAAAAGCCCCCAAAACAGCAGTGAAACGGAGTAAAGACAGCATCCCGAACAGCAAAATAGCAAGGAAAGACATTGAGTTAGTGAACCAAAAGAGTTGCGGATCATTCACCCTTCCAACGGACGTGTAACGCCCTTTCTTGAGACGATAAAAGAGGTTAGACCTGAGGGCACCCTTTTATTTATTATCTTTCATTTATTTTATTTAATTTGAATATTATCGCATGAGATTCGTTTGAGGCATGATGTGATTGTTGGATGAGCGGAATATCTGTTCCCTTTTGTGGTATATAGGATGGAAACCCGGACGTAAATTCCGTAGCCGAATCCGAATGGACGGTAGTGCGGTTTGTACTCGGGATACAACGCCACGTACCACTTAAGAGACACGTATTTCGTCTCATCCAAACTTGTGTTTGAGCATGTTGTAGTTCGTAGGTTATTTATTTATTATTAAAGCATGATTAGGTTGTTAGTATGTTATTTATCTTAAGCATGATTTAGTCGATAGAAAGTTATTTCTTTATGCATGATTAGGTTGTTTTCACATTAGGGATTTAATTTATATTTATGCTTAGATTCTTATTTATTTTCCACATTAGATAATTGAGCATGTTTGTGTGATGATTGTATGTTATTGTGTGTTTGTCGTTATGACAACTTACTTTGAAGTATGCGAACTTAGATATAGGTTCTCATTGTTATTATTATGCATGCGAACTTAGGGGTAGATTACCCTTGAGCATGAATGTTGAATAGATTCGGTTAGTTTATTGCATAAATCATATCATCACAAGTTACATAAGTAAGGGACCATTCCGAACCCAACGGTTTGAGGTCTTCCCTTGCGAGGGGTGAGTGCGGCCTTAAATCTTTGTCCCGGTTCACACCGGGTGGCGACTCCATATTATTTCGTACTCCCAACTAGGCCGCGAGCCTAGAACAGCGTCGTCAAGTTCTGTGTCCCACACTCATGTAATACTTAGCATTTGCTTCCCCAGTTTCATCTTCAACTGTCAGCTTCTCATTTAGATTCATGGGAGTGCTTGCAACTTTACAATTCAACATATTGAATTTTTTAAGTAGATCTATTGTATATTTCCTTTGTGAGATAAAAATACCACATGTTTCTTGACTCACTTCAATTCCAAGGAAATACTGCAGCAAACCTAAATTTGTGTTGAGGAAAATATCCCACATCGGCTGAGATAAACAATTAAACTCAAAATATAAACATTGAGCAATCCTCAACTCTCAAACTGGCTTTTGGGTTGAGTTAGACCCATGAATTTCAACATGGTATCGGAGACACACTCATGCACGGGTGGGCCCACACTACTTGTCCACGTGACTGACATGAACCATGCAAAAGACCGGTTTGCACGTGAGGGGGGGAGCGTTGAGGAAAATATCCAACATCGGCTGAGATAAACAATTAAACTCAAAATATAAACATTGGGCAATCCTCAACTCTCAAGCTGGCTTTTGGGCTGAGTTAGGCCCATGAATTTCAACAATTTGACATCTCAAACTCCTTCATCATATTACTCTTGAATTTAGCTACTAAAGATTCACTTGAGCCCATATAAATAATATCATCGACATAAAGACAAACAATGAGTAAATCATTCATATGCTTCTTCAAGTACAAAGTTGGCTCATTTTCACTCCTATGAAACCCATTTTGCAAGAAATATGAATTTATCTTACTGTACCATGCCCGAGGAGCCTGTTTCAACCCATACAATGCATTTTTCAATTTGTAAACAATAGCCTTTTTTTTCTGTAACTTCAAATCATTCAGGTTGCGACACATAAACTTCTTCTTGCAGCTCACCATTCAAAAAGGCAGACTTGACATCAAACTGATAAATTGGTAAATGGTAATTGAATTGAGCTGCTAGAGCAAGAAATACCCTTATTGTTTCAATCGGGCAACTGGTGAAAATGTCTCATGGAAGTCAATTCCTTGTTGCTTTGAGTACCCTTTTACAACTAAACGGGCTTATGTTTTTTTGTAAATTCCCATCTGCATTGAACTTTGTCTTAAAAATCCATTTCAGTCCAACAATATTTTTACCTTCTGGTAGTTCAGTCAACTCCCATGTGTTATTCTTCTCAATTGCCTTTATCTTCTCTTTCATTGCTTCGTACCATTCTTCTTTCTGAATAGTTTCTTCAAAGCTGTGTGGATCTGCAGCAAATAAGGCAAAACTACAAGTTTCATAAAGCTCTCTCAAGGATTTAAACTTCTTTGGAGGAGTCGACTCAGCAGATGATGAATCGCTGCCACTGTTTGCAGTAAAACTAACTACTTGTAGAATCTGCATTCACAATTCCATTTTGCACACTTTCTGTTTCAATTGGGATTTGGCATTGAATTTCATTATTTTCTTCGCTCTAAGCCCATTTGGCAGCTTCATCAAATACTACATCTCTGTTAATAAGTACTTTGCCTCTCTTGGGGTTATATAGCCTAAAGGCTTTGGATTGAATGCAATAACCAATGAAAATGCATTTTTCAAATTTCTCATCTAGTTTATGACGATATTGTGATTTTATCAAAGCATATGCAATACAACCAAATACTCTTAAGTGGCTTACCCGAGGTTTCCTACCTCTCCAAACTTCATAAGGAGTTTGATTTTGAACAGCTTTTGTGGGTGAAATATTCAACAGATAAATAACAGTAACAACTGCCTCTGCCCAGAAATTGTTTGGGAGACCCTTTCCTTTTAATAAGCTTCTTGCCATTTCCACCATGGTTCTATTTTTTCCGTTCCACCACACCATTCTGCTACGACGTGTATGGTGCTGGCAATTCCCTGTGAATGCCATTCTTTTCACAAAACTCATTGAAATCAATAGACATAAGTTCTTCACCTCTATCAGTACGAAGTGTTTTAATCAAACAATCACTTTGCTTTTCAACCAAAGTCTTAAACTTCTTAAACCATTCAAGAGTTTCTGATTTATTTTTCAGAAAATAAACCCAATTCATTCTACTGTAATCATCAACAAATAGCAAGAAATACTTACTTCCACCAAATGATTCAGTATGCATTGGCCCACACAAATCTGCATGTATCAACTCAAGGCAACTTGTGGCTCTCCAAGCTATTCCTATAGGAAAAGACTTTTTGTTCTGCTTTCCAAAAATACAACCCACATTTCTCATTTAATAGCCTCAAGCCATTAGAATTCAAGTGCCCATACCGTAGATGCAATAACTCTGATTTATCACTTGAACGTGCTGCTAACGCCCAAGATTCTGCATTTGACACTTCAAGAGGGAACATTTTACTTTTTGTCATCTGAACATTAACAATAGCATGACCATAATTTTTATCTTTGATACCGCATGAGTTATTATCAAAGACAACATAATATCCACTATCAACCAATTGTCCAACACTCTGCAAATTATGAGCCAAGTTTGGCACATAGAAGACATCATAGAGAAGCTTTACCTTACAATCTGATATTTTTATTGTAACAGTACCATTCCCTTCCACCTTGATTTGCTTATTGTCACCAAGCCTTACTTGTATTTTTTGCGACTCATCAAGATCTTTGAAAATCGACCGTTCTCCGGTCATATGGTTTGAGCATCCACTATCAAGAAACCATACATTGTTGCATACATTAGTGTCATGTAAAAGGGTCATGAATAACTTACTTTCTTCCTCTTTTTCTTCTGTGAAATTAGCTTGCTTCTATTTACTCCAGCAATTTGGCTCGGTATGCCCAATTTTTTTACAATAGTTGCACCAAGAATCATTCCTTCTTTGATCATTGTACTGTCTGTTTTCATGTCCTCCATTAGAATGTCTTCCTCTACCTCTTCCTCGAAATCCACCTCTTCCTCGTCCATTTTCTGAGGGCTTGTCAAATTTTTGAGCTGATGATTCCCATTTCACTTGAAATGTCTTTTCTTCATTCTTTTCAATGGATCTACTAATTCTTGCTTCATGAGCTTGCAAAGAACCCATTAGTTCATCAAAGGAAAAAACTGTCAAATCCTTCGACTCCTCTATTGCAGCAACAACATGATCAAACTTTGGAGTCAGACTCCTTAGAACTTTTGCAACAATAGTTTGATCAGTAATTTTTTATCCATAAGATTTCATTTGGCTAACAATTGCGTAAACACGAGAAAGAAATTATTGTACAGATTCACCAGATTTCGTGAACAAAGTTTCAAATTCACGGCGTAGGGATTGAAGCTTTACCGTGACTACCTTAGCAGAGCCTTGATATTCCTTTTAAAGAGTTTCCCATGCGTCCTTTGATATATTTACTGCTGCAATTCTGGAAAAAATAGAATCATATATTGCTTGTTGAATGAAAAACAACGCCTTTGCATCTTGCTTCGTATTTTCTCGAAGCCGGACCTCATCGTCTGAATCGGCATACCCATTCTCCACCAAGTCCCAAAGTTCTTGAGACTTAAATAAAGTTTTCATTTTGATACACCAGAACTCATAACTCTCTCCCTTGAATATAGGAATTGACGGTTGAGAGACATTGAGTGAATTGTCGTTGGAAGCCATGAGAGTGCAGTGAAAGAAAAGGGAAATTGGACAAGAGTTTCTAAATTGAACAAACCTGAGCTCTGATAACCAAAGTTGTTATAAAATAAAAGGATAGATTGAGTTTTGACAGGGAATGCAGAGAGAACAGAGATGATAACAGAGTTGAAGAAATGAGATTTTACTAAATGGAAATTAAGACTCATTTGAAATTGCTTACGAATGATAAAGTGTAGTACATATTTATAGACTCAAAAAAGAAAGCACTACTGTCTAATTCTAATCCACTAACTTACTGCATATAAACTGAAAAAATAAATGGGATATGGCCTACATAAACTAACTTGCCATGATCTAACATGACTTGAGTGGGTAGTTTTGAATTATCCATTAACATTATGGCCTTGACCATGTTATAGACTATAGAGATAAAGACAGGTTGGGTAGTAGATGTAATATTAACTATTACAAAATATTTATTTCGCAGTCCATAGGCTTGATCTTTAAATATGATTTTCGTTTATTTTCAATGCTTTCTTTGCAAATAAATCAAAAAAAAAAAGTTCATTGGGTTTGGTTTTGTGCACGAGCTGGCCCTTTACAATGGGCAAAGAAACAGAAACAGCTTATGTGTTTGGTTGTAATTTTGCCAAAAACATGAATAAATCCATGGAGACTTGCATATTGCTCCAAATTTTACTTTAATGTCATTACATCTTCAATCGTCAAACGCATTATGTAATAAGAGCTAAACCTAATGATAAAGTATAAGATTTGATGAAAGGTTTATACTATTTGAAATATTCATCTCCAACTCATTACTCCAAATTTTACTTTAACAATATTATCATATTTTTTTAAACAATAAAAATGCATTACAGTGCAATAACATAGTGCACTATTGTAAAAAAACAAAATTAATAATAATAATAGTAGTAGTATCACATTGTACTATTGTTACAGTGTCATGCCAAATTTAGCATAATATTAACTTAAATTTAAATTATAAAATTTTAAAAAATATTTTTGCGGACTTTTAATCTTTACGTGCATACTTTGATATATATCAAATCGTATCATACTTTCATGAGATGCACATGCATTGCTTCAGTTTCCAGTGTAAATTCTCCACAAAACAAGGCAAAATCAATTAATTAGGCAACACTAGATGCGAGGCTTTGGTCAGCAAGATTCAGAACCGCACATAAAATTATTTTTCATTACCTATATAGCATTGGCAAAAAGTCAACCTCTATTTCTGCTGTCCATGGATCTGATTCAGGAAAGTTAAGAAAAAATTAAATAATAATAATAATTTCTCCAAGCTTTCTCTTCCATTAAGTTAGCTTTTACACATGTAGGCAAATAGCACTTAATGATCAAGATCACAATAAGTGAAACTGATCTAGGGCATTGACAGTCAATATTAGTTGTTAATCAATGAACTAGTTAATATAAAAATACACAAGTCAAAAGATCCTTCAAATATTAATTTCTAATGATCAGATAGCTTTGATCAGGCCAAAGAATTTTAATTCGTGTTTTTGCTTATGATTTTTACATATTATAATGAAATTTTGAATGATTAAGTTACTAAGAATAAAAGAGGCCAAGAATTACAAAAATAAAATTAAAAAATTTATACATTTGTTATCTAAAAATTTTCCTTCGAGATTAATTTTTCAAATTAATTATATCACCATTCTCTTTGATTTAGTTAATTTTAAATGAATTTAAAAGCTTTTTTTTGAATTTATTTATAGAGTTTTCCTTAGAGATAAAAATTCTTATTTAAAAATAAGAAAATATTATGTTCCCTAAATATTAGTGGAGATGGATTCGGATTATAGAGTTTATATATGTGTGTATATAATTTCAGTAGATTTTTAATGCAAATATCAGTATATTTTTAATTTAATATTAAATAAAAGAAAGCAGACATTGAATGTTGTTGATGGCTGGTTTTCGTCTCAGGAACAATAGCGGAAATGTATTGTTCCCGGGATTCAACCTTCTTTCAGCAGTGAATTTGTTTGGTTATGAGGACAACCAAAAGCAAACTTTGGTGGAGGGAGAAAAGCACGCGGATTGACACAAGAAGTTAACGTGGTTCGGCGGGTTAAACTCAGCCTACGTACACGGGCACAAAATAGATGAAGTTTTATTAAAGAAATGGGCTCGGCCGACCTGTTTGTGGTCAGTCAATGTGGGAGCTGAGCTATTTTACAAAGGGAATTACAAAGCTTTCTCAATCTCTTTTCTCTTTTCGTGAATGTGTGTTTCTAGCACACCCCCCCCCCCCCCTTGTGTGTCCCTCTTTACAAAAAAGACCCATTTTTATATATATATACACTAAGTCTGAAGTGGCAAAATTGAGGCGGCTACTGTTCCCTATTCTGCATAGCCTTCCACGTGAATCTGCTTCATTTACTAAGCTCTCTGCCTTAGGCCTGCTCTTGCCTAAAGTGAACCTGCTCTCTGACATCCCATCGCATCAGTTTGACTTTCCACTGCCACATGCATTTAGCGATGATGACCGCCTGGTGGGTGTTTCCGGGAGATGACACGTGTAAAGGAGAATTACCTTCTCGAGGCTTCTGTCGGTGACTAAGTGGTCGGCCAGACGACATGTGGAGCTTCCTACAATCACTTCTTCCTTAGCCACACTCATCACACCTTTCTTCCTGACCGGATAGATTTTGACCTGCCTTCCCGACCTGATGTGGTCGACTGCATATTTTGATGTGGTCGGCTTCTGAATTTCGTACTGAATCTTATAGTCTGGTTTGCCCAAATCTGAGAGATCATGTCAATGCCTTCTGCCGAGCCGAGGAGTGGCTAACACTTCTTCTGAATATATTTCCCTTTTGAAAAAAGGAAAACCCATCATTGTCCTTGGCCAATTGTTTGATGTATTATGTCTTGATTTTCACCATTAACAAATGTAAAAATTGCAAATGGCCAACTTGCTATAATTAATTCATCTCTCTTTTATTTTTATTTTTAGCTATCTTAATTTGTTCAACACATAAATAAACTGATCAATTTAGCGTAACATTTGGATCCAACCGACCACAATTAATGATCAATCAATAAATGGAGAAATAGCTGCCGCAAGAAGTGCTTTTTACAAATCTATGCATGTGCCCAAAACATGAATAATTTTTTGGTGCAACGGAGACACGATTGACGTGATATCATTAATAAATTAATAAATGACATGTATGATTTAATATCCATCTTGTTAATTATTTTTTAATATTTTAACACGCGTGATAATAGATTATTAGATTATTGCACTGATGACGTGATATTTCCATTGTATTGTAGATTTTCTCCCGAAACACATCTTATATATAATATATACATACATACATACATATATATAGAGAGAGACACACACTCACTTGTGCTTAATTCTCAATTTTCAGATTCACTGCTTAATATATCCAGTTTGCTTTCTTCTACATATTGAAGCCATGGCTAGTTTGTTGGTGCTCTTTGCACTGGTGGCTCTGCTGCCGGTGGTGCTCGTTAACGCCGGCAACCCTTTCCATATCCGGGGAAAAGTCTACTGTGACACGTGCCGGTGTGGCTTTGAGACCTCTGCCACTACTTACATAGCCGGTATATATATATATATTTATACACAAACCCCCACTCATATTCATGTTTGTTTCTATTAAAATTAGGTCTAGCAAAATTGTAATAGTATCTATACACGATATTTTGTAATTTAATTTTGCTTATGCAAATGACTAGCTTATTTTTTTTAGTCTATCTAACCCAATTTGCGTAGTCCATGGTAAGTTAAGGTCATCTCCTGATCTAAACTTAGCTAGTACACGGGGCTAGCCTAAGAATCGTAATAGTCTACTATCATTTTTATATTTTGAGACCTCTGATCATAACATAATATTATAATAAAAAATTTAGAATCCTCAATGTTTAATTATTTGAGGCTATAATAAAAATAGAAATGTGGGTCACAAGTGGATGTCTAGCTTGCCTATAGTGAGGACTAATTCTATTAGTAGTATATGTTATTGTTCATGTATATATGCACATAACTTAATTCCTTATTTTATTACATAATTTTTGTCATATGTACTTCAATTATACTAAAAGAACCTACTTAGTTTGGCTCTTAACCCGCTTATAGACATAACCGATCTTACCAATAGTAATTATTATTGTTCATGTATGCACAACACTAAATTCTTTATTTTATTACTTAATTATTACGATGTAGCCTGATGATACCTCGATTACACTGAAAGAATTTACATGACTAACAGTGTCAGGGTTCGATCCTTAAATTTTACATATGAGGGTTCCTTCGAAAATAAATTTGTACGGATCAAAACGGACTCAGTCCCACCATGGTACCCAAAGCAATGCAAACTTTTGTTCGGGACTCTATCCATATGTACAAATTTAAACATAATTTTCAAACCCTAGAATTAATCCACCATAATATTCAACCCTAACAATTTCACATATCATGTCTCTCAGGTGCTCGAGTACGGATCGAATGCAAAGACAGGAACAGCTTAAATGTCAGATACTTCATCGACGGCGAGACAGACTCAACAGGAACATACAACATTCTTGTTGAAGATGATCACCAAGATCAAATTTGCTATGCCAAGCTCATAAGCAGCCCAGTTTCTAACTGCAAAACAGCAGATCCAGGGCGTGCACGTTCACAAGTAATTCTCACACGTTCCAATGGTGCCATTTCGAATCTTCATTTCGCCAACGCCTTAGGGTTCTTGAAGGATAAGCCAATGTCTCTTTGCACTGAGTTGCTCAAGCAGTACTTGCCACAAGATGAAATAAAATTTATATAGAATAATTAAGAAGATGGAGAAGAAGATTGATAGTTTGTTTAATGTTTGGGTTAATTAATTAGGTTTAATTTTATGATAATTGTGCCCTGTGTTTAGTTATTAGTATTACCTGTCATTTTCTTGATGATGGGTTGTATGTGTCGTCCACAATGAGTGTGGCTTGATGGTAAAAGGCTTAAGACTTAGTTATCAGGTGAATTTGAATTCATGAGTATATTTCTTATAAGAGTCTGAGGTAGTCGTGGATTTTACTTGCTCCGCTTAACCCGTCTGGTGGTTTGGCGGCAGAGTTGGATTAATTGTATGTGTCTTTTGGGACAATAATGTATTAAGCACTATGGTTTGTTTACATGTAGTTTGGTCACTAATTGTGGCTTAAATTATAATATTTGAATTTCAAAAATTAGTGGGATTTATTTTTTTCCCTTTATCTACCAAATTATCACTATTAAAATATCTATGTATCATTTTGAAGATTAATCTTCATGCCCATTAATTAGGATTACGAAAGTTAATTTAAAGAGTAATAAATTGATTATTATTATTCAAACTGCTTAAAAACATGGCAGATGCAAACAGTATGATTAATCAAAGAATTTACTTCAAAATGAAAAATATGAGAAATTGTGCAATTGAAAGATTACATCGAGATCTAAAAATTTAAACTTGCAATCGATGGTGGCAAAATATTTTAAATTCTATAAATACACACCATCTTATATGTCTAAAATTTAATTACCCAACGGAAGTTGAGAGAAAATGAGATATGATACACATGTTCATTTCCTCTGGGTAATAATCTAATTAATAATAATAAAAAAAAGTATTAGCTCATTCTAATATGATGTGAATTTAACCGTTAACCTCATTCTAATATGCAAAATGAAGTTTTTGAAATTGATGAAGTTAGATGAAATCTCACCTTCGGTCAATTATATTCCAAAAAAGATTGAGTCGTTTGATAATATTATCTATTGAAAAAGATATGATTGAAAAACTTGATTATGTAAATTTAATTAGTAATTTCGCATTAAAAAAATGCAAAATATAGATCATTTTTAAGTGATAAATATTTGTTTGGATTTATTTTTTTTAAAATAAAAACTTCTTAATTGGAATAAAATTGTTTTGTCTATTTTTATTTTAGGTTTATTTAGTAATTTCTATAGCTTTTAATTAAAATAGAATAAAATTACAAAAAAAATTTGAGCCCCATAATTTTACTTCGCCTTAAACCTCTGAATGTTTAAGGTTGGCCCTATACGTAGCCGTAGGCCTAACTCAAATCAAAAGCTAACTTAAAAGTAAAAGATTGCCTAATACTTATATTTTAAGTTCATTCATTCATTTCAGCTGATGTGAGATATTTTTCTCGACACTCTCCCTCAAGTACATGCCGGTCTTTTATATGGTCTGCGTCACATGGATAGATAGTATGAGTCCACTTGTGCACGAGTTTGACTCAAATTCTATGGTGAAATTCATGAACCTAACTCTTAAACACTGTGTAACAGCAATTAATGGATTTGGAGATTCATATTTCATTTATAAAAAAGAAAGACATAGAGGCTTTCAGCAGGGATTTTTTCTCACACAAATCGGGCGTTTTCCTTCCTTTGTCGTCTCAATTTTATGATCAAGTTCTTTTGAGCGTGGGTTCGCAAGAATAATTCGGTTGGGCTCTGAAATTATTAGTTTTTATTGTATCATGTGAGACGAGAAAATCTATAATACAACGGAGTAACCACATCATCCGTGCAACAATCCAATCAACCATTGTCATGCGTGTTAAAATATTAAAAAATAACTAAAATCTAAATCTTACATGTCATTTATTAATTGGTTGGTAATACCACGTCACCCATACGTCTGTTGCATTAAAGAATTACTTCATGTGAGACAGTCATTCTACAAATCCTGAAATAATTCGGGTGTCAGCTGTTTTTTTTTTTTTTGTTCATTGATATATATTGTTGTAACTATAATACTTTTATTTCAGTTGTAATTATTGTATTAGTTGTAATTTTTTTATAATAATAATTATGATATCATATGTTTGCCTAACAAGAATTTAATTAATAAAATAAAAAAAGAAGACTGAGAGAGAACTTCATCAATAAGCATGTCAGATCACTTGGCTTCTGGTGAGAAAGAAGGTGATGTGAGAGATTCTCAATAACACACAATTTCCCAAAATATGAAGGGTCCAAATTCCCGTGCCCCAGAAAGAACAATTGATCAAGATGAGTTCTTATATTTGCGGGACAAGTATCCTCTTCTTATGCCACATAAGATAAGAAAATGAAAAAACCTAGGGGATTCAAATTCATATATAAGTCAAACTTATCATGATAAGTATCACAGCTTCCATTTAATAATTTATTTTTTCTTAGCTTCTTATGATTTTGTTTGTATATGTGTGAGTATCAGTCGGCTGCACTGTCAAGAATTATAGTAAAATATTGAACTGAGTTTGTATTGAATGACGGATGTCGGATATTAGAGAGAAAAAAATTCATGCTCTATATCTATCAAAAGTATTTCCCTAACTTGTATAATTTATTCTTGACTAGCTAGCTAGGAAATTGAGTTCATGCACTTTATCTATCAAAAGTAATAAGTAAAGCTATAAATGTTACATAATACATAATTAGAGAGATCATATATATAGCTAGTAATTTTGCAAACTAATTAGAGCAAAATTAAATAAACAAAATTACAAACACATTCAAGCTTTGTGATCCTCATAATCTGCATAATCCTTGTGATTCTCAAATTCCAAATCCCAAACTGAAGTTGCTCCATGATCATGATGATGATGAGAAGCGTCTGTGTGATCTTCATCTAAAATACTACTAATCAAGCTTGAATCCAAGCTGTTATTTCTCTGAATATGATCAAAAGCTCCATTCATGGACAAATCTTCAATTCCACCACCCCAAAAGCTTCCATAATCTTCAACTGAGCTGCCTGATCCTCCTCCGGCAACTTCTTCCCGGAGCTCATCAGCCTTTGCTAGCTCTAAATTTATAAAATCCGTGAGCGTTAACATTTCAGGACTAATTGTCCGTTTAGTAATATCCAAAGGGAAATTCTTGGCTGATGATGAATCACTGGTATCACTTTCCTCCGTCCTATAACTGCACTGAGACTCATGATCACCCCTTGAGCTCTTGTCCACAAAACCTAAACCTAAGTCACTCTTTGGACAATTTAAATTTTGACAAGCATAGAGTGTATTATCCACAATTGCTCTTTCATCAAACACACACTTCCTTTTCTCTTTATTACCAACAATAGGTGTCTCTTGATCCTCTTGTGATGAAATTTTGAGACTTTTTTCAGTCAATTGCAAAAGTGCTTCTTCTTGATTAACAACTTTAGACCAAGTGTGAGTCTCTTTAGCAGTCATCTTATGTTGCAAGCATTTAGATTGTCTCACAAGCCTTGTCATGCGGTTCAAATTTGATGACATGTTTTTGATAACCGCAGCCAAGACACTAACCTTCCAAGCCTTTTTAAGATCATGGGGTTTCCTATAAGGGGGAGGGCCATGTTCTTGAGAGATCCCTTGGTCACCCCACCAATCTTCTTTTCCTGTAGGCCACCACGGTGGCGCTAACCCTCTCTCCAACGGAAACTTCCTCTGCGGCGGCCTGCAGTGTTGCATAAGGGCAGAAAGAATAGACCCTAAAGTAGTATCTTGCAAGTCATGAAGAAGATGCATTTGTGAATTACTAGGATCAAACGGATCACCAGAAGGAGCCATGAACTGAGATATAGCAAGAGGGGCATTTTTGTCAAAACGGACATAATCTTTCCACCACTGGCGTAAGCTATCGGATGAGCCAGTAACAGGCTTGCCTCTCTCGGGAACAATCCCATAAACAAATCCTTGAGCGTTACAAACATCCATGATCTTGACCATGTACTTGAGGATTGAATCTTGAGCTCTTGACATCTTCTTGCGGCGAGATGCTTCTTGTCTTGCAGCTGCTGATGATGATGATTCAGCTTCTTCTTCACCGCGCTTCTCTTTAAGCATTTGCATGCGCTTTTTATCCCTCAAGATGCGTTTCTTGAGATCATCATAACCAATCTCTTCATATTCTTCCTCATCGTCATCTTCCTCTGGAGCCGGGCTCAGAGGATCATTCTCTCCGTAAATTTTAACCATTTTTCAAATTGAGCCTGAGGTATATACCTTTTTTCTTTGTCAGGAAACTGATAATTGATCTATCAACAATGTTTGCACACCACCAATATTTATATACAGGGAGTTCTTCTTATCTCCTGCAGATGGCTGTAATTTTTTAATAACCCGTATGAGTAACTCCTCTATGTTGAAATACCTCAGGCTCAATTTTATTGTACTTCACTATGTAGCTATATAATTTTATATATTTTTTTTTAATAAGTTAGAAAAATATGTCTAAGTCTCTTCATTTTATATACGAGAAATGATATTCGTATAAAACAAAGGGGACGAGAATAATTCTCGAAGACTTTGAGAACAAGACCCCTAAATTAATAAAGCCATGTTTGGAGGTTGGGAAAATAAGGCCCGTAGCTAGATAATGACAATTAGGTGAAGTCTGCATTGTATAAAATATGGAAATCCACACTTGACAATGATTCTTTTGTATAAACTATTGTATGATTAATACAATTGTTTTCCCCTTCTACTAACTCATTGTACGGTAAATTTTAATAGCTGCGAATGCTCCCATGTACAAATATATTTTAATCACCAAAACTGTTTGAGCTTTTCTGTACAAATATATATATCGTCACGACATATATTTTTAATTCAATATTCTATAGATGTTAGCTTTCACAACATATATTTTTAATTCAATGTTCTATAGATGTTAGCTTTCACTTGACGGATCACAATTAATTAAGTCTCAAAGATGATGAAAATAATATCCGAGAACAAAGCCCCTAAACTAATAAAATCATATATGAAGGTTGCGAAAACAAGACTCGTAGCTAGATAATGATAATTAGGTGAAGTCTGCATTGTATAAAATATGGAAATCCACACTTGACAATAAATATTTTGTATAAACTATTGTATGATTAATAAAATGTTTTTCCCCTTCTACCAGCTCATTGTACGAAATACTCCCATGTACTTGATAAATACTCACATGAACGTCAATCAAAATCACATTTCAATTCGATTCGTATAAGATTCGATACAAATTTGATTCGTTGATTCGAATATTCCCATGTAGTTGATAAATACAAACACACAGAGTAATGGCGGTGCAAGTGTGAATGCTTGAAGAAAACTGACAATTGACAACGTGAATAGGTGGTGATGCATGGGATTTAGAAGGGTGAGCTGTGAAGTTTCCGTGGCATGGAAACTAGAGGAATTTGAGGTGTTGAATTTGATGAAATAGCAGTGGCCAGCTCACGTAGTTGATGTTGCATGCATGTGGGTGTGAAGCTAATTATAATTAAATAATCTCTTGTTTGCATGGAGGTAAAGTTATGGCTACGAGTAATTTACACAACAATTCAATTCATCTACGGAAATTTCAAAGCTAGCTTAGTTTACTTTTTGCTGCTTCTTTTTTCAGGAAATGTTATTAAATGAGCATGGTCATGATCCAGTACTTTCAATATTTCATGACGAAAGATAGAGAAAATCTACAATACAACGGATGTACCATATCATCCGTGTAATAATTCAATCAATAATTATCACGCGTATTAAAATATTAAAAAACAACTAAAATGATGGATTTTATGTCACACCTGTCCCTTAGGTAGGGTATGTTGGCGACTTGGTCGCGTAATTGGATTTTGATGACGTCAACGCAATTGACGACTTCGACGTGCAAACACGAAGCATTACAAAAAGTGTCGAAGCATATGGGGTGAAGAGCGAGAATGAGAATATGAAGACTAGCGGCAAATCGAAGATAATGATTAAGAGCTAAATTTTATTGTAAGTGAGTTTACTCAAGTGATCTAAAGCTCTTAGGAATCATACATTTTGCATCACTTGCATTTAAAATGGATTAGAATGCTTAAAGAATCATTTGCACTTTATTTGCACAAAAATGAATTTCTATGCACAAGTGCATCGGTAAATGATCTTCCAAAAACTATAAACGGTTGAATTAAACTTCAAATGATTATACCGTTAGATAGATATGTGTCTCTAGTTTCTACGGTTCAAACGGAACATAATTCCGATGCATAGAACTTTTGCTAGAGCCTTTTTAGTACAACATGTTCAGATGTGCGTTTTCTGCGTACACGTCACATTAGAAAAATTCCATAAAATTCATCTTAATGTTTTGGAGCTGAATTTTTTACAGAAGCTAGATCTATGTGTCTAGTTTATGTCGAAATTTACAATCATGATTTGGAATTTTCTAGAGGAAGTTATGGCCAAAATACCAAGTTCGTCAGTCTTGACTGGTCATGCACATACTGAAACCAGGGAGCTCCATGCCGGTCCCCATGCCGGTTTTCTCGCCGGTCTCCATGCCGGTTTTAGCTGAGAAAATATGCTCTCTGGAACCAGGGAGCTCCTCGCCGGTCTCCTCGCCGGTATCCTCGCCGGTTTGCTCGCCGGTCCAACGGCTAGTTTTTTGAACGTTATGTTACCGTTGGAGCCCTAGACCGGCATGCCGGTTTCCTCGCCGGTTTCCTCGCCGGTCTCGCTGTGAGTTGGCAAAAAGCTTTGCATTTTATTATAAATAGAACCCCAACTCCTTTGCCTCAAGTAGAGACTTAGAAAACCTTCATACACATTCTCTAAAGCAAATACAAGAGTGTCTTAAACCTTCATACACTTAAACACTCATACAAGCTCACACACATCTTCATATCATTTAGTGAGCTTAGATCACTTGGGTTTGCATTTCACACAATCTTCATTATATTTGTGAGTGCCCAAGTGTGTTTTACAATTTCTTTATCAAAAACACTTGCGGTTTTGTGAAATCCCATAGTTTGGGTAAGTTGTAAAGGTTGTGAGTGCACCTACGAACAAAACTCAAAGTGTAAAGGTTGTGAGTACGCCTACGAACAAAACTCAAAGTTGTAAAAGGTTTGGAGTGCACATTGCGGAAAACTCTTGGTTACGAGTGAGCCACGACAAAACTCGGATTTTAGTGGAAATCTTCAAGCGAGGCTTGGGGGAGTGGACGTAGGCACGTTTGGCCGAACCACTATAAATCGTGGTGTCGTATTCTCTTTCCCTTAACTTTTACTTATTTGCAAGTTTGATTACATTTATAATATTGATTAGAAACTTGCATATAGGCTATTAATTGGAATAGAGAAAATTGCCTAAAACTCCCACTTGGTAATAAGAGCTTAAAATCGGCAAAGATTTTATAATTCCGCATTTATAGCGATAACCCAATTCACCCCCCTCTTGGTATAGAGATTTCTTGTCGCTATTGCTTGTAGGTACTTTCAGTTGTATCAGAGCGAGGTATTCTCAAGAAAGACTTAACCGTCCGAGAATAGATCATGGCATCTACAAGCAACTCGTCAATTTTGCCGAGGGATTTTCAACGACTAGACCTCCGTTTTACACCGGAACGGACTACAACTATTGGAAAATGAGGATGTTGAACTTCCTTCTTGCCGTTGATCCACAATCCTACTTGGAAATCATACGAGGGCAAAAATCTTCGGTAACTTCTAATGCACTAAATTTTTATACGAAGCATTAGATAAAAACATAATTGATAGGATTCCCAAATGTACAAATGCATATGAATTATGGAATTCCTTAGAATTAATAAATGGAGGAAATAATGAATTAAATGCATGCAACATTGACTCTAACTCATCAAATGATGAAATTTATAATTTGGATTGCATGGATATAGAAAACCTTAAAGGGGAATCGGAAAATGAAATTACTATTGTGTATATGAAAATGAAATTTCCGATTATGATGAAATGCTTGACATGTTGAATGATTTGCATGATAAATATGATGCTCTTAGAAAGAAATGTAATTGATTAAGGAAGAGCATACATCACATCAACATGAACACGCATTATGCTTGGATAAATTCGTGCTTTAGAAATTGATGACATTTGCTTAAAGACCAAGCTTGAAAATGATGTTTCAATTGATCATAATGAGCATGTATCTCTTGTTAAACAAATTCATGCCTTAAGTAATGAGAATATGTGTTTAATTGTAGACCATGAACATTGTATAGAGAACTTACAAAATGAAGCATCTACCTCTAAATCATCATGTGCTTGCGAATTATTGAAAATTAAAAATGATGATTTGAATAAGAAATTAGAAGACTTGCAATGCAGTGTGACCAAGTTCACTTATGATGAAAATAATTTTAAAATGCTACTTGGTTCACAAAAATGTCTTTTTGGAAAATATGGATTAAGATATAGCCTTACACGAAGGAAAAATATGTGAACAATAATTTTATGAAGGCATCCATCTCACATATACATTCATCACATGTACATGTATCTAAAATAATTGATTCAAATGTTGTATGCCATGCATGTATGTAATAGGAAAGGTCACAAGAGTTATGATTGTTGGATTAAAAAGAAAAATGTGACTATTATTTGGGTTCCGAAAGGAACTAGCGATTAACCCCAATGGACCCAAGAAAGTTGGGTACCAAAGTGTAATTGATAAATTTGTAGGGGGAGCTTTGGGAATGGATCTTTAAAGAGAATTGCAAAATTGATCCCAAAGGCTCAAAGAGATGAGGATTCGCAACGGTAAAGGTAAAACTCCGTACTCACGGAAACATTGGTACCGTTTCCTCTAAATTGCCAAAATGTGCATATTTTTTAAATTTTTGGTATCTTTATAGCACATATATAATTGGTATCTCATTTAGATTTAATTTTACTTCTCCACTTTTTGATAATGTCAAAGGGGGAGAAATCATTAGAAATGAGATTAAAACTTGTTTAACCCTCACCCTTGGTTTAAGGGGGGGGAGTAAATGTACTAATGTGTTTGTCAAGTTGTTATAGAGCTATTTGAAGACAATCACACATTGAGGGGGAGCTTATGTTGAGGGGGAGCAAAATGGTCAAATTTGGACTCCAAGAAGCTCACAAGTTGCAACAAGTTTTAAGGGGTTGCCATCATCAAAAAGGGGGAGATTGTTGGCGACTGGTCGCGTAATTGGATTTTGATGACGTCAACGCAATTGACGACTTCGACGTGCAAACACGAAGCATTACAAAAAGTGTCGAAGCATAGGGGTGAAGAGCGAGAATATGAAGACTAGCGGCAAATCGAAGATAATGATTAAGAGCTAAATTTTATTATAAGTGAGTTTACTCAAGTGATCTAAAGCTCTTAGGAATCATACATTTTGCATCACTTGCATTTAAAATGGATTAGAATGCTTAAAGAATCATTTGCACTTTATTTGCACAAAAATGAATTTCTATGCACAAGTGCATCGGTAAATGATCTTCCAAAAAAAATATTAAACGGTTGAATTAAACTTCAAATGATATACCGTTAGATAGATATGTGTCTCTAGTTTTTACGGTTCAAAAGGAACATAATTCCGATGCATAGAACTTTTGCTAGAGCCTTTTTAGTACAACATGTTCAGATGTGCGTTTTCTGCGTACACGTCACATTAGAAAAATTCCATAAAATTCATCTTAATGTTTTTGAGCTGAATTTTTTACAGAAGCTAGATATATGTGTCTAGTTTATGTAGAAATTTACAAATCATGATTTGGAATTTTCTAGAGGAAGTTATGGCCAAAATACAAGTATCGTCAGTCTTGACTGGTCATGCACATACTGAAACCAGGGAGCTCCATGCCGGTCCCCATGCCGGTTTGCTCGCCGGTCTCCATGCCGGTTTTAGCTGAGAAAATATGCTCTCTGGAACCAGGGAGCTCCTCGCCGGTCTCCTCGCCGTATCCTCGCCGGTTTGCTCGCCGGTCCAACGGCTAGTTTTTTTGAACGTTATGTTACCGTTGGAGCCCTAGATGGCATGCCGGTTTCCTCGCCGGTTTCCTCGCCGGTCTCGCTGTGAGTTGGCTAAAAGCTTTGCATTTTATTATAAATAGAACCCCAACTCCTTTGCCTCAAGTTAGAGACTTAGAAAACCTTCATACACATTCTCTAAAGCAAATACAAGAGTGTCTTAAACCTTCATACACTTAAACACTCATACAAGCTCACACACATCTTCATATCATTTAGTGAGCTTAGATCACTTGGGTTTGCATTTCACACAATCTTCATTATATTTGTGAGTGCCCAAGTGTGTTTTACAATTCTTTATCAAAAACACTTGCGGTTTGTGAAATCCATGTTTTGGTAAGTTGTAAAGGTTGTGAGTGCACCTACGAACCAAACTCAAAGTTGTAAAGGTTGTGAGTACGCCTACGAACAAAACTCAAAGTTGTAAAAGGTTTGGAGTGCACCTTTGCGGAAAACTCTTGGTTACGAGTGAGCCACGACAAAACTCGGATTTTAGTGGAAATCTTCAAGCGAGGCTTGGGGGAGTGGACGTAGGCACGTTTGGCCGAACCACTATAAATCGTGGTGTCGTATTTCTCTTTCCCTAACTTTTACTTATTTGCAAGTTTGATTACATTTATAATATTGATTAGAAACTTGCATATAGGCTATTAATTGGAATAGAGAAAATTGCCTAAAACTCCCACTTGGTAATAAGAGCTTAAAATCGGCAAAGATTTTATAATTCCGCATTTATAGCGATAACCCAATTCACCCCCTCTGGGTATAGAGATTTCTTGTCGCTATTGCTTGTAGGTACTTTCAGGGTAGGGTGAGACAGAGACTTGAAACAGACAGAGTTTCCCATGTAATATGGACTAATCCTCCAAAAATTAAAAAAATTCAAAATTGAATAAAAATTCTCATATCAATAGGATCTCCATGATCCAACTCAAAAGAATATTCATGCTAAAGTATAAATATTCTCAATATCAAATAAAGGCTCAATGCCTATAACCAATTAACAAATCCCGCAAGGTAAACACATCTAGAACCATAATCCCAAAGAAATAATGAAGACACACTACTATTGGCACAATCTTTCTCTACTGGCAAGAATGATGAAGAAACAACATATGACGAAAAGAAGATCTACTAATATGATAAACCTGAAATGTTAAAGAAATGGGTAAGCTCACGCTTAGTGCAATGGATCACAGCTTAGTGCCGTGGATAAACAAGTAACAAAGTGGATCGAATAAGTCTTTCATAATATAAATAAATACATAAGCTGTAAATCGATATTTCAAACATTTACTTGAAATCATAAATCTCATTTCTCATAAAACTCATTCTGTTCAAGAATACTCTGTAATAATAAAGTTGTTTATTCAATTATATGCACACTCTCGTGACAATATGGCAAAGTTGGCAAGATGGGGCATCCCCACGGCAATAACTGGCATCCGGAGCAAAAACGGGCAACATGGGACCTCGTCTCACGGCAAATAATCTGTCACATATAAGTACATGAGGTGCATCATAGCATAAAAATCATTTTTAAAACACATGCTCATATATCTCAAATCATGCAAGATTCTCATATATCACAAATCATGATTTCAACATAATCAATATTCGATCCATACTTTATACCAAAATATAAACTTTTCTAAAAACAAAATCATTTAATGCATTACATTAAAAATTCATTTAAGAAAACATACATACTATATACTTTTGAAAACATCAATGTTACAGACTTATCCACGCACCTGATGAGATGACTATAGGGAAAAGTATTATGCAGCAGGACCGTCCCCGCTTACGGTATCATGATCACCGAGATTTCTGCGAAAATTGGGAGTTTCCCGAGATTAAACCGCCGTCAAAATAATCCTCTCGACAAGATATACGTTTTCCTTAAAAGACCCGATTGTGATCGGTTCCGGATTGGACGGATTGGGGCCAATTTCTCTATTTTCTCTCTCTCTCACACTCACGTCTGTTTCCTTTTTCTCTTTTTTTTTTTGACTGCTGGAAGTGATGAGAGATGCAGTAGGGTTTTTGTGTGTGTGTGTATGTATTATATATTATATGGTAATTATCATTTGCCACCCTAAATTGTCCCTTTTATCATTTTGAATCTAATTTTAACAAACCTAACAATTTAGTCCTTAGATTTCTAACACCCATAATTATTAAATTAAAATTGGGAAAAATAAATCGGGTTGTTACATTTTAAATCTTACTAATTTGTTGGTGATACCACATCACTCATACCTCCGTTACACCAAAAAATTACTCCGAAAGATGAGTGATGACATAACACAATGTAAGAAAGATTGAAATTTTTGTTATTTTCAACTTGAAACCTGTGAATTTCTCGTAGCCTATTGATAACTCATGTCCGTACGTAGCTTAACATATTGATGGACATGGGTTTGAAGCTTCTAGCTGAGTGGGGGCTAAAAAAGAAAAACCATAATTTGAGAAGAGATTTATGTGATAGAAAAAATTAATTAAATCGTTTTTAAAATTTTTAAAATTTGGGGTTTTAATTATTAACGGAGATTGAGACGTCTTCTTTGATTTTGTGAAAGTAAGAGAACAAAGATACAAAGGATTAGAAACAAAAGCTAAAGAAAAATAAAAAGTTTGGTTCTCAAAGTAATTGTAGGATTCTTTTTAGCTTTGTTATGGTTTTGATTAGTGTATACATCTTTTTCCTTTTCCTTTTCCTTTTTATCCTTTAGGCAAAGTTTCTTTTATAGGCAAAAGATCCATATGGGTGATATAAATATTTAACAGTTTTCCAATAATAAAACATCATTCATGTTAAATAATAAAGAAAAAAAAATTATAAAGATAAAATATAACAAATCATCTTCAATCATATGGATTTATTCTTTGATATCTTATTATGTAATCTTTCAAGTGTATAAAGTGTTAAGACAAACCATCATTTTATAGACACAATGAGACAAGTAAATATGTCATAATATAAGGAATAACGGTCTTTAATTTAAGGAGATAGTGAAAGTTATAGGAATACAAAAGGTTGCAAATGGGAGTTAAAAAATTTGGTCGGTAAATATCCACATATTTTATATTTTGATAACACTTCTCATTGCATGTTTATCCTATAGAGAATAAGCTTTATTAAAACCTTTGTTAGTAAAAACTCAATGGAAAAAAATACAACTAGTAAAGGAAAAGATAGTACGTCAATCATTATAACTTAAGAATGTGCAATATTATTCATTAAAACCTTACTAAGAAAAACTTGATGGCTAGGAAAAAAACTAGTGAAGGAAAAAGAGTACATTATATATAGTTTCATTCAAGTCATCAACTCCTCTTTAATAAGCAAACTTCCCCTCAATTGATGCTTCCCCTCAACGTGACATCGTTGTTTTATTGATCAGTCATCTAAATTGATAATGCCTTAAGTGAAACACTATATTAGATTACTTGATAAATAAAGTTTCAACTTGTGACTTAACTATCTTCATTGAGAAATACCGACATGTACATATCTTATTAATTGCGTTGGTCTTCTTGAATAAAGCCCGATCATTTGTTGCATAAAGGTATATGTTTGTACATTATTTTCATGTCTAAAAGCTTGCCATGAATAATAATTTATTTGTAAGAATGCAAATATTATTCAATGTGCAATTTAGCATAAGATATTTTACAATAAAATATGGTACTTCAGGACCGATAAATATTATTTCTTGTTCTAAAATAAGAAAATAACATTTCTTCATAATAATTTTTCTATATGAAATATTCAGGTATTTCTATAATATTAGGTCATGTACCAACTTGATAATTTTTAAATCATTTTTTTTCAACTCTTGAGGTGGTGTTTTACATTGAAATCATCAATATGTTTTTCAAAACTTATAAATCAATTAGTAATTTTAATAAAATCACATGAGAAAATGAATATTAGCATATCATGTTTATTATAATTAATTTCTATATCATGTTTTATTTTTCTTGTAATCTTTTTTTCTTTAAGTAATAAAATTATGCAAGTTTGTATTCAAATCATGAGTAGCTAATTTCATCCTGTTGTGGTAAATGGTTAAACTCTAATTATAAGAATATAAATTATTCTTACTTATATTATAATATATAAATTGTAATCTGAAAACTAATATTTAATTTAAATATATATTAATTATTGACAAACTTTGTTACCGCCTTTATGGCTGGTTTTATTTATTTGGCATAATTGAGTACCTAATTGGACTTATTATATATAGATGTTATCATCGCCTTTATGGTTGGTTTTATATGTTTTGACATAATTAATTCCTGGAGTAAATTAACTGGGTAATAATGATAATTATATATTATAAAAAAATAAGATTTCTCTATATTTGAAATATTAAGAGTGAATCTCCTAACCGCATTATTTTTAATTTATTATTGCATCCCAATTTAACATTGTCCATCACTTCAAATAATTCTACTTTTTATTTTCACTCAAATTACTATTTTATTTTACTAAATCTATTCCCTATAGATTGACCCCGGACTTACCGGGTTATTTTATTACTTCGATACTCTTATACTTTGGAGTAAGAACCATTTTGTGAGTGTGCCAAGTTTTTGGCACCATTTCCGGGGAATATAATTTAGTAGATATAATAATAATTTAACATCCTTAAATTTTTCTTCTTTTCTTTCCTTTTTATTTATTTTTATTTTGTTTTTCCTTTCATTTTTTTTTTTTGTATTTTTTGCATCTCATTTTTTTTCTTCTTTGCATTTGTGTATATCCAAGATGTCATGATTGATCCTAAATGAATCATGAACCCAGACATCCCACATACAGACAAACCTTGTACTTGATTTTTCAAGGTTATAGGAGAGAGAAAACTTAATTAAAATGAAACTTGTATTTTGCCAAATAATTTCTTGAATCATCATCATCTAAATATTATTTCATAATTTTTTGTGAGAACTTAATTCGAGAAATTGAGACAGGTGAACAGGAAATTCAATTGAGGTCTGAATTGACAAGAATCAAATGACGTTTTTAAATCTAATCACAATATTTGTGTTTTCTTTATTTTTTTTCTTTTCTTTTGTCCTTGATTTTTTATTTTTTTCTTCACTTATTTATTATTATTTTTCTCTTTTTGTAAGTATTGCATTTGCATATTAAAATTTTAGCATATAGTCTGCATTTAGATTGCATTAAACATTGATCTCGATCAACCATCGGTAGATTAAATAGAGAGTCTCCATCATCTTCATCGTCAGTCAAAATGGCTGAGAATCGAAATGAAAATCCACCTGGCCGAGATGAAAATTCAGTTGATCAGGTAGAACGTGAGTCTCAGTATGGCGATCTTAATCATCCTAAGACACTGAGAGAATTCATGAATCTCACTCGGACAGGATAACCATCTTGTATTGTTTTCCCTCCAGATGCATCACGTTTCAATTTTAAATCAGGTGTCATCCAACTTTTACCCACATTCCACGATTTATAATCAGAAAATCTTTATCATCAATTGAGGCAATTCGAAGAGGTATGTAATACCAAAATTACAGCATTAACATAATTTGACTTAAGTTTTTTTCCCCTTTTTTAAAGGATAAGGCTAAAATTTGGCCGCAGAACCTTAGGTCAGGATCCATCAGAACATGAAATGAATTGTAAGAGCAATTTCTAAAAAAAATTATTTCTCCCTCATAGGACAAACTCATTTATGATGAGAATCACAACTTTCACACAAGAGTCGGGGGAACACTTTACCAATGTTGTGAGAGATTTAAAGAGATGTTGAATATTTATCCACATCACAGGTTTGAACATGGAGGCTGGTTTCCTACTTCTACGAGGGTTTAACACCCCAAAGTAGACAAGTAGTGGAAATGATGTATAATGGTGAGTTTATGGATAAAAGTCTCGAAGATGCACTAGATTACTTAGAACACATAGCAGAGAATGCACAACATTAAGACACAGTTGACACTTATGAGTCATCTGTAAAACCACAGTCATCTGGTAGATGCATGTTTAACCTTAGGGAATACCGTGACCTTTCTGCTAAATATGCATTTCTAGCTAAAAAAGTTGAGGCATTAAAAATAAGGAAGATTGATCATGTCAAGTCAATTCAAGAAGTCACATGTCATATCTATAATTCAAATGAAAATGTCACACAAGTTTTCCCAACCTTTTCAGTCCTTCAAGAATGTCTATATGACCAAGTCAGTTCCATAAACACCTTCAAGAGAATAAATCCAAATCCATGATCCCAAACCTACAGTTCTGGTTGGAGAAACCATCCAAACTTCAATTGGAGGAATGATGACCAAGCACAACCATCGCAACAATCTCCCCAGGTATACCAGAATTTTCAAAATTCTCAGAATTATGCACTATATGTCTCACCACCTAGGAAAACCCTTTAGAATACCTTGCATGCATTCATTGAGAAATATGAAGCCATCAATAACCAAAATGTGCAAACATTGATTGATCTGAAAGATATTGTTTCCAAAATCACATCTGCATTAACTATTAATGAGAAATGAAAGTTTCATATACAACCACAGCTAAACTCCAAGAGTCATCAAAACCCTCACGGGGGTAGTTCTAGTAGTCAACACTTAGACCAAGTCAAATCTGTTATTACTCTTTGCAGTTGTAAGGTCATCCAAAGACCTATTATTGAACCTCGTGAAGAGTTAGCTTCATAGGGTAAGGAATGGGTTGATAAATCATTACATATCATTGATGATAATAAATTTACACATGCATCGTCATTTCCTCAAGCATTAAAAACAAAGAAATTGAACCATTCCACAGAGATATATGAAATATTCAAACAAATGAAGATCAATATTCCATTGTGAGATGTCATCAAACAGATACCATCTAGTGCCAAATTTCTAAAAGACTTATGTACCATTAAAAGAAAACAATAGGTGAGAAATAAAACTTTTCTAGCTGAATAGGTAAGTTTCATTCACTCAACCGATAATACATTGAAATACAAAGACCCTGGTTGTCCTATTATTTCTTGTATTATTAGAAATCATAAAATTGAACATGCATTAATTGATCTTGGAGCCAGTGTCAATTTGCTTCCATTTTCGGTTACCAACAACTTAATATTGGTGAGTTAAAACCAACTTCAACTACCTTTTACTTGCTGATAGATCAGTCAAGGTACCGAAAGAAATTATGGAAAATATGTTATCACAAATCGATAAATTCATATATCCTATGGATTTTATTGTCTTAGAAACTCAACCTGTTACAGATAGTTACAGGCCAGTTCCTGTAATACTTGGTCGTCCATTTTTAGCAACAGCTAATGCTTTAATAAATTGTAAGAATGAAATCATGAATTTGTCCTTTGGTAATATGACGTTGGAGCTTAATATTTTTAACATGTGCAAACAACCATACGATGAGGATAGTGAAAATGAGAACATGGAACTAATTGAACCAATTTTGGAGGAACATATTCAGAGGAGTATATATGATCCTATGGAAATTTATAAAACTAATATTCTTGAATTAAGTACGCAATTAGATTTGGATATTCCTAAAGATTTTTTACTTGATTCTACACAGGTACTGGAAGACGATGGAAAAAAACAAAATTTTGAGGAACTAGAAACACTTGAAGAAGAAAAACATGAGGAATCACCCAAATTCGAATTAAAGACTTTTCCAGAAGGATTGAAGTATGCATTTCTTGGAGATGAATAAATTTACCATGTGGTAATTTCTTTCTTCTTAAAAACGATCAAGAAGGTAAGTTATTTATTTTTGTTAGTACCATTTTTATTGGCAATGTCCATAACAAAATAAGTTCAATTGAGTTGTAATAAGTCTTGAAGAACTTGGAGCAATTGGACTGGTATTTGGCAGTTGTGCATCAAGGAATCAGATTTGCGTTCGTGATGCGTCTGTTGATGTGTTTGAACGAGTGACGTTTGTGTCACGTTTGTGCTTGGGTTCGAACGAAACTTGGCAGAAGGTTCACTTGCGTAGTACATTATAGTATGCATTCGAACGAAATCTTCCAGTGAGCACGCATTCGACATGCGTTCGAGTGGCGTTCGAAACCCTGTGTGGAACTGAGTTATTTTGGACGTATTTTCAAGCCAATTCAGCACAAGGAAACCCTAGCTCTTGCCCTACCTATATAAAGAAACACATAGCCACATTCACAAGTGTTGAAAACATATTCTCTCAAATCTACAAACCTTCATAGCTTTTCAACCTATTCTTTTCTCACATTGAAAACTTCATTATTTTCCTTGTCTTCGCTTTTGTGGTGAGATTGATCATTGTTAAACCATCAACACAAATCAAACCAACTTTTCTAATCCTTCAGAGTTATCTATGAGGAAGTTTAGTAGTCGAAGTTCCAACGATCAGAGTTGCAGAGTTGATTCACTCAGAGACTTCAGAGGTTCTGAAGTGAACCGTGGGGTACAGGCTCGAGAAGTTCTTCGAGTTCTTGTAGTCTATAGGTACTAGAGTCGGTGGAGTTGCCACCATAGGTCTTTTATCACCACTGTAAGTTTTTCTCTTTATAGTGGATTTGGGTTGTAGCCAAGATACCCGGAGTGGTTTTTTACTCACACGAGTTTTCCACTTCATAAATAAAATTATTGTGTTGATTTATGGTCAGAACCTTAGACAATTACGAACTTTCAATTGGTATTAGAGACTGAACTCGATCTTTGACTCTTATAACTATGAAAAGAAGTCAACCCTTAAATTGTCCCTCATTCTTTGATGGGACTGAATATTTACATTAGAAGGTTCGTATGAGAGCGTTCTTTAAGTCCTTAGATGAGAGGGTCTGGATGACAGTAGAGTACGGATGGAAACCTCTCGTAGTTATGGTTGATTCATCCCCCAAAGATAAACTGACCTAGACTAAAGATGAATTTGATGCTAGAAATAGGAACAACAAGGCAATTAATGTTATTCATTGTGTTGTATGCTCAGTTGAATTTAGGAGAATTTCCATGTGTGAAATAGCCAAGGATGCTTGGGAAATCCTGCAGACTGTGCATAAGGACACACTATCTGTTAAAAATAATAAACTTCAGGATCTTGCTACTAGGTTTGAGGTCACCAGAATGAAGGATGATGAGACATTTGATGAGTTCTACACTGAGATTAACGATATCATTAACTCAAGCATTAACCTAGTGAGACTATTTCTACTAGTATGATAGTTAGAAAAATCCTTAGATCCCTACCTAACAAGTTCCTACCTAAGATCACCGCCATCGAGGAAAGAAATGACCTAGATCACCTAAAACTAGAGGATCTCGTAGGAAAACTACAAGTTTATGAGAATAAACTTCATGGTTATAAAAAACCTAAAACCATAGCGATGAAGATCGCGAAAGAAGTTTCTCATTATCTGTATAGCGATGATGGTATTGATAATCTCACGGATCATGACTTGGCCATGTTTGCAAAGAAATTTAAGAAATTCCTTAAGTTGAAGAAAAGTGGTCGTGATAGAGATAGATATGATAAGCCTAAAGAGAGTAGGCATAGTAGGAGAGATCTATAGAGGATAAAGGCAACAAACCATGTGATATCCAGTGTCATGAATGTGAAGAGTATGGGCATATTAGATCTGAGTGTCCCACGTACCTTAAGGCTAAAGGTAAGAAAGTCATGGCAGTCTCTCTTAGTGATTCAGAAAGTTACTATACTTCTAATGAGTCTTGTTGACGGTGGATTTTGGTCTCAGGGGCAATATGGGAATATTACTCCCGAGACTAATCCTCCCTCCATAGTGAATTTGTTTGGTTATGGGGGACCAAAGGCAAATTTAGCAAAAGACAGATAAACACACCAATCGACAAGGAGATTTAACGTGGTTCGGTGGATTTGGATCCGACCTACGTCCACGGACAAAAACGAGATAACGCTTTTGATTACTCAAATACTCTTCTCAGCTCTTTCTTGTGTTTACAAGTCAGAGCTTGATGATTCTGATCACTCTCTTTTTTTATGATGCCCCTTTACACATACTCTGCCCTCCTATTTATAATAATATAGAAATCAGACTCCTATTTGCATAAGATATCCTAGTTGAACTCAGTTTTCTCCTCTTGTAAGGATTCCTAGTCTAACATTGTCTTCTCTTTTCTTATTCCTTCTTGGATTCTGACTCCATCTCCTTGTGAGAGTAGGATAATTTGTTTATCTTATCCGCAAGAATAGGGCGTCGTCATCTTGAGCATATCTTCCCTGTCTGGTCGGTCTTCATGAGGTCGGTTACGATAGTCTTTTATGCTGAGAGTGCTTCTGCCGACTTTATAGTGCTCGGTCACCTGAACCAAAGTGGTCGGTCTTCATCTGGTGTGGTCGGGTCGGCGGAACGTATTTCGACCGGGGAGAGAATTACCCTTTTTACCCCTGTCATGCTCTGTAAGTAACATAAGTCCTGAAAAACCATCAACATCTGTCCCCTAGTTCTCGGTAACACGAGTTTGCAAGTTGGTGCCGGGAACTACATAGAGGTGGTGTGCTGATTTACTCTGTTGGAGGTCGACCTGGTTTGAGAAATGTTTTGTCGTCTCTTTTCGAGCGCTTCTTTTTGAGACACGCAACAGTCACGTCCGCTTAAATGCCTATCAAATCATCTTTAGGGTTTCTTCTACGTTCGACACTTGTCAAACATCCGCTGGGTTCCCGCCAAAAAGGGAACGAATCGACCGTGTGGAGGCGTCTTCACAGTGCGCTGATCTCAACCGTCTGTTTAAACTTGGCAGACCTCTTTTGCAGTTGACACTTGGCGTTCATCCGGGTTCCTCCCTTAGATCCAACGATCACGAGCGTCCTGGTCAAGACTATAAGAAGGCGAGGCTTTCACTGTTCCATCTTTTTTGGCAATTTCTCCTTCTTCCCTGATAACATCTCCGTGAATCGCCCAATTCAGTGTTCTCAAAGTTCAACCGCGGGTTTTTCTTTTTCTTCGCTGCGAGTATAAGGAACGGGCAAAACCGTACTGCACAACCTCCTGCCTTTTCCGAGCAGAACAAGTAAGTCCTCCGAACGACCTCTTCCTTTTTGTGTGTTGTGAATCTGTTCTGCTGTTCATTTTTGAGTGTTTGCTAGGGAAAGATTTATGGTTCGCTGGGTTTTGCTTTAGGGCACTTTAGAGACCATCTGTTTAGCTAACATGGAAACCGTGAGTAGTTTCTTTTAGCTATAGACTGACTTCCCCTTCCTTCTTTGTCTTTTCGGGTGTCAGGGATGTCTGACAACGATTCTTCCCCTGAAAATCTCGCCAAACCCTCAACTCCCCCTGCTGAAGAGCTCTCCTCGGGCTCGGGGGCACCCAGTGTAGAAGACCTTGATACTACCCCTACTCCTTCTGAGGTTGAACAAGATAGTTACCATCAGAGGGTCCCTCGGAGGGATCCAGAGCCCGGTGATCTGGACAGCTCGGCTCTGGACATGGATCGGCCTTCCAAAATAACTGAGGACGATCTGGCACTGTTGCGGCAACGATACGACGTACCAATAGACATTGTCATGGAAGTTCCCGGACCGATGGATCGCGCTAGCCAACCGGACGAAGGCTCGGTGGCACTCCTTCCTATTTTCTTTGAGTGCGGACTGCGGTTGCCGATTCAACCTTATTTCGCTTGGATCCTGGCCGAGATGGAGATCGCCCCCTGTCAGCTGAGTCTGAACAGTTGGAGGATTCTGGCCGGGTTGTATGTAGCTTGGCATCGGGCAGGACTCGGCGAGCCTTCCTTTGAAGAGGTGAAGAGGGTATACCGTTTGAAGGCCAACCCAAAGGCTCATCGTGGTTGGTACTACTTTTCTGCTTACAACAGTTCGTTAAACGTCGTCCAGAGGCTCCCTGACTCCGATAAGAACTTCAAAGATCTCTGGTTCTGGGCCACTGGGGATTGGGGACGGACCCTGAGGTCGGATGAATGGGAGATCTTGGTACCGGATATCTTCAGGGCGGGAGGTTAGGAGACCGGCCTTTAGCTTCTCTTCCTTTATCTTTTCTTTGTTTGGATTCTTACCCTTTTTATTCTATTCTTCCTAGCCTGTTGGAGGGATGCTCCCAAAGTTTCCCACCAGGTCCGGCGGCGAGTATTCTGGGCTCGTCGGTATGCTACCCACTGGAGGGAGTTGGTTAATGATGCGGCTTTTGTTAGGTCTGGCCTTACTCGGGCTGTCCCTTCGGAGGTCTCAGGTCGGATAGGTAGATGTTTGCTTTTAGTTGACTTCCATGTTTGTTTGTAATGTTTGATGTCTTTGTTATATGCTCGGGTCCTGATTTTCTTTTTATTTCTGCTTTCTTGTAGGTATGTCAAAACGGCCTAAGTTTCTTGAGAAGTTGGCTGGTACTATGAAGAAGGCCGGTCATGTTGAAATTGGAAGTTCCCGAGCACAGCCTGAATCCATTGCGGTTGGGAGAGCACCTCAAAGGAAGGTTCAGCCGGCTACTCGGGATCCATCCTCTCCATCTGGTGTGCAATTACCAGAATCTGCTCGGTTGGTCAGTCCGCCGAAGCCTTTTAGGAAAAAAAAGCGTCAATTTGGGGCCGATGAGGCTGAGTTGGAGGGGGAGGAGCCTGTGCAGGGCAAGAAGAAAGATGTCTGTCGGGGGAAAAAATCTTCTGAGGGCTCCTCTAATAAGCGGAAAGGTTCCGTGATCCTCGGGGTGGATGATTTGGGAGAAGGCATCCGGGAGGCTACTTCCCATTTGATGCCGGCTTTTAATGAACTGGCCGAGGTGATTCCCCCGGGGGAGGTTTCGAGATATGAGGATATCTCTCCCGAAGCTGTGGTGACCGAGATGAGCTCTCAAATGGCAAAGGTAGTTTTATTCTTCTTTTTTCTGATTTCGGTTCTCGATCTTCTTTATCTCATATCTTGATTTTCTTTGTTTTCGTGCATGCTACTTACCTTATGGCCAAGAATAAGGACCTCCTTCTGAGTTTATTGTCCGAGGGCGGTCAGGCCCAGAGACTTCAGAATCGCCTTACGGAAGTGGAGGCTAAACTGGCTGATCGGGAGGAGGTGATAAAGAACCTTGAGTCGACTGCTATTGAGAACTTCAAAACAAACAAAGCTCTCAAGGCTGCTGCCGGGTTGGAGCGAAAACTTGCCGACACTGCCCGGGAGGATTTGAAGGCTGCCCAATCTGAGATTGGCGTTTTGAAGGCGAAGGTGTCAAGTGTTGAAACCAAACTAAAGGCCAACGATGAACAAATGGCACGGGCTCGGGATGATCTTGAGAGGAAAGAGGCCGAACTTGAGGAGAGAAAAGCCGATCTTGAGGCCGAGAAGGAGGCCATCCGCCTTGAGGGGGTTGGTGACTGTGCTGAACTGATACCGATGGTGCTACCAAGTCTGAATATGGATCCTATTTATGCGGCCATCAGCTATTGTAAGGGGGATATTTCCGAGGAGGAGTTCCGGAAGTGGCTCCCTCCCCCTACCGAGGAGGTGATGGATCCCGACCCGATTTCGGTCGTTCCGGCTTCTGGGGCTTCCCAAGAAGGACGGCCTGATGTTCCTGCCCTCGGCGAGGACTGCCTTGAGATCCCTCCTCCCATCCCTGAAGCAGAGGTCTCCCATGCTGCCGAGGTTGAAGCCGTAGTTTCTCCTCCGAGGTCGAGCCTATCCTCCCGCCGTCTGAGCCGGTTGAGGAAGAAATTCCTGCCCCTGTGCGGGCTGAATGAGAAAGGGTAACCCGACCGGGGCCCTGTGCACACTTTACTTTTTATAATAAAACTTCAAGCTGTATTTTGACATATATATATGTATATATATATTTTTTGTGTCTTTTTTATCTCTTTTTCCTTTTTCGTTATGTTTCCTGTTATCCGAACAATTTGAGACCCTTCAGGGGTCAAAATGAGCCGGAGGGGCATATCCTGACCCCGTGCTGAGTGAAAGACTTGGGTTCTGGGGGAATGTTACCTCCCCAAACCAAAGGAGCTGGCTCGGTGGGACGTAACCCGACCCCGAGCTGAGCGAAAGACTTGAGTTCTGGGGGAATGTTACCTCCCCAAACCAAAGGAGCTGGCTCGGTGGGACGTAACCCGACCCCGAGCTGAGTGAAAGACTTGGGTTCTGGGGGAATGTTACCTCCCCAAAGGAGCTGGCTCGGTGGGACGTAACCCGACCCCGAGCTGAGTGAAAGACTTGGGTTCTGGGGGAATGTTACCTCCCCAAACTAAAAGAGCTGGCTCGGTGGGACGTAACCCGACCCCGAGCTGAGTGAAAGACTTGGGTTCTGAGGGAATGTTACCTCCCCAAACCAAAGGAGCTGTCTCGGTGGGACGCAACCCGACCCCGAGCTAAATAACCAAGTGGCCTCGGCGGAACGAAGTCCAGCCCCGAGCCGACTAACAAGTGGCATCGGCGGAACGAATCTTGCCCCGAGTACTGGTTAATCCTTGGGACTTATACAGATGGGAAGTATATCCAACTTTGAAGCCCTATCGAATCTGACTTGGGCGTCCCTTTGTCAGACCGACGAAAAAATAAAAAACAAGATTCTGGAAAGTAAAATCAAAAGGCAGGGGTGACTTAGCACCTATCCCAAAACAAAAACGTTTTTTGCAAGCAAAAATAACAACATGGATGCCTCAAAACAGCGTCCTGCCCGAGGTCTCCAAAACACAATTCTGAATCTTTCAATTCAGTGTCCCGGCGAACCAGGATTCGGATCAGAAGAGCGTTTGAATGATAAGGGCACATCCTCTACACGTCGGTTCACTGGGGAGCCTGTGTATTGTATGAGGGCTCCTCCTTACCACGCTGGAGCAGGCACACGCCACAGGGGCACAACGCATCCCCGTGCTGTGTCTCTCGCGGATCCGGATGATGAATGGATCAAAGAGTGTCCGGACTACTAAGGGTATATTCCTCATTAGTTCCGGCATCACTGGAGCTAGCAATCGTCACGGGGGTGTCATCACCCCCCGTGCTATGCTTTCCCACAGATCCATTACATAGGGTAGGTGAGGATCAAAAGAGTGTTCGACACATTAAGGGCATGTTCTTCCTTATGTTCGGTAACACTGGAGTAAGCAATCGCCACGAGGGTATCATCCCTCCCTGTGCTATGCTTCTCACGGATCCTATGCACTGAGTATGTCCCTGAAGACCCCGAGTTAAAGAGACATTTGGTTCTGGGGGAATGTTCCGTCCCCAGACCAATGAGCATGACTCGGTGGGACGTAACCCGACCCCGAGCTGAAAGAGGTACTTGGCTCTGGGGGAATGTCCCGTCCCCAGACCAATATGCATGACTCGGTGGGACGTAACCCGACCCCGAGCCGATTAACTGAGTAGCCTCGGCGGAACAAAGTCCAGCCCCGAGCCGATCAGGTCTTAGTGCTTGGTCGTTTCTTTTTGTATTATGCGCTAAGTTTGTCCCCGGTTTTTTGAGTAAGTCTTTCTATTTATGTTTTAAGAAAGTGTGCGAGAACCTTTTTGAAAAGAGAAAGTTTTTATTCATGTTTCGGGGACAAACTGCCCTTTTTTCAGTTGATTTGGCGGCCACGTGCTCTTTGTCTGGTCGTCATAACTTCGTGATCAATGTATTTGTTCAGATATCTGTTTCGTGCCAGATCTTCCATTTGTTCTCGCAGATCTTTACATCCGTCTGTTGCATGTCCTCTGGAGTTGTGGTGTACGCAATAAGCCTTTTGGTTCCTTTTGTCCGGGGGGAATCTCCTTTGGTCGGGTTCTACTATGAGGCCTTTCCCCTGGATCTCCATGACAATTTGTCCCAGTGGTTTCTTTAGGGGAATGTATGCATCTTCCCCGACCACATGATTTACTTGGGTCGGCGCCCTTCTCTTTTGGTTGTCTCGGTGCAGTGGTTTGAACTCCTTGTGCTTCGGGTGTGGTCTTCTGGATTCTCTTTCTATACGGCGGGGGGCGCCCTCCCTTGTGGTTCTTTCTCTGATGGTGTTCCCTTTTCGGGATACTTTCTCTTCGTTCTCTAACAAAACGAATTTTCGGGCCACCTCCAGGGCGGTAGCGTAGTCCGGGGTGTCCTGGATCCTTAGGTGGGTCCATAGCCTCCCGACTTTCAAGGCTCCTTTCAAGCTTTCTAGGGCCTCGGGGGATTCGTACCCTCCAACTTCGAGTACCATATTGTGGTATCTTTCAATGAATATCTTCAATGGTTCATCGTCTCCTTGTTTTATAAGCCTTAGTTCTCCAATTGTTTTTCTGGGGACGCAAGCTCCCTTGAAGTGTCGTATGAATGACTTTCTGAGTTGTGCGAAGCTGCTGATGCTTCTTGGGGCTAGGCTTCTATACCATAGAATGACCGGTCCGGCTAGAGTTAAGGGGAACACTTTGCAAATGGTGTCCCATGTTACCCCTTGTACCTCCATTAGTAGGACGAAGCCTTCAATGTGGGTTTTGGGATCGGTATGGCCCTTGTATGGCGTCATGGTCGGCATGCTGAATCTTTTTGGGAATTTCTCTGACTTTATTTCTTCTGTGAGGGGGGACTCATCTTTGCTGTCCTGGACATCCCCTCTGTTTGTATTGGGGTATACTCCCTATTTGACCAGCTCCTCCCGTAGCCAAGATTTCATACTGCTGTCTTTGGTTCCGTGCCGCCTCATGTGGTTTCTTTTCTTTCTGTTATCTTGGGAGTGGTGCTTCTCAGGCTCGGTATCTTCTCGTACTTTTTTGTTATATTCTTTCCCTCTTCTCCGGGTGCTGTGAGGGCTATCATAGGAGGAGTCCAGTGACGATTTGTCACCCTCTTCCTCCCATGTGTCCTCGGTCTGGAAATCTCTCTGCACCACCACGGATCTTACCCTATAGGGATCCCTCCTCCGGGATCTGTCGTCCTCACTTGTATCGACAATTCTCTTTCCTTCTGCTATTTCGTTCCTTCGTCGGCTAGTCCCGGCCTCGAATTTTCCGTCGTGCGCTCCTTCTATCTTTTCCAACCGGTCTACTATGGTTTTTAGCAGAGTTTGGTTTTCCTCCCTTTCTTTCCTAAGGTTCTCCTCGATCTTCTCCATCCAATCTGCAGCCGAGCTCCTTGATGATTGGTGGTTTCCGCCTTCCGCCATTGTCTCACTACGCATTTTGCTTTTTGTTGGTTCCCCACAGACGGCGCCAACTATTGACGGTGGATTTTGGTCTCAGGGGCAATATGGGAATATCACTCCCGAGACTAATCCTCCCTCCATAGTGAATTTGTTTGGTTATGGGGGACCAAAGGCAAATTTAGCAAAAGTCAGATAAACACATCAATCGACAAGGAGATTTAACGTGGTTCGGTGGATTTGGATCCGACCTACGTCCACGGACAAAAACGGGATAACGCTTTTTATTACTCAAATACTCTTCTCAGCTCTTTCTTGTGTTTACAAGTCAGAGCTTGATGATTCTGATCACTCTTTTTTTTATGATGCCCCTTTACACATACTCTGCCCTCCTATTTATAATAATACAGAAATCAGACTCCTATTTGCATAAGATATCCTAGTTGAACTCAGTCTTCTCCTCTTGTAAGGATTCCTAGTCTAACATTGTCTTCTCTTTTCTTATTCCTTCTTGGATTCTGACTCCATCTCCTTGTGAGAGTAGGATAATTTGTTTATCTTATCCGCAAGAATAGGGCGTCGTAATCTTGAGCATATCTCCCATGTCTAGTCGGTCTTCATGAGGTCGGTTACGATAGTCTTTTATGCTGAGAGTGCTTCTGCCGACTTTATAGTGCTCGGTCACCTGAACCAAAGTGGTCGGTCTTCATCTGTTGTGGTCGGGTCGGCGGAACGTATTTCGACCGAGGAGAGAATTACCCTTTTTACCCCTGTCATGCTCTGTAAGTAACATAAGTCCTGAAAACACCATCAACAAGTCTAATAAAGATAAGAGCAATTTTATGGGATTTTCTGCTAGTGTGTCTGGTGAGAAAGAGGTTAAGTTAGTGATATTGATTCAGAATTCTCTCACGATGAGTCTGTAGATGATGATAGTCTTCAGATAGCCTACACTGAATTATTTAGTGAGAGTTTAGCTATCAAGAAGACGAATATATAGGTCAATAAGAGGTTAAATGAAGTTGAGTTACAAAAGAATGAAGCTCAAGCTAAGTTTGAGTAGAGCCTCTTGATGATAGATGACCTTGAAGGGATGCATAAATGACTAGTTGATAGAGTCCAATTTTTAGAAGCAGAACTTGAAGATGCTAGAACATAGTTGTCTGGATTTTCTAGTGGGAATGAAAAATTAGACCACATGTTAGGGATTAGCGTTGAGCCTAATTGTGATAAGGTGTCGTTGTCTAGAGTTGTCCTTATCTGTCCTAAACGTGACCTAGGTAAGAAACATGTTGATTATGGCCATGTGATTCATCGTGTTATTCCTCAATCTATGTCCCAACCTCAATCTAGAGGTGTGGTGGGTAGACCTTGCTCTCATCCGAGGTTTGTGCATGTATGTCATCATTGTGGCAAGGCATGACATATTAGGCCCAAGTGCTTCTTGTTGCACAAACACAAGAAAATATCTAAGAGTATGTCACCTAAATTTGATTCCTCAAATCTAGTTTCTCAAGTTTCTGCACTAACTAAACAAACACAGCTTATTAATAAGAAACTTGCTTTGTTGACTAGGAATTCTCAGGTGTAAGAGATTCCTAAGACAGTTTAGGTAAGGAAGCAAGATGACTTCATATTTACTTCTGAATGTCTTGATCCTGAAAGTCATGATGAGAGTGCACTTAGGTGTAACTCTTCTTAGAAATTGAATTTGTTTTCCCATTACATGTGTTTTATGTTTGCACATCTATTTTTTTTACTGCATATGAGTGTGTGTGTGTTGTTCTTTGCTTTTATCCTTTGGTATATAGGATGGAAACCCGGACATAAGTTTCATAGCCGATTCTGAATGGACGGTAGTATGATCTACACTCGGGATACAACTCTACGTACCATTGGATACTGACAAGCGTTGTTATGTCTTTTCTTATTATTGATTTAAAATGAAAAATACAAATATATATATATATATATATAATGAAAAAGACAAAAAATATTTTTCCAGCTTGTTAGAGCATGAAAAACTTGTTGCATGTGATCCTGATATTTAGGATATATGTTTATACATGTGTAATATGCTTTTAATTTTTTGATGCTCTATGTGCATGAGTGTGTGTGATAAAAACTAGTATATCTTGTGATTGCACTTCACATACACGTTTTTATTATTGTCAAGGCTTGGTGGCATATATGAATTTTTGGACAGTAATCTAATCTCTACCATAATTTGCTCACTAAATAGTGTGACATTTGACTAGAAGACCTTGTGCTATCCCCTTGTCAAAGTACAAGGAAAAAATAAAATTACATGAGTCTCAAATGCAAAAGAGCCAATGAGCCAAATTCAAAAGATAAGGGCAAAAACTTTTCACTCGAAAGAGTATTTATTTATGAGCTCATTATATTTATGGGGGAATTTTATGGCATGCACCCAATATTGCTTCTTTTCAGGTCCTAGTGGTGCTAGGTTTGAACACTTATTTTGTGGACTTGGTGTGTCAAGAGATAGTATTTCTTTGGCTGTGTCCCGCTCATAAAATAAGGTCTTAAGCATTGATTTGTTGTGCACTTATTTTTCATGCAAGTATTTGTTATGTTTTGGTGTTTATCTCATATGCATGCGTGTTGTAGTTAGCAGAATTTAAAATGCAGCATATTATCTCATGTCATAAACAGCTGAACACTGAATAGGTATCATTATACTTGCTTGAATTGTTGTTTCAGTCATTCTTTTTTATTGAATTATTTTTTTTACTCATTGTGTGCTTGTGTGTGCTTATTGTCTTTGCATAATATTTTTTAGAGCATATTTGTGAGTTTTGTTTTACTTCTCGTGTGGTATTTTTGCTAACTGAGTAGGCCTGTTAGTGAGGGGAGTAAATAAGTTATATTTACATGTTCTCTTACATGTGTTGTTTGCCATAGTACCTTTCCCATTGTCATTTCGTGACAAAAATGGGGAGAGTAGTTTAGTATTTTGGGGAGTAGTATATCTTGTATATTCATTTGTTTGATATCCATTTTAAGGGGAGTATGATTAAGGGGGAGTATGATATCTACCTGTACATGCATGAGAATTTTATGAATTTAATATGCCTTATCTTTTCTTTATATTCCCTGTGTTTTTCACGATATATTCTTGTTTGTGGATGTTTCAGGTAAACAAGTTATTTTCTGAGGTGGCATTGATATCAAGACTACTTGGTTAGGTATTATATTGAGTCATATTATAATAATTCACTGTCTTTATGGTTGGCAGTTGGCTATTTTCTTTTTGGGTCTTTTACTGTAGTCTTTGTATTAGGTAGTGTTTTGTCACGGAATACCAAAGAGGGAGATTGCTAGTTCCATTTTTATTGGCAATATCCGTAAAAAAATAATTTCAATTGAGTTGTAATAGGTCTTAAAGAACTTGAAGCAATTGGACTGGTATTTGGCAGTTGTGCATCAAGGAATCAGATTTGCGTTCGTGATACGTTCGAACGAGTGACATTAGTGTCACTTTCGTGTTTGGGTTCGAACGAAACTTGACAGAAGGTTCTCATACGTAGTGTGTTCTAGTATATGTTCGAACAAAACCTTCTAGTGAGCACGTGTTCGACATGCGTTCGAGTGGCGTTCGAACCCTGTGCGGAATTGAGTTATTTTAGACACGTTTCAAGCCAATTCAGCACAAAGAAACTCTAGCTCTTTCCCTACCTATATAAAAAAAACACATTGACACATTCACAAGTGTTGAAAATATATTCTCTCAAAGCTGCAAACCTTCATAGCTTTTCAACCTATTCTTTTCTCACCTTGAAGACTTCATTATTTTCCTTGTCTTCGCTTTTATAGTGAGATTGATCCTTGTTAAACCATCAATACAAATCAAACCAACTTTCCTAATCTTTCAGAGTTCTTTATGAGAAAATTTGGCAGTCGGAGTTCCGGAGATCAGAGTTGCAGAGTTGATTCACTCAGAGACTTCAGAGGTTCTAAAGTGAAACGTGGGGTACGGGCTCTAGGAGTTCTTCGAGTTCTTGTAGTCTATAGGTACTAAAGTCGGTGAAGTTTTCACCATAGGTCTTTTACCATTACTGTAAGTTTTTCTCTTTATAGTGAATTTGGGCTGGTAGCCAAGATACCCGGAGGGTTTTTTACTCGCACGAGTTTTCCACTTCATAAACAAAAATAATGTGTAGATTTATTTATTGCATTAATTTTGTTTGCTGGGATTTATAAATTGTTAGACTTAAGGGTGGTTGTTAATTTGATTATCCATAGAAATAATATTTATGACTTGTCTTAAAATATTGTGTTAAATTCCGCATAGGGTCAAAACCTTAGACAATTACGAATTTTTACTTTTGAAAGAACTTAAATAAGGAATTGGATGGACTTTAAAAGATATAAAAGACATTAATCCTTAAAATGCAAAGGCAAAATACATTTAAAAGATAATGTCAGGACACATCGACCACCCAAAAAAAGATTAAACCCTTACATGAAAACTGTGGTTAAAACATGGATCCTTAAATTTATTGATTCATCCATCTCTTACATACCTAGTTTGGAGAAAAGCACATATGCTAAGAAATGAATAGTTAAACAATTAGGTGTTTGTTATAAATGCGCATGTTGGACGTGCAACACTCATTGTCATTCTTTAGGAATGATGTATAATAATCGCGAATAAAAAATTCAACTCATTAGAGATGGCTTGAGTAAAGAGTCTTTAGATAATATATCACTACTCTTCAGACACATCCTAGTGGATTTGATAGACTGATTCACAATTTACATACATAATTTCAAAAAGAAAGACAACAATGCAGCCTCAGGAATATGACTTTAAAAGACTTTATTTATCAATTTATAAGAAAATTGGATGGGAAGCATATCTCTGACCCATAGAGGGCGTTCAAGCTGTTACCGGACTTAAAACCAGAGGAAGATGTGAGCCAAGATCACAACTAACATTACATATCATCTACTGTTTTGATTTCAATTGTCAATTCCACACTAATCGGGTGATGTCTTCTAAACTCTACTTCTTCTTATTCAGACATTTGGGAAAATGTCTCAATTTGATTAGGGGGAGAGGATAGTTGACTAGATATTTTTCATTTTTGTGTTTTATCATTTAAAAAAAAATTATTTTTATGCTGTTTTTATTTTGTTGTTGTTTTGTATGTAAAAAATTATTTTTTTGTTGATTTTCTTTTGTGTTTTTATTAAAAAAAAAACTACACACAAATCAACAATAAATTTTTAACTAACCAAGTGGAATTGTTGTTCAAATATGACAGTGTAAGAAGTTTTCGCTCATGAGACGCATCTTAATGCAATTAGTAACGAGTTTTTTTTGTTCATTTCTTTTTGAATCATTCAAATTTGTGAATTCTCCATAATACTGATTAAGTTTGATTTCCATATGCTCATTTGACAGGTATTATCAACATACACGGTAACATATGATCATGGGTTGTAAGTGATAATTTTGTAATATTCACTTCTCTAGTTTGTTGGAGATAACACCTAAAGGCATTGGAATTTATATTTTTATTCCAAAAAATAAAAAACAAAAATTAACCAAGCTTTTACTTAGTAACCGAACATCTTGCCTCAACAAGCAGTGATTGTTCGCGTAAAACGGTAGGACTTGAGTTAGTTTAAAAAATGATAATAATCAAGATTTTACTTAGTAACCGGACATCTTGCCTCAGCAAACAGTGATTGTTCGCGTAAAATCGTAAGGCTTGACTTATTTTTTTTAAAAAAAATTATGTGTGTGAATAAGTTTAATTTCATAGCATCTCTAACTCGAGCAATTAAGTCCGTATGAGTGTTTTAACACTTAGTGCCCTAAGGTCAACTGATCTGGGAATCACTGGCACAAAGCTCGTTACATGGGTTAAAGATAAAGCTTAAGGAAATCAGATATTTCTTTTTTTTGACATCTGAGATCCGGGTATCTTAACACTCAGTGCCCTAAAACCAGCTGGTTTGGGAGTCACTGACTCAAAGCTCGTTAAAAGGGTTAAAGATGTATTATTATTATTATTATTATTATTATATATATATATAATTGTATATAAATAACCTATCATTGCCAAAAGGTGTGAATTCTGATATAACTTTAGGACAAAAATATTACTCTCTTTTCAATAAGACTTGTGAATATTGTGGGCACAATGAATTGATTGATACTTTCTCTTTTGGGTGTATGGAAGAAGGGTAAAAAGTACATGAGAATTTACTTATTTGATAATTTAGAAAGAAATAAAATAATTACTAACTTGGATAAGAATTTGTCTTGTTAGTTTTCACTAAGTCGGTTATGGGTGTGATGAACACTAAAAAGTATACATTTATTAAAAAGAAATATTAATTATTTTACACTTGTAGTTTAATTAATCCCCTTAATTTAGCACATTTATGAAATGATAATTAAATTTATGTTTATACATATTTATTGTGATTTTATTTCTTATGTAGGTGAAATAATACATTGGATGCATAACTAGAAAAATGGACGTGATATTTGGATTTTGGAGGCCATAAACTTGAAATGGTGTTCTAACAACGTACAATTTCAGGAATTCTACCTTTACGCAAGTTTCGTACTTTGGCCATAACGTTTTACTTCAATATCATATTGAGGCGATTCCAGTTTCAGATGAAAGAAAACTAAAACTACAACTTTTATCTTTGTAAGATTTTCTAACTCTGATATTTTTAAGGTCGAAATTGGTGAAGAAGCCAATGTGCGTTACATGTAATTTTAATAATTAGAAAACAAAAAAAAAGTAAAAAAAAATATGGCTGGTTTTATATGTTTTGGCATAATTAATTCCTGAAGTAAATTAACTGGGTAATAATGACAATTTATATATTATAAAAAGTAAGATTTCTCTATATTTGAAATATTAAGAGTGGTTCTCATAACCCCATTATTTTTAATTTATTATTGCATTCCAACTTAAAATTACTCGTCACTTCAAACAATTCATCTTTTTATTTTCACTCAAGTTAATATTTTATTTTACTAAATCTATTCCTTATGGATCGACCCCGAACTTACTGAGTTATTTTACTACTTTGACACTCTTATACTTGGAAGTAAAGAACCACTTTGTGAGTATGTAAATAATTATGCAACATACATATGTATTACTTGTTGGGGTTTTGGCGCGGGCGCAGCGGAAGCTCGCGGTTCGGGTGAAATCATAATTTTAAAACTTTTAAATTACCGAATAAATTATTCAATATCCAATATGAATAATTTATTCATATTTCACCTAAACATATTTATTCGATATCAAATAATGACATGAATAGTTAAGAAACATCGCGAAACTTTTACGAAAATGTTTTTTTTCCACAAAATGGCATAAAACACGTTTTTGACCGAACCGACCACCCAATGCACATGAGGACTGCCCAGGTCGGCCCCAACAGTACTAGGGCAGTTCATGGGCTGCCTGAACAGTGACCAATTCACTGTTTGGGCAGCCGTCACCCGGTTGGCTCAAAAGTAACCCGGTAACGCCGTTTTTTACCGTTTTTGCATATTTCAACTCCGAAACAATTTCCGACAATTGTTCCAACACCCAAAACACATCCAATACATTTATATGACATAATTTTCATCACAATAAACCCAGTTTTTCCAGATCTGATTTTGTAACAAAAATTATCATTTTTCATGCTTTAAATCCAATTTTCTTAACATTAATCATAACACCAATCCAAGCCACCACTAATGAAACACCCAAGAACAATTCTAGGTATTACAAGAGTGGTCATAACACTCTAGAATGGAAACATATCATCAAATGATCAAATTGAACAATTATTACAATAATATCATTCAAATCTACTTCACACATGCACCAAGCCTTCAACTCCATCCTCCAAATCAAAAAGCCTCAATTCTTAAGAAAAGAAGAAACCCTAGAATCTATCTAGATGATCAAGAACAAGAAACATGCTTTCCAAGCTTAGGGATATTGGGGATTACCTTTAATATCTTAATTTCCTAAAGCTTTTTCTTGATTTTCTTCACTTTTCTTCCTTGAATCATCAAGCAAAAATTGAGAGGTATTTGGAGGATAGATTCGGCCATTGGAAGCCATGAAAGAGAAAATAAAATTTTTTCTCCTTTTAACATGCATTTGTCGACCTTGGAGGGGTATTATGGTCAATTTTTCAATTTTAATTCAATTAAATAAAAGTAAGCTTTATGTTAGCAAATCAAATTTGCACACATTAAGCTTAATTAAAACATGCCACATGTATCAATAATAATTAAACATATTGCATAACATTTATGTAATATGGATAATATTTAATTATTCAAATATTTAACATTTAAATATCTAAATAATTAATTAATATAATTATTATTATATATGTATTTTTATTTACATTAAATAACAAATACATATATTAATGGCATGTGTCAAAGTCTCATTTGACAATTAAGTAATGTGTATCTAATCAAATTATGTATCAAATATAAATACACAATAATTACGATTGACCAAAAAATACCCTTATGCATGTGTTTTCGTTTAACCATTTAAACGATTCGAATTAACTCATTTAATCCGGTGAAGTATTATGAATAATCTGTATTATTCATAACGCGTTGCCCAAGTTCTCAACGAGTACACTTCATATTGTGGGACTCTCTAAATTTAGGTTTATCCGTTACGAAATCCAATTTCGTGTCCATAATTCACCCACTCATGAATTATGACGACCACAGATAATCTCGCTAAACTATGTAAGTCGAGGTCATTGCATACGTATAATCACTCTGTCACAGGCTATTCATATTATACATGGGATATAGATAAGAACGTCAAATCCTTATGGTATAATATAGTCGACTTTCAAATTTACGATCTCTAAATAACACTCAGAACTTGCTTCCGAAGTTATACCACAGCCATGGATTTACTTGATCGCAAGCACGTGTATGATACTTATGCCCAATACATAGGACTGACGGATTCTATCTTGATACACACTGGATATCATGAGCATCAGTCCACACCCAACGAACAGACGGAGGTATGATCTAAATAGATCGGTGACGTGACTGCCATCAAAGTGTGGAGGATAACTCATATATCCATTGTGGTAGCTCAAGTCGAATTATCACTATGCTCGCTCAACTCGAGAAGATTCCTATTGACGTTGGTGTACCATCTATTAGGAAATCTTTAGTGAGTCATTCAGTGTTTATCAAATAAATACCTACATGTCTATATGAGTCTCCCGAGACTCATGGTTCATTGGGATAAACCATCGGACCAAGTCACGATATACGACATGTACTGGTCTTAGTGGATTTTACTAACTGACCCGTGTTAGCAAATATTGACCAGAAACTTTATTTAAGGATATACAACTTATAGTGACGCTTCCCAATGTCAATTACAAAATACGTTGTAACTGCGCACTACATTGTAAATCATAGGGTCTTTGTCTAATATACATGTATCAATAAATCAGATTTAGTTTCAATCTAATCATAATTAGATATTTAATCGTAATTAGATCGAATATGTATATAAAAGACAAGAGGGACTACCATTACATAAGTAATATTATGGAAAAAGGCATTGTTCGTATTCATGAATCGGACATAAATACGATCTGGATTGACACTCCGAGCACCAACCCTAACATTACTATGATTACTATAGTTTTAACATGTACGATTTAAATTTTGTACTTCAAATACATGCTTAAGGCATTTAGCTTAACACAATAATTTTAACTTTTCGAGTTTCTGGACAACAAATCCATTTCAAATTTAGTTAATGAATTTTATGACTTCAAGCATATGGACTATAGGTCCAAAATTCTTTAAATTTTGCTTACGTCTTCAAGCGTATGGACTACATGTCCAATTATCTTATAATTTTGGCCAATTATACAATCTGATAATCATTCACATTTTTACTTTCCAGATCCTAGATATTATTTTTATAATATCAATAATAAAAACAAATGCAAATATATTTTTATAATAGTCTTATGTCAATTTCTAAATATCTTTATATAGCAACGTATAATTGATAGAAAAATCTTTCGTTTCTCATGTACATGCCCAATGTGATCTTTAAATATTTATAAATTATTAGCCTCTGTAATGGCGATTCAGATCTCTTCATTATTTGCATGCATGTCTTTTTATGGTAATTTGAATCGCTTTATTTTTCACTATATACCTTTTTAAGGGTAATTGAGATTATTTACGTTTTGGTATACATACACTTCTTTAAGTGCAATCTATATAATAATTTCATATAAATCAATATTTTATTATTTATGCAAAAATGGTCTCTTCAGGAGCACCCAATTATTTCACATGTATCTCACATCATCTCCCCAAGAATTAAAATATTTCCAATAAGTTATCTATCACGCTTCATGCGTTTTACATATTGATATCACAACTTGCTTTATCACGCTTCAAGCGTTCACATCTTCATTTGTATGACTATAGTCTTTCAAGGACATCAACGAGTGATCTTTATCACTTTTCTATACTAATAAATCCATCCAATAATTAATTAATAATGTATGTAAAATATTTATTTGAACTTCAGGTTCAAAATGAATCACATAAAATTAAGATGAGATGAAATGATATATAACATTGTGATAACATCATGCCATTTATTACATATAGCTTTCCTTCCTCTTATGGTGGGAAGGCTTTTTCATCAATGTGAGAATTCACAAAATACATGTAATAAAATATTTAATTATAAAAGGCTAAAAAATAATAGTTGATAAGTCATACAAAATAAAAATTTCAAGTCATTATATGAATTACATCTTAATTGATCTATACAAAAATTAACAATAACAAATTTAATACAAAAAAAAAAAATAATATCTTTAGTTCTTTGATGGAAATCCATTAATTTAAATATATATTCAATAATATAATACATAATGTTAGTTGTATATTTGTAAATTAGTTATCATAATAAAATATTGAAAAACTTTGGATTTGTTGAATTTTCGGTTCATCAATAGACATGATTTAATTTTTATTCCATTTCCAGTGCTAATAATTTTGGTGGTTAGGGTGTTAGGGGGACTAGAGATGGTGGTTCTGTTTTCTTGTTTATCATCCACTTTTGGTGATGGGTGTTTTGGATTTTTGTATTTTTCTTAATTTTAAATAATATTGGTTATGCATTTCAAAAAAAAAAATACATCTTAATTTCTTATATCAAAAAATAAGACTAATACCATTATCATTTTGATAAATAAATAATTCAAGCTCTCTACTCTCATAAATAAAAATTCCTCCACTTCAATGAATGAATGAATGATGATAATAAGTATTATTTTTCATCAAATGCTCATTATTTTATTTTATTTGGAAACGTTGAAAATCATATCGCCAAATCACCCGACCCGGGCTTAAGCGGAGCATGTAAAATCCCCAACTATCCTAGGCTCTTACAAGAAACGCACCCATTGGATTCGAACACAAGATTCGAAAGCCAGATCATGAGCCCTACACTACCAAGCCACGCCTATTGGGGACGCTCATTATTTTATTCAATATAAGAAAACATGAAATACTTTAAAATATTATTCAAATTTACACTCATTTTTGCTACTTCCGGAGTATATTTGAGATATAAAATATTGAGCTTGTTTTCTCTAATTAACTTTCTTTAAAATTTCCAATGAGAGAATCAACGAGCTTTAAAATTATTTTGTCTTCCAATGATCATTATTTTCTTCAAATTATTTCAAAGAAACAAATCAACTCTTACTCCTTGTAGGAGATATTTTTATAATAATAATAAAAAAAAAATGATATTTTCTATAGTCTTACAAAGACACCATGACCAAACTATAATTTTCAATAATAATTCACTTACATATGAAAGAATATTTTTAATAATTATTTAATCATTTAGGGATTTTTTATTTTTCTTTCATGATAATTTTTTTATATCTAAATATCACTTGAAAATTGACATGATTAGTTTGTTACTTCCGGAACTTTTTTTTAATAGAAATGAGAGCTTTTATAAATAAAAATATTAACTCTACAATTCACCAAAAGTGAAGTTGAGAGTAATAGTACATCATAAATAATTAAAATAACAGAACCCTTACCAAAGAAACAAAATAATCATCAAATAAAATCCATTCCGAGGAGAGCCAAAGAGAACCACCCGAAATTGAGAAGTCTTCATAACTTAAGGACATCCAACAAGAAGTGAGAGATAAAATTTTCATACAAATTTGAGACAAAGATGAAGAGGATATGTTAAAGGTCCTTTGATTTCTTTCCAACCAAGTTACTTCTCGAACTTATTTGGGCAATGTTATACTTTTTATAATTTCTTAACAATATGAGATTTCTAAACTCTTGATGATATTTTTTCCTTCAAATTGGCTCAAGAAAAAAATTGATCAATCTCTCATAAAATGGATAATTTATTTCTTCCTTCACGTGTAAATAGTGCCCCATACATAACCTGCAAGGCTTGATCGGGTAAAATATCCATATCCATTAATTGAACTGATTAAACACATGTATTGACATCCACATATCATAACCGTGTCGTTATCATCTCTACTATCATCCTTATATCTTGAGCTATATTATAACAAAAAAATCGGTTGATCTCAATTGCTTTTTTTTTTTTTTTTAATGTAAGGGTGTAGACAAAGTCCAAATTTTTTTATTTTTATCTTTTTACTTCTCAAATATTCAAACCCTACTGATAAGTTAAATAAAATTAATTGAAAAATCATATGGTCACGCTCTTGGGGGCGATTGATCCGTATATCTTCCCGATTAATTGTAAAAAAATGAAAAAGAAGGAGAAAAAAATAAGAAAAAAATAAGAAAAAGAAAGAAAGAATGTGGGTAACAAATGCGCAACAGCGCAAGCACTTTCTAAAGCAAAGGTGCTTCACAGTAGTGTTTAGGCATTAACTATTTTGGGTGCCATAACTTCTTGGCTCATGGTTAGATTTGGATTGGTAGAAGAATATAATTTATAATTGAATATAACTCAATGGAACGCAATGAAATGAAATGTAATATACCATAATTATGTTTGGGAAAAAAATGAGAGGTTTATAATGTAATGTTCCGAAATATTGTTCGGTAAATAAATAGTAATGGAATGGAGCGTAATTAAATTGGTTTTAAAAATAATTGTACTCTTTTGAAAAAAAAAAATTGAAACGTTGGAAATCTTACCGTCAAACCATCCAAGCCGGGCTTAAACAGAGCAGGTAAAACTCTCGATTGTCTCAAGCTCTTACAAGAAACAAACTACTTGGATTCGAACCCAATACCTGAAAGCCAGATCCTAAGCCCTACACCACCAAGTCATGTCCATTGGGGACGTACCATTTTAGATTTTAAAAGCAAAAAAAAAGATAAATATTTTAATATTATTTTTTTCAAATGACAAATTTGTCTTCACAAGTAATGTTATTTTTTAAAGTTACGTTACATCCACAATCCTCCGATTTTGACGGCTTTTTTTCAATGGCTCAATGTCTCTTTTTGTTACACTTTCTTCCATCATCTTCCACTCCATTTTATCCATTTCCATCAATCCAAACAATGAATTTTAAATATTTTAAATTATATTACACTTCATTCAATCCCTTTTCATCAATCCAAACATAGCCTAAAGATAACCACAACTCTCTCATCTTTAAAAGCACTTCTTAAAAAATTCATAAGCTAAAATAGGAAAAAATATATCTATGAACCTCTAAATTGGTGAAAATATATATAATCCCACAGGTTTTCTAATAATATCATTATAATATTTCGAGTTTATATTTATTATCAAATAATCATTTTGTCGTTAATGGTAAGAGAATCTGTTAAATATTTAGTGTGAAAAGATTACATTGTCCTCATATTTAATATATATTATAAAGGGAAATTATCTAGGCACTGTTGTGATTCACCGATCACTTTAGAGTGTTTTGAGGAAAAACCGAATTGTATTTATTACTACAAGAATAAATACTACAAGTTTACAACTAGAAACTTAACAAAAAACCTCACACTCTCTCAAGCTCTCTACTTGGAGCTTACACACACTTTGGGATACTATATGGGATGAATTACAATGGCCTGGGAACTCCATTTTATAGTGCCCAAACCGCGTGAACAGTGCCACGCGGTTTGGCACACTTGCTGCCAGCTGCTGCCAGCTCCATCCTGCTGGCTTCTTCTTTCTTCTACTTTCGGTGGACTGAGACAGCAAGCTCACTGCTTGCTGTCTTCAATTTCAACAAATCTCCCCCTCGGTGAAGATTTCCCCAAAAATTGAGCCGACCATTAATCATCCAAATCCGGATCCTCAAAAGGATCCTCCCCTGGTTGCATCTGTATGACTGCCTACGTACCCTGAGTTGGGATCAAGCCAATCGTAGTTCTCTGTATCTGAAACAATCGTCATCTGACAGCTATCCCGGTTATGTCTCTGCACAACTCTAGTTTGTCCCGATCATTGTTCCTTTGCTGACATGTCGGCTGTGTCTCTGCACAACACACTTCACTGCATCTCTGTACAGTATTCTCCTGCTATGTCTCTGCATAGTACAATCCACTGTGTCTCTGCACAGTTTTCTTCTGTTGCCATGTTTCTTCACTCATTTGTTCCTCAGTGCCTTCTTGCCTTTGGGAAACTCTATGGCTCCCCCACATCAGTAAGCAGAATATATTCGGATCCCGCATATCTGGTTGATGGAATCCTGCCTCGCTCAGATCTTCTTGTCTGAGATCCACTGGTTTCAGGAGGTCTATCATCATCCATCTCTGTGAATGATCTTGTAGCTTCTAGTGGAGTGGGTTGCGGCTCCCCCTGCTCAACACTTTCTTCTGTAATCTCCGATGGAACAGGCTGTGTCTCCCCCTGCTCAACATCTCTATCTGCCTCCTCTGGTTCTGCTTCTGGAATTTCCTCGTGCACCATATCTGTGGCTAATTGTGCTGGTGCTGAGTCTGGATTTCCGTTGGCACTGGATTTGGAAGACATTGTGGGCATTTCAATGTCTTCAATTGTTCGGTCTTCGAGAAACTCTACTTCCTGGCTTCTGATGACCATCTTCACATTCGGATCCCATAGTCTGTATCCAAATTCTTCATCTCCATGGCCTAGGAATATACATGGAGTTGTCCTTGCATCGAGCTTCTCCCTGAGCTCATTGGATACATATACAACGGCTAAACAACCGAATACTCTATGGTGAGTGTATGAGGGATTCTTACCAGACCACACTTTCTCCGGAATCTCCAAGTTCAACGTTTCAGTTGGTGATCTGTTGATCATGTAACAGGCAGCACGAACAGCTTCTCCCCAGAATGACTTTGGCAGCTTAGCCATACTGATCATTCCTCTGACTTTCTCCATAATGGTGCGGTTCATGCTTGCAGCGACACCATTATGTTGTGGAGTGTGTGGAACAGTTCTCTCATGTCGAATGCTATGTCTCATGCAGTAGGCTTCGAACTTCCCGGAACTGTACTCGTTTCCATCGTCTGTGCGAAGACATTTCAGCTTCTTCCCTGTTTCATGCTCTACCATGGCGTGGAACAGCTTGAACTGATCTAGGACCCGATCCTTCGTCTTGAGGAAATACACCCAGATTTTTCGTGAAGCATCATCGATGAAAGTCAGAAAATACTTGTTACCGCCCAATGAATCAACCTCCAAGGGACCACAAACATCAGAGTGCACCAGACTGAACAACTCTGATCTTCTCTCTGAAGAGAAATCAAATGAGACTCTGCGTTGCTTACCAATCAAGTAGTGGTTGCAAGGACCTCGTGCAGCATCATTGGTAAGCTCCTTCTTGTTCAGGGTAGACAACCCTCTCCCACTCATGTGTCTGAGTCTCTGGTTCCACAGATTTTGAGAAGCCTCTTTTTCAGCTACTTTGAGGCTGTCTGCACAAATCTTCACATGAGTCTTGTATAGTGCGCCGCAAGCATGTCCTCGGGCGACAACCATGACACCTTTCGTCATTCTCCATGTGCCATTTCTGAAGTGATTTTCATAGCCCTGTTTGTCAAGAGCTATCCCCGAGAGTACATTCAGCCGAAGTTCTGGAACATGCAGGACATCCTTCAAGATCAATGTACACCCGACATTTGTCCGCAACTGAATATCACCCATTCCTACTATCCCAGAGGAACTGATATTTCCCATCTTCACTGCTCCAAAGTCTCCTGCTTTGTATGTTGTGAAGAAATCTCTGTGAGGAGTGACGTGGTAGGATGCTGCAGTATCTACCACCCACTCAACATCTTGGGTTGCGTTGTGAAGACATGTCTCTTCCTGTATGGAGCATATTGCTACATCTGCTTGGACAACGACCAGTGTCTCTCCTTCGTCATTCTTCGGCTGGTGATTGCCTTCTCTCTGCTCTCGTTGCAGTTTTCGACAATTCTTCTTTAGGTGGCCTACAATGCCACAATAGTAGCACTTATAGGTAGGCTTCCTTCCATCTGAGGATCTACCCCTGGTTGTGCTTCTGCCTCTCTCTCCGTCTCTTCCTTGATGTCTTCCTCGAGTCTCTGTGACGAAGGCTTCTGTCTGTTCTGAGCCAACATCTTTTCTCCTGGACTCCTCATTCGACAGAGCATCTTTTACCATAGGCATGGTAACTTTACCTCCTGGAGCGGAATTGCTGAGAGTAACCACCAATGTCTCCCAACTATCAGGAAGGGAACTGAGTAGTAAGAGGGCTTGTACTTCATCTCCCAGCTGCATGTCTACTGCAGACAACTGGTTCACCAGGCTCTGGAACTCGTTGGTGTGTTCCGCAACGGAAGTTCCACTCCGTAGCTTCAGGTTCACCAAACGCCTCATTAACAGGGCTTTATTCCGAGCTGTCTTGGCCTGGAACATGTCTTCCAGCTTTATCCACATCCTGTAAGCATCTGAATCTTGTGCTACATGGTGGAAGACATTGTGACCGATCCACTGCCTAATCTGACCCAAAGTCCTGTTGTTGAGTTTCTTCCAGTCACACTCCTTAACAGACTCTGGTTTCACTCCCTTCAACTCGATGACATCAAACAAATCTTTACAGTGCAAGAAATCTATCATCCGAGGTCTCCAGATGGAGTAATTAGTGGCAGCCAATTTAATCATTGCACCAGATTGAGAATCCCTCATCTCCATTTTAATTTTAAAGTTTAAAATGAGAATATACAAAAATCAGGGCTGAATTTCACAAATCCGAGGTCACCGTTGCGTCCGGAACGGTCGAAAATGGTGGAATAGACACTTCGTTGGTCTAAATCCGACACATGGACTGATTTGTAAATTCCTAAAAGTTCTGAGGCAAAATTGTAAATTTCAAACTTCAGGGGGCTAAATGAAATTTACCAGGCTGCTGACGTGGCAGTGCTGACGTGGCAGTGTGGGACCGGATTGCTGACGTGGCAGACACGTGTCGGCTGACGTGGCGGATGCCGTGTCGAATGACGTGTCTGCTGACTGGGTGCTGACGAGGCGCTGACTGTGCGCTAACTGGGCGTGACGTGGCGCTGACTGGGCGCTGACGTGGCGGCCACGTGTGTCGTCTTCAACCTCTAGAGCGCGTGAGGCGCGTGTTGCGCGTGATGGCGCGTGGGCAGTGCTCTGTGAAGCGCGTGTGGCGCGTGCGTCGTCTGTGGACGTCGGTTCGGTCGCCGGAAAATACCACCGTGCTCGTCTCGACGTGAACTAGCTGATGGTACCCTCAAAATGAATTTTTGACAACTTTTCCGGAATTCGAATTTTCCGAACCAAACTCTGTTCTTCGGTTTTTCGATCCCAATGAAGAACCAAAGCTCTGATACCACTTGTTGTGATTCACCGATCACTTTAGAGTGTTTTGAGGAAAAACCGAATTGTATTATTACTACAAGAATAAATACTACAAGTTTACAACTAGAAACTTAACAAAAAACCGCACACTCTCTCAAGCTCTCTACTTGGAGCTTACACACACTTTGGGATACTATATGGGATGAATTACAATGGCCTGGGAACTCCATTTTATAGTGCCCAAACCGCGTGAACAGTGCCACGCGGTTTGGCACACTTGCTGCCAGCTCCATCCTGCTGGCTTCTTCTTTCTTCTACTTTCGGTGGACTGAGACAGCAAGCTCACTGCTTGCTGTCTTCAATTTCAACAGGCACCACCTCCAATTTAGTAAATTAGCTTTACAACACCTAATGTTTAACAAGTTATTTCATTTTAAATTAATAAATATATTTCTAATTCTAAATACATAATTATAACTAACAATTTTATGTCCAATTCAAATTTCCACTAAAAACTTAAATTTTTTATTTTTAAACATTAAAATTTATTTTCTTAAATCCAGTCTGAGTTTTTGCCATCATAGTGACTGGCTGACTCAAGCATACTGAGTATAGTAATGCATAAAGATGACAAAAATCCACACGAAATATCGATACGTTAGGATCGGGTATGAGTATAATTTTCTATATTCTTGATTAGATGGGTCAGATATAATTTTCTATACCATTTGATTAGACGAGTAGGATACATATATTAGCATCTTCATATAAGTAAATGTAAAAAATCTCTAGTGAACGGGCATTGAACGAGGCTCGATATAATTTTATGTGTTTTTTATGACAATGGTTATATGTATTTTCACCTGACCGAAAGTGGTGTGGAGATAATTTTATAAACTGAACTTACAAAATTTAAATTAAATAACATGGTTTGACATAAAATACTCTTACGACATCATCAACATCTAACATTATTAACAGAAAAATGATTATTTTATACAAAATACAAATTAGATGTGTTGTAGTCACATTATCAAGTCCCTAAGGGGCGTGACTTGGTGGTGTATGGCTCAGGATCGTATCTTGAAGTCCTGAGTTTGAATTAAGGGAGTGCGTTTCTTGTAAGATCATAGGACAATCAGAAATTTTATCTGCTCCGCTTAAACCGAAAAAGATGATTTGAGAACGGAATTTCTAACGATTAAAAAATAAATAATCACATTATCAGAAAATCTATATGACCTTATTTACTTTTATCAATTTAAAGGCAGTACTAGAGAGATAATTTCCCTTAGAAAAATACAAGATCTTAGCGGGGGTAATAACTACATGAAATTTACAGCTACCGACCTCTCTTTTTTTACTTCTGCCTCGGCTTCTGCAATGCTCAGCTACTTTACCAGCTTACCATGTGCAAAGCATTTTTTTCACCGTTCTTTTTTTACATATTAATGTCCTTGCCTTGTGTCTAATTGTTTAAGCATGTTCTTTTAATATCGGGGAAATTTGACGTCATTTGTGAGTAAATCAATATCATATCATATTCTTATAAGGGTGCTATACATGACTTGAACTTGAAACCTTAAAATAATATCTCAAACTGAAATCGTTGGACTGCGTCCTTTGGGACTAATTGTTGACCAATTAGTGTCATTAAACGTCAAGTAACATGCAAACAACCAGATCAAACCAGAAAAAAAACGGATCTAATATGCATAAACCCTAGAAACCTTAAAACTTGATAATTTAAGATAAAAACCTTTTTGAATCCAAGTCGAGATAATCCACTGTCTTTAAGAACTTATTGGCCCCGTCACAGGTGATTTACGGATTCGCTTTTGGCCAATGTCCTCCCAGGATAACTTGGTTCCTTCTTGTCCAAAGAGCACTCTTTGACAAGTATTCGAACTGAGAATGTGGTGAAACTCTCTCCAAAAACAAATAAAGAAAACAAATGTCTCTGTAAAATTCGGATCTCTTTTTCTGTATTTGTTTTGGATATGAAGCCTTCTTTTATAAGGCATGGAATGGTGCCAATAGGGCACCCTTTGGGATGGGGTGCAACCCTCCAAAGGGTTGTACCCCTCACAAGCACCCAATCCAACCAAATAACAGAATTACCCTTAATGAAATATTTAGAAGAATTTCCAACACTAATCGTATAAAAGTGGCATTGCCTTTTCTTGTTTTTGACTGTCTGCTAAAGAACCAATTTAAAAAGAAAAAAGAAAAAAAGATACCACTAATCTAAGTAAACATTAATTAAAGAAGAAAAATGATAAAGAAATTAAAACCGTATTAAATATGGATAAAAATTATCACCAAAATGACATCGTTTTGATGATAATTAAAAATAAAATAAAATAACTAAAATAACGCGGTTTTGATTATAATTTTATCATTTTTTAATTTTCATTTAGTCTTGATATCATTGCTAACTAAATAAATCACAAGATCTGTCAAATACATAACCGTTACTAACATTCCACATCAGTAAACTAATAAACAAAATCAGGGAAGCCTTGTGTTGCCATAGGTATAAACAGTGACGTATCCAGAAATTTCAATCAGCGGGGGTAACATTTTTTTCTTACCAAAATAATATATAATGAATTCATACCTATTTTTTGAAATTATAAGATGATCCTTATACTTTTGAAAATTATGTATTTTAAATTTATGTAGTATATTATATACTAAATTTCCACTAATTTATTATAGATTTAATCAATTTTTTAATTAAATTATTAAAAGCCTAGTGTTAAAACGCAACATTTGTGATTTGAACAGCTATAAATAAAAAATAAATATATAAAAAAATATATACAAAATAATTATATTTATATTAATATGTGAATATTTTATACATAACAACTATACACGACGTGTTTTAGTAAAAGAATCACTACAATATATCAATAAATTAGAAGATCAATAACCAAACCTAAGTATAAACATAATTTTTTTTTTTTTAAATGTAATGGAATCTTTATTCTTTTGCAAATGGAAAAACACATAAATGAGTGGATTTAAAATGAAAAACAGTCAATTATCTATACACATATAAATTAAATATAATTATTTTATATATGTTTAAGAAATAAGATTGATACAAAAGTGAATTGGAATTTATTTAAATTAATTTGGGCTTGGGCCTACATATTATATTAAAAAATACAACTCAAAAAATTAAAAAATAATGTATTTATGTGTGTTGTTTAATTATTTATATTTTCTAATATAAATATAAATATATATATATATATAATTTTAAAAAAAAATACTAGTGGGACCGGTGGGGGCAACTGCCCCCGGTCCTTAAGTGGCTCCGCCACTGTGTATAAGGAGGATATTATATGATTTTTAGATTTGAATCTTAATTTTGAGGGCCCTTAAGGGACGTGATTTAATGATGTATGACTCAGGATCTCACATTGAGATCATGAGTTCGAATCCAGTGAGTGCGTTTTTTGTAAGAGTTTGAGACAATCGAAAGTTTTACATGCTCTGGTTAAGTCCGGAAGAAATAATTTGACAGTGAAATTTCTAACGATTTCAAAAAAAATCTTAATTTTATGTTAAATTTGAGAGTTATAGGCTATTTGTGGACTGTTCATGAAACCAATCAACTTATGAAGTAACGAAAAAAATTGGACATAACATATGACAATTTGAAAATAGTAAATAATAAAGTTGCTCTATAATTGAGGGGCTTTACATAAATATAAATTTTTTTTTTTTGAATATTCAGTCTATAAGATCAACTTTAAATAAAAGAAAATGAATGTTCATTTAGTGGGTTCATATTGAACAACAAATTGAGGCAAAAGCACCCATGATTCCTCTGAAAGCAAAAGGCATGTATAATTTATTAATTAAAAGATAAAAGACACTTAGACTCCTATTATTTAATGAAATATATATAAAATCTCTTAATGTTATAAGAAAGATGTACATATTTCATTCGTTAATAAATTTTATTATTTTGAATATAAAAAATATAATTTAATATATTTGTTATACATGCGCACATTTAATTTTTGTTATAAATTAACAATATAAATCATTTAATTATTAAAATGGATAGAAATCATAGAATAAGTTTTAAAAAAAAAACAGAAAAAAAAAAGAGGTTGTATATTATTTTTTTTTGAAACAATAAGTAATTTTATACTAATTTTCTTAAATATTAAGGTCCATCAGGTATTTTTTTTCCTTGATTAAAATTTTGAGAATCCAATTCCCCAAAAAGACCAGATTTTAAGGAGACGCTACTGTGGGAGTCTATTGAAGAAAAATAGGGGCAATTATGTCTTTATGATTTTTCACCATCTCCAATAGAAACAGAAATTCGTTCTGACAAAAGTTTTCAGAACATTGTGATATTAAAATAATAACCATATATAAATAATAAAAAGTTTTTTCCATAAAGAAAAAAACTACAATTGGTAAATGCATATAAATAAATAATTAATTAATTAAATGTAATTAAAATAAATATTTTTTATCCGGTAGCAAATGGCTTAAGACATTGTTGCAGGTTCAAGTTCAGAAGTGTATTTCTTATAAGAATCCGAGATAATTAGAAATTTTATATATTTTATTTAAGTCCGAATCGAATGATTTAATGACGAGATTTTAAACGTATATATTATCAACACCCCAAATTTATTACTAAAAATGACTTTATATGCATTTTGTTTCATATTCTCTGTTTTTTTTCCCCAAGTTTTGCTTCAATTGAACTAAACAATCACACAGTGAGAAGTCACAATTACACTACAAGCACATACGCTCGCCCACACAAATAACGAGGCAACCGCCTTGTTTCCTCTCTGCATCACGCTGTCACACAGATTCCTCTCTCTCTGACTTTGGCCATTTTTCTCACTCTGTCACTGAAAAAACATTTTCAAAATCTTGCATTTTAGTCCCTGTGCTCTGTTTTGCCTCACTGAATCTCCTGCTCATCTTCATTAATGGCGGCTTTAAATTCATGACTCGCCAAACAACAACAACACCCTTCTTTTGCTGCTTCTTGTTCATTGGCTCCTTTTCTCTCTTTTGAAAACCACTAGTTCTACAGTCTACTGAACTCCCCTGTTTCTTTTGCTCTGTTTCAGAGTGTATTAGCTGCTGTGTTTAAAAAAAAAGTTGTTTTTTTTTTTTCATTTTTTGTGGCAATCTTCATAACCATAAGCTTTTCTCAAGTGGGTTTCATTTTTCTTGATGAATTAAATGACCATCTTTGAAAAAGTTTGCTTTTTTACTCTCATCTGTTTTGAACTCTAAGGTTTGGGTTTATTCAAAGTTTAAGGCTTTAATCTTTTACTTCATGTTCTTGTTTTGCTTAATTTTTTGTTTCTAAAAAGATTGTATTTTTAGAATCTGAAATGGGTTTCTGAAAAAAATAATTATAAAATTGGTTTGGTGAAGTTGATAAATTTCTCACATTTAGTGTGAAAATGGGATTAGCAAGCTCAAAAGGTGATAAAAATGAGGCTTTGCGTTTGTGCAAAGCAAGGAGGAAATTTATCAAACAAGCAATGGATTCAAGGTATGGACTCGCAGCTGCTCATGTATCTTACATTCAGTCTCTTAAAAACATTGGCATTGCTTTAAGGAGATATGCTGAAGCTGAGGTTTTGATAGAGTCATCTTTATCAACAACTTCAGCTGCTGAGCTTGAGAAAACTCCATCACATTCATCATACCCATCACCATCACCTTCACATGCTAATGAAGTGTCTGATTCACCATTGCACAATGAAGAAAGCCCTAGTCCTAAGAATAGTGACATGAGTTTTAGTTATATGAGAACTGCAAAGAGCGAGGCTGTGACTGTTAGGGTGAATACAAATGACGTTGTTAATGGTTTTGTGGAGGATGAGGCTTTGCCAATGGCTATGCCCCCGCCGCCGCCTCCTCCTAATTTTGAGTCTGGCACTTGGGATTATTTTGATACTAGTGATCAATGTGAGAGCTTTAGGTTTGCGGGGATGAATAATGGGTTTGATTTGGATTCTGAGGAGTTGATACAATCAAGTAATGGAGTGGTTTGTGATAATGTGATGGAGGGAAAGGGTAAATGGGCAAAGGTTGTTTCAACTGGGACTAGTGAATTTGGTGAAGGATCTGTAAGGCCTGAATTGGGGCGAAAAGATTTCGAAATGTCTAATAGACTGAATGGTCATGTTGGTAATGCCAATCCAGTTAGCTCCGGAGGAGTTGAAGTTAGGGAGGGCCATGTGGAGCAGAACGCTAATGGTGAAAGTGTTGTTCTTGAACAGTCAAGTTCGAAGAGGGGGAAGAAGGTGGGGGAGAAAGATTTGTGTGCGGAAAGAGAGGACCCTTCAGAGTTCATTACTCATAGAGCTAAGGATTTTCTTTCGAGCATAAAAGATATAGAGCATCGTTTCTTCAGAGCATCTGAATCCGGCAGGGAAGTTTCCCGGATGCTAGAATCATACAAAATCAGGGTCGGATTTTCTGAGATAAAAGGTAATCATTTTTGTAGAATTGATTGTTGTACCTCTTGTAATGGAGGATTGCATATGGATTCTTTATTATTCAATACGTCTACATATTCATATTGTTTATTTATCGGCTTAATTTGTCTAAATGAATACCCTTATGTATTTTCTTTCTATTTTTCTTGTAGGGAGTTCATCTGCTTCAGATGTTTTGGCAGCTTTCCAACTTGTCTGCTGCAGGGGAAGGACTGCACCGGTTTCTCATGGTAAGCATTAGCTTGTGTAGGGACCCAAATCAATCAGTCTATGATAAACTAATCAACAAGTACTTGTTAGGCTCTGAGTATGAATGTTTGTTTTCTTAATCTCGCTTGTTGTTTGAACTATGTCGTGGTCAGTCTATATAATAAACAGTTTTAATTGGAAACGTTGGAGACCCCGCCACCAAACCACCCGACCCAGGCTTAAGCAAAGTTGGTAAAACCCCCGGTTGCCCTAGGCTTTTATAAGAAATGCACCCCATGTATTTGACTCCATGACCTGATAATCAAGTTCTTAGCCCTTTGCCACCAATAAAATAATAAACAGTTTTGATGATTATTACAATGGAGTAATATGATTTCTCCCCTATATTCTTCTATTGTTTCTCCCCTTTCTTCCGGTTTCTCGCCACTTCCTCTATTATGCTTCCCTTCTAGTTTTCTCTACTTCATATCTGTGTTAATTTTGTAGGACAGCCCATTGTACGTCAATTTTACTCGCGTAAGGTAAACAATCCATTCAATTGGTAGACCACTTCTTGGTTGGATTAAAGATGCAGAAAATAATTTTTCTTTGATTTTCAGACTATGTTTGATGATGCACATCAGTTAAGGTTATCATCTGTCAGTATAACACACCACTGCGTGAATGGTTTCTTTTAACTCATTGGACTATTATTTGATTGACATTTTCCTTTTATTTCGGGCTCATTGGATACAACCTTTCCCCATATTTTCTTGCCTTAACATAAGTTTCCAATGTTTGTGTAGAACCCATACGGCATGTTACAAAGGTCATTACTTGGAAGCGAACAACATCTTCAAGGTCATCTTCATCAAGGAATCCACTGGCTGCAGCAGCGAGAGATGATGTCAGTGACAGTGGAAGTGATTTTGTGGAAGAATTCTGCATGATTGCTGGAAGCCATTCCTCCACCCTGGAGAGACTATTTGCATGGGAAAGGAAACTTTCTGATGAAGTAAAGGTATTTTGTTGAAACCTTTTTTGTACGAGTTAAATGTTTTCTTGATCCTAATGTTGCATGTTGTGCAAAAGTAGGTTTCATCTGTAATTAACTGCTCTTAAGAATATCCATGATTATTGCAATTTCATAATTAGCTGCTCTTAAACACACAAGCATGCACAAACACACACTTGAATTATATTTGAGGTTTTCTTTCAACAAAAAAGTAATTTTGTCATCCCTTTTAATAGAAATGGCAATAAAAATGAATGTTGGTTGTTGGAGTTTGCTAATGAAAAGAGCCTCCATGAATAGTAAGTGAGAACTGAAATGTTTGATGACGGAAATGAGAGAAATACTAGGTTGACAAAAACATCAATCTTTTTTTTAATCAAAGGCTTAAACCTTGCGAGAAATAAGTTGTTTGGTTATCAGCTGTCTTGTTTACTGTATTTCTATTTTCTAGAACTATTGGACATCAAAAGGATTGGTGAAAAAGTTAGAAGGTTACGCATTATACTTTAGAAATAAGCATTTGTTGTGCCCAGTTATCAATGTTGTTGGTAAAGGGGAAATTTTATGCAAATCTTTGCCGTTGTTACCCATTCATCTATATTATTTCCCCTCGTGTACTGTCATTCATTAATCATTATGCTCCCTCTGATAACTAGAAGATCAAATAGGTACTCATCAAATTCTTATACCATTTGGATTCAATTTTTTGTTTATTTGTTGTGCAAGTTGACTCTTAGCACTTGTTCAAAGACCTCCTTGGTTACATACATGCTCATATAATGCTACCTTTGCCGTCCTTTGACATCCTCGTATTTTGGTTCTATAGTCTTGTGAATCTCTCAGGAAGGAGTATGATCGGAAATGTAACCAGCTTAGGCACCAGTTTGCGAAGGATCATAGTTCGCTGGTGATTGACAAGACTAGGACAGTAGTAAAGGATCTACATTCACAGATCAGAGTGGGACTTCGCTCTGTTGATTCCATATCCAAACGAATTGAGAAAATGAGAGATGAAGAGTTGCATCCACAACTTGTAGAGCTAATCCAAGGGTAATTAGTCTATTTAACTTTTTCGGCAACTGAGATTACTAAAATGTGTTAAATCATCAGCAGATTTGGATTTATGACCCGCAAGCCTTATGTAGGATGACGAGAATGTGGAAAGCCATGCTTGAATGCCACCATGCACAATACATCACCATCTCATTGGCATATCATTCAAGGAGCTTGACGGGAACTCCACAAGGGGATACACGCAAGCAAATTTCGATTCAGCTTCAGGAGGAGATTGAATGCTTTGGCTTGAGCTTTGCAGACTGGGTCAACAGCCTCGCATCTTATGTAGAATCTATTAATGCCTGGCTGCAAAATTGCATTTTGCAACCACGAGAGCGATCCAAGAACAGGAGGCCATTTTCCCCTCGTCGAGTTGTGGCCCCACCTATATTTGTGTTATGCCGTGATTGGTCAGTTGGGATCAAATCTTTGCCTTCTGTGGAACTCAGTAATGATATCAAAAACTTCTTATCTGATCTGCACCATTTGACAGAGCATCAAGCAGAACAGCGACAGGAGAAACTGAAACTCATTGATGCAAACAATGCAGAATCAGAGGGCAAAGATGATGATGTATCATCGAACTTGAGCTGCATACACTCCAGCTTGACAAAGGTTCTTGATCGACTGAACAAATTTTCCGAGGCTTCAGTCAAAATGTACGAGGATATTAAACAGAAGAGTGAAGCAGCTCGAGTTGCGTATGCGAATTGCAAGCCACCTGGAGTTTAAATGTTAACGTAATTATCTGTATAAGCATCTTTAAGTTTATGGTTTAAAGTAGATACTTGTAAAAAAAATCAAAATGAAGAATTTTAGGGCCTTTTAAATGTTGGTATTTGGAGAGACTGATCACTTCCTAAAACAATTATAAAGTTACTATAACATTTTCTGACTTTCTTTATTTATTGTTCTTAGCTCTAGAGTTCACAAGCCAAATACAATAACCACTAATAATCAATGTTTAAAAATACGGTGCGGCGCCTCGAGGCGGCCGGCCATTGAGGCGCGAGGCGGGCCGCCTCGAGGCGGCGAGGCGGCGCCTCAATGCGGAAATCGGGAAAATAATAAAAAATACATTAATTTCTTCATAATTCATAGTATGTTAAAAAACTATTGATAAGTAATCCAAATTACATTACTTTCTTCATAATACATAGTTTCTTCAAAAAATTATTGATAACTAATCCTTAAACAAGCTATCATTGGTGTCTAGCGGCATGAAACTTGGGTCAAAATCTCTGTCATCATCAGATGGGTCATCATCGAAAGAACCCCCTTCACTTGTAGTGTCTTCATCCACTAATTGTGGAGCTTTCCCTTTCCCTAACAAATAACATAAAGTCGTATTATTTTTAAATTTGATTACATAAGTTGCATTATTTGTACAAGATTAACTTACTTTGGTCTCTGCTCCTTTTTTGTGCAGGTGCTCTACTGCCACTCGGTTGTTCAATAGAAGTATTCTCCACAAAGCTTTCTCCAGCCACCCACTCATCATCAGAAGGCAACTCATCCTCAATCAAAAGATCATCAACCGATTGAAATGAATGTTTTTTCATGTATTTTTGCTTCAATCGCATATTGTACATTATGTATACTAATGAGTTCAATTTCTCGGTGGATAATCTATTTCTCTTCTTTGTATGAATCTACAAATTATTTATTCAAATTATCAGAAGTTGAATAAAGTAAGTATTCACAAAACACTAGTTATTATTAGATCATACCATATTAAATGCACTCCAATTGCGTTCACACACCCGAGGATGAGCATGTTAGACTTAAAATCTTTATTGCTAAAGATTGCAGTTGAGGAGCTTCACCGCCGAATGCTCTCCACCAGTCAGCTACAATAAGATTGAATATACACTTTCAAAATTCATATAATATCTTATAGTTAATAATTACACAAAAGTGATAATTCACATACCAGGACTACGATTGAAGACGGTTTGTTTGGCCATACTGGTGCCAAATAATCCTTGCTTATTTAGAAAGGCATCTGATTGTATATCTGCCGCACATTGATCATCGGGATTGGGCAACAGTTTCTCCAAGCATATAAGATACCCACGCTAATCTCCGGATGCTGGGAAGGAGGAGTGCTTGCATACTGGATATGAGGATTCAAAAAATAAGCAGCTGCATGCAATTGACGGTGCAACTGAGACTCCCACCTATCATCAATTATTTTCCATATCTCCTTGTATGCACCAACCTCATTTCCCAAATTTTTTGCTATCTCCTCTTTTGCCCTATCCATGGCACCGTATATAAATCCCATACAAGGATATTTTTCGCCATCTGTCATCCGCAACACATGAACTAAATGTTTGGTTGTTTTCAATGCATAAGCAACACAAGTCCAAAACCTATCATTAAAAATTACTTTTTTTGCATCTTTCCCTTCAGACTTCTTGGAGAAAGTAAGTTCATTCCACTCTTTTGAAGTAAACATTTGCTCCAAGGATTCCTTCAAACCATACATGCTTTCTAATGTTAAGAAAGCAGTTGCAAACCTTGTCGGTGCGGGGCGAACTAAATCATTCTTTGCGAAACTTCTCATCAAAGCCAACACCGCTCCATGATTATAAATGAAATTACTAACCTGTTAAATGAAATTAACAATCATGAATTAATGATGTCAAATAAGAAGATATTTAATAAAATATGTTGCGGTAGCTTTCTAATATTTTTACCTTTTTTGCTTTTAACAATGCATTTTTATATTGAGGTAGCTTCCCAATATCTTCAAGGATTAAATCAATACAATGCGCCGCACACGGCGTCCACCACAATCGTTTCCTCTTTTGCATTAAAAGTTCACCTGCTTTCTTATAATTTGATGCATTATCTGTAATGACTTGAATGACATTATCTTCGCCTACTTCTTCAATAACATCATCAAGCATGTTGAACAATAAATTTGCATCCTTCACCACATCGCTAACATCCACAGATTTCAGAAAAATTGTTCCAAAAGGATTGTTCACAAGGAAGTTTATCAATTGTCTTCCTCTCATATCCTTCCACCCATCTGACATAATGCTAACCCCTGTTTGGCTCCATGTTTTCTTTACTTCATCAACAACTTCTCTAGTATTGTCTAACTCCTTTTTTAGTATAGTTGTTGATAACTCATATGGTGTCGGCGGTTTTAGTCCACGGCCAAAATTTCCAATTGATCGCACCATATTAACAAATGATGGACTATTAGCAACATTAAAGGCAATGCCATTCTCATAAAAAAACCTACCAATATCTTGTATCGTCTGATTACGAAGATCTTGAACACTTCCTTGTGAGGGTTGTACCGCATTGTCCGCCAATTCTCCCTCTTCAAGATGAACCACAAATCTATCCATTGGCCCTCTAATTGTTCTCTGCGATATACTATTTGAACTACCAAAAGAAGTACGGTGCAGGGTTGCACCTTCATCAATCTGTTCTTCTCGATAAAGTTGTGCAACCTTTTTGTATCTTGTTTTTTCTTCATATATTCTTTCATCTCAGATTGCACTTCTGGAGGAACCATCGAACATGACGCAACATTACCCCTTATACCCGCAAGATGTTCTTTCATTCTGTATACACCCCCTTTGATTGTCCTTGTGCAAAAATGACATTCAATATACTTATATGAACCCTTTCCATCGTCCACAGTAACTTCATGCCCGTACTTCTAGGCCGGATCTGTTCAATTCGACATTTTACTGAAAAAATTTACATCCAATTCAATTCAAACCATAAACAGAAACATAAACATAAAAATAAACAGTCACATTCAAACTATGGACACTTACAATATATTTATTAATATAACTTCAATTCAATTCAATTCTTACAATTCAACCAAGTCAATTCTTACAATTCAATCCTTACACTTACAGTATACCAATTCACTTCAATTCAGCAGCGTTGAGCAACATTTCAGCAGGTTAAATCTACAGTTGCAGGAAGTATGATATGCTTCTATTATATGCTTCTACGTGAATTTACTCATTTAGCCACACCCAGAACAATTATATATACCATTATGCTCATATTATGATATTATCCAAAGCACAGATAAAAAAAACATCAAGGAGCAACAATTCAATCGCAGCAGCCAACCAAATAACCAAATAAGCCAGGGATTGAGAGAGATTGGAGATGCCGATTGAGAGAGTGAAGAACCCTAAGATGCCGAGAGAGTGAAGAACCCTAAGTGCGAGAGATTGAACACAAAGCAAAAAAACAAGAAGATTGCAGCCAAGAAATTGTTACCTCAAATCAGAAGCTTCGCCGAGAGTGTGAGGGATTGAGAGAGATTGGAGAGAGAAGAACCCTAAGTGCCGAGAGTGTGAGGGATTCCGAGAGAGAAGAACCCTAAATTCGATTTGAGAGTGAATTTCTTCTGAGAGTGAAGAACATAATCTGCCGAGAGAGAGGAGAAGAAAATTGGAACCCTAAATTCGATTTTGGGTTTTTATTTTTTTTTTCATTTTGAGACTTGAAACGAGTCGTTTCAAGTAAAAAAATTTAAAAAAATATGCTCAATTCTGTGAGGAGGCCGCCTCACGCCGATTCTGGGTGAGGCGGCCGCCTCACACGAAGAAAGCGCCCGCCTCATAAAATCCGCGTAAAGCGGGCGCCTCGGCGCGCCGTCGCCGCGAGGCGGCGAGGCGGCCGCTTTACGCGTATTTTTAAACACTGCTAATAATGACTGAACTGATGTTATCAATCTAACATACCTATCTGTAACAAACGCAAGTATTTGATTGTGATACTATGTTAGCGAAATTGAAAATTGTATTTCCGGACTTTTAGGATGTGTTCGGTAAAGGGTATTGCACTGAGCTTATAAGTTATGGAATAAACGTTAGAATATAAACAAGAGTATAAGTTGTCAAATTATGAATAATGACATATAGAAAAAAAATTAATACCAACGAACTTGTGTATCAGGAGGGCAAAATTATAAAATCGCACCGAACGTTTACAAATAAGCTAACTTTTTGAGTGTTGATTAACGCTAGCGTATGTTTGGTGACGAGTGTTAACGCTTGTAGACGCTACAGCATACACAGCCTTAGTGTAGATGATAACTTGGAGCCAAGCACAAAGTGATTACTCTAATTAACCAAGTGAGGATGGATCCACTATTGTCATTAAAAAAAAATTGACGGTTTTTTCAATGTTAGAATTTATTTATTCACCGTTCGAGCATGCTAAGAAGGGATTTGAACAACAAATGTAAAATAAGATTTTCTTTTGTAGAAAAAAAGAAAAAGAAAAATGGGGTCCCTCTATTTTTGCTTTCTCAAGTATTATCAGAAATTCAGAATTCAACAATAATAAGATCAATGCATTTATAATAATAAGTTCACCGGCAATATTATTCCCAAGAAACAAACAACAGCAATCTCGGGGGACTCCAACTAATATGATTATCTCAAAAAAAAAAAAAAAAGCTTCATTAGTCCGATTTGTTTCCTAATCAGAATCGAACAGAATCGAATCGGACGATTTCGATTCCAATTTTATTTTTTAAAAATATAAATTAAATTTTAAAGAAATTTATAATTGAATATTATTATCAAATAAATGTAATAAAAAAATGGTATTTGAATTTTATTAAATTAAATTAAAACTTAAATTAAAAATAAAATAAAAACTTAAATTCTGGTTGGAACCGTCCGATTCCAACGGTTCGACTAAGGTGGGAATACTAACCGAACCGTACGAAACCGATTCCTGAACCGAAAAGAACCGTCCGATTCCTTTCGGCTCAATTTTGATTCCGAACCGAAACCGTGACTGGTCTAGCTCCATAGATCAACCCTGTGGGCACAATCATGTATTTTTCAGTTCCTGAATCAATTCTATTTCTATTCTGAACTAAAGATAAAGGTAAATATGTATACGTTAGACAATATTTACATGTCAACAATATAAAAATGGACCATGCCAATAAGTATAAACATGGTCCACAAATTAACTTTAATTTTGTGTCATTTTCATAAAATTTCCTCAATAATTGTTATATACATAAAATTCTAATAAGGAATTCATTAACTTACTAAGTTAAAAATTACAATAAAATAAAGGGAAATACATATTTCAAAATGCTAAAAGACAAACAACACTATATTGGAAAAAAAAATTAAAATATTTTTTAATGTGATTTTTAACTTAATAAGATAAACGATCTCTCATTGGAACCTCATATATATATAAATCGTTCTGATGTAATAACATTCGGATGTACGAAATATTACTTGCACTAACTCGTACTTTTTCAGGACGGACTAAAAAAGGACGAGACAATACATATACTATCTCGTACATCAAGTGTTGGGATGTATGCCATAGAGGTACATGTAATGTAAACGGTTTTATGTGTTTTGAAATAAAATGATGCATTGTTCATTTATCAAAATATTTTTTTAATTTTCGCATATTATAAATTATCTTGAATACCCTAGATTACTTATGTACCTTCTTACTTAGTGTATGAATGTCATACACAAGTGGAATTAAGTATGAAGTTAGTAATCTTAAATAGTCAATAGAGAGCAAACAAACCGGGTATTTTGTTTGCGGTTTATCTATAACTGCGGTCCATTCTATATTTGTATGGCGACCTTGATCCATGATAGTCCATGTAGAGATATGAGAATGGAGGCACCTTGTATGATGTGATCATATAGGACTAGACCCAGATGGAAATGACATTCTTATAATATTCGTTAAACAAAGAAAGTCATTTCGATCTACTAGATGATCATATATGGATTGATCTTAATCCTGAGTATACTACGAACTCATGCATGTCACATTATGTCCTTTGATTTACAAAGGTGGGGTTGGTGTAGCAGTCCTGACCAATAGCTACGTACTTTGGGGGCATAGTCTGTTGTGTAGCTGGGAACGTTTTACATAGATATGGAATTCACTCCTTCTTGTGAGAAGTAGAGGAGTATCTTTCTTAAGGGTTGATTTGGTACTTGAACGGTTAGAGCGCTCAAGTCTTTCTATTACGAATAGAAAGATTAAAATTTATAATCGTTATAAATAAATCGTTCATTAGAGAATCAATGGTACTTATGGTAAAAATAAATAGAGGGGTATAATAGACATTATGACCCGGCTCTAATTACGAGATACTCGTGAAGGGTTAATATATATGTAGTGATTATATCGATGGAAACCGACTTGGTTCGGCTTAATATATCATCTGCGGCAACGAGAGTGCAACTTTAGGTTCTTAGTGGAATAACCTGGAGTAAATAATTCATAATATTTAATTAAGAGCTTAATTAAAATCCCGAAACTGTAGGTCAATTTGGTCATCGTGCTAGCTCGATATACTATAGCGGATTTAGTATAATTGGATAGTCCAATTGTATACTCACATATGTATAAATATTATTATATTAAATGTTTGATCATGTTAAATGCATGTTTATTTTATTTTTCAGCCATGGTTTCTCCAATTATTTCCATACTCTCAAACGATAAATTAACGAGAGAAAATGATGTTAAGTGGAAAAGTAACATGAACGCTATCATGGTATGCGAAGACCTAAAATTTGTCCTGACGGATGAGAGTCCTCTAGAGCCGGCCATAAATGCTGGCCAAGCTGTGCGTGATACCTACCAGAAATGGGTCGCAGCTAATGAGAAAGCTCGCTGCTACTTGCTAGCAGGAATGTCTGAGGTTCTTGCTGCAAAGCATGAACCTATGGATTTAGCATCGCAGATGATGAAGTCATTACAGGGCATGTTTGGGCAGCCTTCGGAGCGTCAATGTCATGAGGCCATGGTCTCAGCGATGACTGCTAGGATGAAGGATGAGACATCAGTCCGAGAGCACGTCTTGAGGATGATGGCATATCTCAACACTGCTGAAACTCATGGAGCTCGTATTGACGAGCGTAGCCAGGTGACCATGATTATGGAAACTCTTCCGAAGAGTTTCCTGCAGTTTAAAAGCAACTATGTTATGAACAAGTTGACTTGTATGTGCTAAGACCGTTATCACATAGGTCACTGCTCATGCTGAAATGTTTAAGGTTGAAAACCTAAAACCAAACGGCAAAAATTTCTCACGATGACACATATCTGTGGCATCTTAGACTTGTTCATATCAACCTTGACCGGATAGACAGATTGATAAAGAATGGAGCCTTAAACCAGTTAAAGCTCGAAACTTTACCAGTCTGCGAATCTTGTTTAGAAGGAAAAATGACCAATAGACCTTTTACTGGAAAATGTATAAGAGCCAGTCAACCACTTGAGCTAATAATTCGGATGTTTGCGTACCGATGAATGTAAGAGCCCAATGTGGTTATGAATACTTCGTCACTTTCATTGACGATTATTCTAGATATGGGTATATTTACCTAATGCAGCACAAGTCAGATACTTTTGAAAAGTTCAAGGAGTATCGTGCTAAGGTTTAGAACTAATTAGGTAAAACAATCAAAACTTCACGATCAGATCGTGGAGGAGAATACCTTGACAGAGATTTCGAGGAATTCTTAGTTGAGCATGTGATAGTATCCCAGCTCACATCACCTAGAACACCACAGCAAAATGGTGTTGCAAAGAGGAGAAATCGAACCCTACTAGACATGATGAGATCTATGTTTAGTTATAGCTCACTACCTAGTTCGTTTTGGGGATATGCACTGCAAACTGCAATGCATATCCTTAATGTAGTTTCATCTAAGTCTGTTCCTAAGACTCCCTTAGAGTTGTGGAATGGTCGTAAAACTAGTTTACGATATTTCCACATATGGAGATGTCCAGCACATGTGCTAAAAAATAAGACTACAAAGTTGGAGCCACGTTCTCAGGAATACCTATTTATAGGCTATCCTAAGGAGACTAAGGGAGGATTCTTCTATAGTCCTGATGATAACAAAGTGTTTGTATCGAAAAATGCTACGTTTCTAGAGGATGACTATATGAATAAGTTCAAGCCTCGAAGTAAAGAGTTGCTCGAGGAGTTACTTGCTGGTTCGACCAACACACCATCGTCATCAATAGTTGACAAATACATAGCACCATCGACATCTGAGCGTCAGATGCAAGTTCATCAGAATGATCTACCACCTAGACCCAATGTGAGGGTTGTACGACAACATGATCGCTACCTTGGGGTTGGAGAGGCACAATTTGTCACATCCAGCGATGGTATAGTGCAATGGATGATTCTGACAATGAGGAATGGCTCAAAGCCATGAACCTAGAGATGAAGTCCATGTAATCCAACTCAGTCTGGGAACTTATAGACCAACCTGATAGGGTTAAACCCATAAGTTGTAAGTGGATCTATAAGAGGAGGCGGGGAGCAGATGGGAAGGTACAGACCTTCAAGGCTAGGCTAGTGGCCAATGGTTATATCCAGAAAGAGGGAGTTGACTATGAGGAAATTTTCTCGCCAGTAGCCGTGCTCAAATCCATCTGCACTCTTCTATCCATTGCCGCATTTTATGACTATAAAATTTAGCAAATGGACGTCAAGACTGTATTCTTGAATGACAATCTTGATGAGAGTATCTATATGATTCAACCAGAGAGGTTCATATCCCAAGGTCAAAAGTAAAAGGTTTGCAAGCTGCAAAGGTCCATTTATGGACTTAAGCAGACATCTCGATCTTGGAATATAAGATTTGATACCACGATCAAGTCTTATGATTTTGAGCAGAATGTTGATGAGCATTGTGTATACAAGCGCGTCATTGACGGGAAAATGGTTTTTCTTATTTTATACATCGATGATATTTTACTCATTGGGAATGATGTAAAGATATTATCGGATGTGAAAACCTGGCTAGCTAACCAATTCCAAATGAAAGATTTGGGCGAGGTCAGTTATGCTCTTGGGATTCAGATACTCCGGGATCGCAAGAAACGACTGTTAGCTATGTCTCAGGCATCCTATATCGACAAGATCCTTGTGCGATTTGGGATGCAGAATTCCAAGAAAGGGAATCTACCTTATCGGCATTGAATTCATTTGCCAAAGGAACAGTCTCCTAAGACACCTTAAGATGTTGATGAAATGAGACATATCTCATATGCCTCAGCAGTTGGTAGTCTCATGTATGCTATGTTATGCACGAGACCAGACATCTGTTTTGCAGTGGGAGTAGTCAGTATATTTCAGTCAAACCCAGTATAAAATCACTGGGTGGCTGTGAAACACATTCTCAAGTATCTTAAGAGAACGAGGATATGATCCTAAGGGGATATACAGACTCTGATTTTCAGACAGATGTCGATTCTAGGAGATCAACATCTGGATCAGTGTTTACCCTATGTGGTGGGGCTATAGTATGGCAGAGTATAAAGTAATCTTGCATTGTTGACTCCACCATGTAGGTTGAATATGTAGTAGCTTGTGAAGCAGCTAAAGAAGCAGTCTGGATTTGTAAATTCTTGGGAGATCTGGAAGTTGTTCCAGATATGGATAGACCACTCACACTTTATTGCGATAATAGTGGTGCAGTGGCAAACTCCAAAGAACCAAGAAGCCACAAGAGGGGAAAGCATATAGAGAGGAAATATCATCTCATCAGGGAGATAGTGCAGAGATGAGATGTTACCGTCATAAAGATTACATCTGCATAGAACCTGGCTGATCCGTTTACAAAGACCTTGTCAACTAAAGTGTTTGAAGGTCACCTAGATGGTCTAGGATTATGTAACATGTCTCATTTTCTCTAGTGCAAGTGGGAGATTGTTGGGATGTATGCCCTAGAGCTACATGTAATGTAAACGGTTTTATGTGTTTTGAAATAAAATGATGCATTGTTCATTTATCAAAAAATATGTTTAATTTTCGCATATTATAAATTATCTTGAATACCCTAGATTACTTATGTACCTTCAGACTTAGTGTATGAATGTCATACACAAGATGAATTAAGTCTGAAGTTAGTAATCTTAAATAGTCCATAGAGAGCAAACAAAGCGGGTATTTTGTTTACGGTTTATCTATTGCTGCGGTCCATTCTATATTTGTATAGCGACCTTGATCCATGATCGTCCATGTAGAGACATGAGAATGGAGACACCTTGTATGATGTGATCATATAGGACTGGACCCATATGGAAATGACATTCTTATAATATCCGTTAAACAAAGAAAGTCATTTCGATATATTAGATGGTCATGTATGGATTGATCTTAATCATGAATGTACTACGAACTCCTGCATGGCACGCTATGTCCTTTGATTTACAATGGTGAGGTTGGTGTAGCAGTCCCGACCAATAGCTACGTACTTTGGGGGCATAGTTTGTTGTGTACTTGAGAACGTTTTACATAGATATGAAGTTCACTCATTCTTGCGAGAAGTAGAGGAGTATCTTTCTTAAGGGTTGATTTGGTACTTGAAGGTTAGAGCGCTCAAGTCTTTCTATTACGAATAGAAAGATTAAAATTTATAATCGTTATGAATAAATCGTTCATAAGAGAATCAATGGTACTTATGGTAAAAATAATTAGAGGGGTATAACGAACATTATGACCCGGCTCTAATTACGAGATACTCGTGAAGGGTTAATATATATGTAGTGACTATATCGATGGACACCGACTTGGTTCGGCTTAATATATCATCTGCGGCAATGAGAGTGCAACTTCGGGTTTTTAGTGGAATAACCCGGAGTAAATAATTTGGAATATTTAATTAAGAGCTTAATTAAAATTTTGAGATTATTGGAGCTCGGAACTGTAGGTCCATTTGGTCCCCGTGATAGCTCAATATACTATAGCGGATTTAGTATAATTGGATAGTCCAATTATATACTCACATATGTATAAATATTATTAATATGATTAATAATATTAATATGTCACACTTGATACTATATATTAAAATGTTAATATATAATTTTAATAATTATTTGATGATTATTAATTACATGTTATTAAATTATATTATTTAATTTAATAACATGTAATATTTGATTTTTGATTTTCCAAAAATAGTTTTTGGAAGGTTTTTGAATGGTTTTAGTAATTGCTCTTTATGAAAGACAATTACATCTTTTTATTTTGTAACATATCCTTTATTATAGTAATAAAGAATTAATATTACAAAATTAAATAAAATAAACCATTATGGCCGAATTTGACAAGGTGAGGGAGGGGAAAGGGTTTGTTTGGTTTTGCAAAATTAAACCCTAAGTATAAAAGGAAAAAATAATTTTTCTTTTCCCAAGCCATTCATTCTAACCCTAGTCACCTTTTGGTTCTTCTTCCAAATCCTCTCAATTGTTGAGAAAGAAAAACAAGAACAAAATTAAAAAAAAATTAAAAAACAATAGTTGTTTAACAAAAGAAAATTAAAAATAAAAAACAATAATTGTTTGTGTGACTTCATCTCTAAAACGTTTAGGGATTATATTGTGAGTTTTTCCCACACAAGTTTCCATTGGTAACGAAATATAGTTCGGAAGACTTGTGGTGTCGAACAAAACCATCTTCATCTCATTATTTGTGGTTCACGGCAGTGAGGCATTGTTTTGCTCAATGTCGCCCCTTTTCTTAGTGAAACGGAACTCGATTTGGTTTCGTTTTTGTCCAGATTTTTTGGTAATATTTTGTGATATTTTGGGGTTGTGTTGGGGTTGTTTTCAAGTGAAAAATTAGAACCAAAACACAGCATAAGCCCACGTATTTCATGGGCTGTTTCTGCAGTGCATTGGGCGCATATTGGGTACGAAATAGTGCAGTTTTTGCACAGCTGTTCGGGGTTGTTCCGGGACTGAAACGAGGCTGATTTTTTTATAAAAAACAGTAGCAAAAATTCAGTACACCTGCTGGTTCAATTCGGCAAAAGGAGGGGAATGGCATAATTTTTTTTTTTTTTAAGTCTGATCCATGTGCCTAAACCGTTTCCGCTGCGCGAGGAAAGCGTTTCCTACAATTGGCATCGAGAGCAAGGTTGAAAAGTGTTCTTAACCCTTCTCTTTTTCATTTAAAATTATTATTTTTAATATGTTTATATGAGTTATAAATATTAATATGCATGTTTAGATGAGTAGGCACAAAATAATATCCATATGATGAATGTTTTTTATTTCATGTGATGAATGGATTTTGCATTGGTCGTATATTTTTCCGTCTCTTATTTTTGTAGTTGGTTTTGATTTTGGGATGTAAGGCCATAAGGTCATTTTCTACAATTGTTGTAATTTTATTTTTCGATGTAAAAATTTCAATTGTTGTAATTTGGAGCACCGTATTTGCAAAATGAGCCAACACCACCTTGGAGCGGGATTTGAAGACCAAGGGATGCCTTGGTAATTTTATGTACTAATTAGATTAGTATAGGAAAAATAAAAGTCCGGTCAATGCAAAATATTTTTTATGTTATATGGATGTTTAATTTGAATTGTTTAAATAACATGTCATATAGCTTAGGGTGCCTACTCTTGCATTTCACATGCTATAACATGTTTTAGATGCATTATCGTTATAGACATGAAATATGATTTTATGTGATTTAAAGTGTTTAAATTAGAATATGATATGCATGGAAATCAATTAATTGGATTAATTGGATTTATGGTTTAAAATTTGAATTCTAATATATTGAGTTTAATTAGTGCATAATAAATTCCATTGGTATTTAGGATAGAAACCCGGATATAAATTTCATAGCCGAATTCGAATGGACGGTAATGTGGTCTGCACTCAGGATACAATTCCACGTACCATTGGATTTTATAACGCATTAAGATTAATTAAATAGTTTAATATAAATCTTGACCATTTTAGGATTCTAAAATTTTAAACCTATTAGTGTTATAATATTTTAAGAGTTAAAATATAATAGGTCACTAATATCACTCTAATTAAATTAGTTTAATTGAGTAATACAATTAGTAGAGACTAATGGATAATTAGTGATATAAATTTTAAGAGTTAAAATTGGTTAGGTCACTAATTGTGAACTAGTGTAAATAAAAGTTATGATTTAGCCGCCATAAATTTATTCACACTAGTTGTATTAAAATATTAGATATTTTATAAATAGAAACCTTAATTTAAAAAAGTAAGTGGGAGAGAGATATACGACAGTATATCCCGCGGTCTCCGTTGTTAGTCCGAAAATGTGAGATTCAAAAGACGCCTCGAGACTGCTTTGCTTTCGTCCCCCTACAGATGGTGTCCATTTTGGGTCAATATCAAGTTTGGATTCCGAGAGGATAGAGATTCTAGATGTATCTTGTGAACTGACCTACCCTACGGTGGCACTTCACTCGTTAAGTCCAAGAATCCCGAAACGGAGGGTCACACTCACAAAGGAATAATTAATTGTTAATAAAATTCCTTGATCGAATGAAACAATAGTTGTTTAATATAGGAATAAGAGTTATTCCAGCATTTATTAATCGATTGAGATTGTCTCGATTTATTATGCAAGTACTTGACCTACCCTACGGCGACACTTACTTGTGGGATGATAGATTTCAGTGGCAAGTAATTCTCTTGGGTTTCTAATTCGTTATTCATGGTTCATGCATCATGTTTAATTTTATGCCAAAATTGTTTGATGATTTTAATATGCGATGAATGAATGTTAAATGTATATTTATTTTATTTTTCAGCCATGGTTTCTCCAATTATTTCCATACTCTCAAACGATAAATTAACGAGAGAAAATTATGTTAAGTGGAAAAGTAACATGAACGCTATCATGGTCTGCGAAGACCTAAAATTTGTCCTGAATGATGAGAGCCATCTCGAGCCGGCCATAAATGCTGGCCAAGCTGTGCGCGATACCTACCAGAAATGGGTCGCAACTAATGAGAAAGCTCGTTGCTACTTGTTAGCATGGATGTCTGAGGTTCTTGCTGCAAAGCATGAACCTATGGCTTTAGCATCGCAGATGATGGAGTCATTACAGTGCATGTTTGGGCAGCCTTCGGAGCGTCAATGTCATGAGGCCATGGTCTCAGCGATGACTGCTAGGATGAAGGATGTGACATCAGTCCGAGAGCACGTCTTGAGGATGATGACCTATCTCAACACTGCTAAAACTCATGGAGCTCGTATTGACGAGCGTAGCCAAGTGACCATGATTATGGAAACTCTTTCGAAGAGTTTCCTGCAGTTTAAAAGCAACTATGTTATGAACAAGTTGACTTTTACTTTGACCCAACTGCTTAATGAGCTCACCAATTAAGAGTCCATGCTTGTGGATCCTCGTAAGTCCGGTGCTGAGGAAAATATTGCCGAGTCTTCTAAATCTGTAAAGATGAAGAATAATAGCACTGGGAAGGCTAAGGCAAAGCCCATGAAGAAGAAGAACAAGAAAGGCTCCAAGGATGCCAAGCCCAAGGGAAAATATTTCCACTGAAACAAGAATGGGCATTGGAAAATGAATTGTCCTAAATACCTTGCTGAATTGAAGGATAAAAAGGAAACACGTAAATATGATTTACTCGTTATCGAATATCTATTAGTGGAGGATGATAAATCCGCATGGATTGTTGACTCTGGAGCCACTAACCATGTTTGTTCTTCTTTGCAGCTACTTGACTCATGGAGGGACCTTGCTGAAGGTGACTACACCATGAGGGTCGGGACAGGGGATGTCATTTCAGCAAGAGCAGTGGGAGTTTCTAGTTTAAATTTTACAAATAACAGTTATTTAAATTTGAACAATGTGTTATTCATTCCTGGTTTTCGCGGGAATTTGATTTCTGTTTCTAAACTTTTGGATGATGGTTATTCAGTTTCTTTTAATAGCAATTTAGTTCTTATTGGTAGAAATGAATTAACTATATGCACAAAAAACTCAGAAAATAACTTAAATGTGCTAAGACCGTTATCACATAGGTCACTGCTCAACGCTGAAATGTTTAAGGTTGAAAAACCTAAAACCAAACGGAAAAAATTTCTAACGATGACACATATCTTCGGCATCTTAGACTTGGTCATATCAACATTGACCGGATAGACAGATTGATAAAGAATGAAGCCTTAAACCAGCTAAAGCTCAGAACTTTACCAGTCTGCGAATCTTGTTTAGAAGGAAAAATGACCAATAGACCTTTTACTAGAAAATGTATTAGAGCCAGTCAACCACTTGAGCTAATACATTCGGACGTTTGCGTATCGATGAATGTAAGAGCCCAAGGTGGTTATGAATACTTCGTCACTTTCATTGACGATTATTCTAGATATGGGTATATTTACCTAATGCAGCACAAGTCAGATACTTTTGAAAAGTTCAAGGAGTATCGTGTTGAGGTTGAGAACTAGTTAGGTAAAACAATCAAAACTCTATGATCAGATCGTGGAGGAGAATACATTGACAGAGATTTCGAGGAATTCTTAGTTGAACATGAGAAAATATCTCAGCTCACAGCACCTGGAACACCACAACAAAATGGTGTTGCAGAGAGGAGAAATCGGACCCTACTAGACATGATGAGATCTATGTTTAGTTATAGCTCACTACCTAATTCGTTTTGGGGATATGCACTGCAAACTGCAATGCATATCCTTAATGTAGTTTCATCTAAGTCTGTTCCTAAAACTCCCTTAGAGTTGTGGAATGGTCATAAAACTAGTTTACGATATTTCCACATATGGGGGTGTCCAGCACATGTGCTGAAGAATAAGACTACAAAGTTGGAGCCACGTTATCAGGTGTGCCTATTTATAGGCTATTATAAGGAGGCTAGGGGATGATTCTTTTATAGTCCTGATGATAACAAAGTGTTTGTATCGAAAAATGCTACGTTTATAGAGGATGACTATATGAAGGAGTTCAAGCCTCGAAGTAAAGTGTTGCTCGAGGAGTTACTTGCTGGTTCGACCAGCACACCATCGTCAGCAATAGTTGACAAATACATAGCACCATCGACATCTGAGCTTCAGATGCAAGTTCATCAAAATGATCTACCACCTAGACGCAGTGGGAGGGTTGTACGACAACATGATCACTACCTTGGGGTTGGAGAGGCATAATTTGTCACATCCAGCGATGGTATAGTGCAATGGATGATTCTGACAAGGAGGAATGACTCAAAGCCATGAACCTAGAGATGAAGTCCATGTAATCCAACTCAGTCTGGGAACTTATAGACCAACCTGATAGGGTGAAACCCATAGGTTGTAAGTGGATCTAAAAGAGGAAGAGGGGAGTAGATGGGAAGGTACAGACCTTCAAGGCTAGGCTAGTGCCCAAGGGTTATATCCAGGAAGAGGGAGTTAACTATGAGGAAACTTTCTCGCCAGTAGCCATGCTCAAATCCATTTGCACTCTTCTATCCATTGCCGCATTTTATGACTATAAAATTTGCCAAATGGAAGTCAAGACTGCATTCTTGAATGGAAATCTTGATGAGAGTATCTATATGATTCAACCAGAGAGGTTCATATCCCAAGGTCAAAAGCAAAAGGTTTGCAAGCTGCAAAGGTCCATTTATGGACTTAAGCATATATCTCGATCTTGGAATATAAGATTTGATACAACGATCAAGTCTTATGATTTTGATCAGAATGTTGATGAGTCTTATGTATACAAGCGCGTCATTGACGGGAAAGTGGTTTTTCTTTTTTTATATGTCGATGATATTTTACTCATTGGGAATGATGTAAAGATATTATCGGATGTGAAAACCTTGCTAGCTAACCAATTCCAAATGAAAGATTTGGGAGAGGCCAGTTATGTTCTTGGGATTCAGATACTCCGGGATCGCAAGAAACGACTGTTAGCTATGTCTCAGACATCCTATATCGACAAGATCCTTGTGCGATTTGGGATGCAGAATTCCAAGAAAGGCAATCTACCTTATCGGTATTGAATTCATTTGCCAAAGGAACAGTCTCCTAAGACACCTTAAGATGTTGAGGAAATGAGACATATCTCATATGCCTTAGCAGTTGGTAGTCTCATGTATGCTATGTTATGCATGAGATCAGAATTTTGTTTTGCAGTGGGAGTAGTCAGTATATTTCAGTCAAACCAAGTATTGGATCACTGGGTGGCTGTGAAACACATTCTCAAGTATCTTAAGAGAACGAGGATATGATCCTAAGGGGATATACAGACTCTGATTTTCAGACAGATGTCGATTCTAGAAGATCAACATCTGGATCAGTGTTTACCCTAGGTGGTGGGGCTATAGTATGGCGGAGTATAAAACAATCTTGCATTGTTGACTCCACCATGGAGGCTGAATATGTAGCAGCTTGTGAAGCAGCTAAAGAAACAGTCTGGCTCCGTAAATTCTTGGGAGATCTGGAAGTTTTTCCAAATATGGATAGACCACTCACACTTTATTGCGATAATAGTAGTGCAGTGGCAAACTCCAAAGAACCGAGAAGCCACAAGAGGGGAAAGCGTATAGAGAGGAAATATCATCTCATCAGGGAGATAGTGCAGAGAGAAGATGTTACCGTCACAAAGATTGCATCCGCAGATAACCTGACTGATCCGTTTATAAAGACCTTATCGGCTAAAGTGATTGAAGGTCACCTAGATGGTCTAGGATTATGTAACATGTCTCATTTTCTCTAGTGCAAGTGGGAGATTATTGGGATGTATGCCCTAGAGCTACATGTAATGTAAACGATTTTATGTGTTTTGAAATAAAATGATGCATTGTTCATTTATCAAAAAATATGTTTAATTTTCGCATATTATAAATTATCTTGAATACCCTAGATTACTTATGTACCTTCAGACTTAGTGTATGAATGACATACACAAGATGAATTAAGTCTGAAGTTAGTAATCTTAAATAGTCCATAGAGAGCAAACAAAGCAGGTATTTTGTTTGTGGTTTATCTATAGCTGCGGTCCATTCTATATTTGTATAGCGACCTTGATCCAGGATCGTCCATGTAGAGACATGAGAATGGAGGCACCTTGTATGATGTGATCATATAGGACTGGACCCAGATGGAAATGACATTCTTATAATATCCGTTAAACAAAGAAAGTCATTTCGATCTACTAGATGGTCATATATGGATTGATCTTAATCCTGAGTATACTACGAACTCCTGCATGGCACGCTATGTCTTTTGATTTACAAAGGTGAGGTTGGTGTAGCAGTCCCGACCAATAGCTACGTACTTTAGGGGCATAATCTGTTGTGTAGCTGGGAACGTTTTACATAGATATGAAGTTCACTCCTTCTTGCGAGAAGTAGATGAGTATCTTTCTTAAGGGTTGATTTGGTACTTGAAGATATGAACGTTTTACATAGATATGAACGTTTTGCATTTGTCGTACATTTTTCCTGCTCTTATTTTTGTAGTTGGTTTTTATTTTGGGATGTAAGGCCATAAGGCCATTTTCTACAATTGTTGTAATTTTATTTTTCGATGTAAAAAATTCAATTGTTGTAATTTGGATCACCGTATTCGCAAAATGAGCCAACACCACCTTGGAGCGGGATTTGAAAACCAAGGGATGCCTTGGTAATTTTATGTACTAATTAGATTAGTATATGAAAAATAAGAGTCTGGTCAATGCAAAATATTTTTTATGTTATATGGATGTTTAATTTGAATTGTTTGAATAACATGTCATATAGCTTAGGGTGCATACTCTTGTATTTCACATGTCATAACATGTTTTAGATGCATTATCGTTATAGACATGAAATATGATTTTATGTGATTTAAAGTGTTTAAATTAGAATATGATATGCATGGAAATCAATTAATTGGATTAATTGGATTTATGGTTTAAAATTTGAATTCTAATATATTGGACTTAATTATTGCATAATAAATTCCTTTGGTATTTAGGTTGGAAACCCGAATATAAATTTTATAGCCGAATCTGAATGGACGGTAATGTGGTCTGCACTCAGGATACAATTCCACGTACCATTGGATTTTATAACGCACTAAGATTAATTAAATAGTTTAATATAAATCTTGACAATTTTAGGATTCTAAAATTTTAAACCTATTAGTTTTCTAATATTTTAAGAGTTCAAATATAATGGGTCACTAATATCACTCTAATTAAATTAGTTTAATTGAGTAATATAATTAGTATAGACTAATTGATAATTAGTGATATAAATTTTAAGAGTTAAAATTGGTTAGGTCACTAATGGTGAACTAGTGTAAATAAAAGTTATGATTTAGCCGCCATAAATTTATTCACACTAGTTGTATTAAAATATTAGATATTTTATAAATAGAAACCTTAATTTAAAATAGTGAGTGGGAGAGGGATATACGACAGTATATCCCGTGATCTCCGTTGTTAGTCCGAAAACGTGAGATTTAAAATGTGCCTCGAGACGGCTTTGTTTTCGTCCCATACATATGGTGTCCATTTTCGGTCAATATCAGGTTTGGATTCCGAGAGGATAAGGATTCTAGAGTTGCTACTATTAAATAAGTAATATTATGGGAAAATGAATCGTTCATATTCATGAATCGGTCATAAATACGATCTGGATTGACACTCTGAGCACCAACCCTAACATATGTTTTGTATGAGATAATCCTTATATAACAATTGTTGTTTTCATATATATATATATATATATATATATATATATATATGTGTGTGTGTGTGTGTGTGTGTGTGTCATGTTGAAAGTTTGAGTGATTTACTTACTGGGCTCTTTAAGCTCACCCCATTTTCCCAAACATCCCAGATAGTTCGCCAGCGCAACAGCTAGGATTTGATTCGTTTACCGGAGTCGTCATTCGGGTTGGTCCATATATTTCTTTTAAGATTTTAGATTTAATACATTTTCATGTTTATATCACAGACTTTTACTGTAAACATTTCTTTTGAGTTTTATTGAATTACATTTTGTGAAATATTAATTTCCTTGCAAATTTAGTTAAATTGCATGACATGTAGAATGTTCGAGCTAAAATAGTTCACATACCTCTTTCTAGGATTGGGCCCGCTTTAGGGAATGAGTAATGACATGAAATTTTGTTATAAATATTTTGATTTTTAATGTAAAATATGAGGTGTAGATGCAATATACACACATAACTAAAAGCAAATATTATGGGAATAATAGCAAAACTCGCTTGATGTTTAGTGAAATTAAGTCTAATATTTTAAAACTAATCAAAACTCCATACATGAAATTTTGCTATAAATAATTTATGACATCTTATCCCGAATTAATCTCATCATGTTCCATCCCAATTATGATTTGAAACAAAAAAAATCGTCTCAAACATCTATCGTTTTTTTAATCGAGACGAATTCTGAACATAATGGTTAGTGATCCCGAATCTTAGTCAAGATTATGGATTTCTGATGCTAAAAATCAGAATTTTTAAGCATAAATAGGATTTTGTTTAATTAAAATATAAAAAAAGATTTCCCTTAATTTCACCAAACATCAACGGATATGGATGACAATTTTGCCGCAATCCCGTTGGTATCCGTCCGATATGGGTAGTGTTTGGTAAATATTTTAGTGGGTTTGGAAATTTTTAAAAAAATATGGTGTGAGTTTGGTAAAGACTAATACTAGTAGATACCCGCAACGGGTATTCACCCAACCCGCAAGCTTATTTTTTTAATTTTTTAATTGAAATCAATAACATCATTTTGTCTAACTATTTAAGAATGAAAATCTAAAACCCAATAGCTCACAATACTCATTTCATTTTTTGTCAACCTAAAACCTAATAACTCTCAGTGCCCATTGAAACATCAGAATCATGTTTATTAACTATTTGATGGTGTTTTATCATTGGAATATTAATTTATTATATGTTTATAAAATCTTGATAATGTTTTATGTTCATTTGTTGTCAACTGAATCAAAATCCATTTACTTCTTATTATTTATTTCAGTTACAATTTAGATTTAAAGCATATATATTAAATTAAAAAATCACAAAAAAAAATCTATAAATTACTAGTATGGATTTGATAATAAATATAAATTCATTAATGCGAGTTTTGGTAATGAAAAATAAAAATCGCAACGAATATGATATAAATTTGATGATTTATTAAAAAACGTATGCAAATTCAATATTGATAAAATCGCACCAAACATTACCCACGGTTAAGGGTGTTCATAGGGTCGGGTCGACCCGCGACCCGACCCGACCTGTCCAGTTTTATGAATTTTAAAATTCAATTTCGGGTCACGGGTTTATGTCAGAAAACTCGGGTCTGACCCGACCCGATGTAAATGATATTATAATTATAATATATATCATTAATGATATGATTTTGATCAGAAACAAGTATAACTGAAATGACAAAGTATTTACTTAGTTTTTAAGTGGTCCTAAGTTCGAATACCAACTTTAACAATTCTGAAAATTTTATTTCTTTGAAAACATAAAACAAAATGTTGTTGCTGGGATCAAACTGTGATCAAGAACAATTAATCATAGACTTCACCATTTCAGCTACATTATACCTTGTTAAATTTGTATCAATAAAATATATATATTATATTTACTGCATATTATATTGACCCGGTCCGACCCGCAGTTTTTTAACCCGACCCGCGCAAGTCACCTTCTCAAATTTCGGGTTTCGGATCGAAAGACCCGAATGATCCAACCCAATCAAATCATTAAAAAATCGAAAAATTCAACCCGACCCGACCCGTGAACATATATACCCACGGCTAGGGGAGTTTAGTACTTTAGTTCAATCCCCCGATGTTATCATCATCACATGTAACTTGTTTAGCAAATACGCACGCGGCTAAATAATTCAAAAACGCGGGTCAGGCTCCGACCTTTTATTTGATTCCCGCCTCCACAAAATTTTTAAAAAACATACTGAAGATCCACCACCAGCACCACTTGCAATTCTCAAAGAATTCAAATTCTTTCGCGATTCACAAATTCTCCAAAACTTTCAAGGTCGGTAATCAGCATCTACAAAAACCCACAAAACATCACATTCATTTAAAAATTTTAGGGTTTGTAATTATTTTATGTAAATTTTTAATTTATTATTTTCTGTTTCCGATTGTTGATCTAATTCTGGTGTTTATTTCTAATTTACTGCTTTCTTCGGCTTATATTTGAATTGGGTTTTTTTTTTTTTTTTTTGGTTTCTTTGTAGTGAAATTGATAATGAGTGGAGATAATTTCACAAACGGGTCAAAAAAGACCCGACCCGTATTGGGTGATGTGACAAATCTGCCTGGTAAACGAGGGTTTTCATCAATTTCAGGAGATGGATTTGTTAAGAATAAGGATAATGAAAGTGGGAATTCAACGTTTGACAAGAAACATTGTTTGCAAGTTGAAAATTTGGTGAAGGAAATGATTTGTAAGAGCAAATCTGAAGTTGATGGCAAAGAAAAGATTGCGTCTTTGTTGAAAAATATGCAAAATGTTGTGTCTAACGCAAAAGAGAAGGGTAATAAGATGCCTGATTTAGGGGTAACAATAGCACATAATGCTGTAGAACATGGTGATGCATTAAGGGATAGCTTCTTGTCTAGTGTTTCTGTACCAATGTGCTCGAAGAAAGATAGTGATGGTGAGAGGGTTGGTTTGGATACTACAGAAGATGACATTGATGATGAGGAATTATTAGTTAGCCATGTTTGCAATGATAAGGATGTTGGTGCTGAGAGATTGGCCTTGATCAAATTTGGGTCTATTGAGTGGTCAAGGTTGCCTAAGTCACAGAGTTCTCAATCATTTGAGTTGGAGAGATGTTCAGGGCTCAAGGATGATGGTTGTGTGAATTTGAATGCAGATGCTGACATGCTCAAAGACTGCTGTTGTTCCTTTTGCTTGAAAGGTAATAATAAATTTAAGTACTTTAGATACATTTGTCATTTTCTTTTGTTTCTCGTTATTATTGGAGTTTGTTTGTAAGACATTGCACCTGATGGGGCACATTTCTGTCTAATTTGATAATCAGCGGCTTATATCTGGGCTGATCTACATTATCAGGACATCAGGGGTAGAATAGATGGTATGTTCATTCAGATTTTCTGAGACTGGATTTTTTTTCATTATTGCGGTATAGATTTGTGTTTATTGATGATTTTAATTTCATACTTTTTCTTTATTACCCTAGCACTGAAGAAAAGTCAGAAAGATGCAAGCCTCTTGGCTCAAAAATGGGGCAGGGAAAGGGAAACAGATATTCATGGCCATGGAAACACTGATAAATCGTCAAAACTAGAATCTGCCCTCATGAGTCAGTGGAGATCACTCTTTCTTCACATGGAGGACGTATTTGGTCATGAAAGCAGTCAGCTTGTGAGTATACCTCTATTACTCTGAACTAGTTTCAAGTTTTGTAAACATTTTTTTCTAAATAGGAGCTGTGTACTTTAGATGTCCACTTTCTATATGGAGAATCACTTGCTTCTTGTTAATATATGAAGGATCTAAAGAGTTCAGGTTGCATAACAAGTATTGAATCTTGTTGCTGAATGTAAAGACTTTGGTTAAATCACTAATATCTTGCCACTGCTTCATCTTAGATGTGCTATTTTTTTGTTATATTATATGCTTGTCGTTAAATGCACGAATGATCTAAACAGCCCAGGTTGTCATAACAAGTCTTGAATCATGTTGTTGAATGTAAAGACTTTGGTTAAATCACTGATCCTGTGACCTCTTGATCCTTGATCTCTTTGCTTTGTTTGATCACTCCATTATTTATGACAATACAGACATTATTCGTCTCTAATCTGAAATTTGATAAATACTCTCAAATCTGTGTGACAGCAAGCTGGTTATGTCTCACTGAAAGACTTGAGAGAGAATTGCAAGATGGATCTAGAGAGTACTTCTGGGATGCCTTCAGGCAATCATTAGTGTGCTTCTGGATTTTGCAACATTGACTTGTCTTTCTATTCTTATTTATTGTATGTGTATAAGCATGGGGTTTTTTTGTATGAGCGAGTACGTGATGCACCCATGTTTGATCCTCAGTTTTTACTCAGAAAACTGCTTGAAGTTTTTACATTGCCATAAAAGCTGTAAAATACATGTGCACTATTACTAATCTGTTACTACTCTCATACAAAATGGAAAATCTTCTTTTCATACATCTCTTATTGCATTGTATATGGATGCCCTTTTCCTCTCCATGTTAAAATGTCTCCATTAAATTGTGATTATGGATCATTTTCATCAAATTTTCAGTAGCTTAAAGAGTTGAAATATTGCTTTTCTTTCTTTTTCCATCCATGGTCATATATATAGTCGATTGTTACCTTAATTATAAAGCTCTATCTTTCTTTCCTTTTCAGTTCAAATGAGGTTTCGACTTAAGTTAGAATTTTTTATCAAGTTCTCATATAAAGTTTCTCATATTATGTAGAATGTAAAATGCATGACGCCTATGGCATTGAGTATGAGTATGCCAACTAGGAAGAAATGTAGTACAGTAGGTTTAGATGTTAGATTAACAAACAGGGACCGTTAGTGCATTTGAATGGATTTTACAATACATATATTAAAAAAAAAAATGAATGTTTATGTATAAAATTTCAATGGTAGTTATAAAGAACATTCAACAAAATTCTATATATGTATATGCATGCGCATATCCATGGATGGGAAATTTCTTGTTATGGATTTCCACCAGGATAGGAGATTCAGATCTCGAATCTCAACTAGGATTTGAGATTTTCAATCAACCCGACTTTGATCATTGCTCATATGGACAATGGTCTAATAGGATGTAGGCTTTGTAGTGATGAGTCAAAGTTTTATTAGCTTTGATTGAATTACCAAGATTTATATGGTTCTGAAATTTATAAGAAATCCTCTTAAGATTTTGAAAGTTCAACATAGACTTCTATAGATTTTATAAAACATATTTGAAATCTCCCTTATTTTCAAACTAGAAGAATCTGCATGTAGCTATGTAAATTCTCAGATGAAGTGTAATCAAGTTGTGCATAAATAATGCCTCATCTACTTCAAAGACTGTTACTAGCATACTTACTATATAACTCATGTAATAGGTAACTTTAAGGCCTTGTATTAGCTTTGGAAGCTTGGTTATTCATTTGCATCTTTGCATTAGAATCTGTTAGGGCATTTTAATGACCCCCTTGGTTGATTCTCAATGATTTTTTGTTTTTTTTAGAATCGTTGGAAATCATTCATTTCAGGCTTAAGCGGAGCAGGTAAAACTTACGGCTGTCCCATGTTCTTACAAGAAACGCATTCCTCCCCGAATTTGAACCCAGAATCTCAAATTGAGATCATAAACCCTATACTACCAAATCACTTCTGTTGGAGTGTGTTTCTCAATGATGCTTCTGCTATTAACAGTTTTTTATGCAATAATTTCATTGTTTGAGTTCTAGTTTTTTATTCCACTAAATAATTTTAATAATATTCTAGCTACTAGGTCAATAATGATCTTCATATCCATGAGGATGATTGATTTTTAAAATAATGGGTCAGCTTGTGCACTTTGTATTCAATTGAAGCCAGCTGGGTATCTTCATTCATCAGTAGGTGATCTTCACCATTATCTTTGACACTCAAAAACTTAAAGTGTTGACAATATTTAAAGTCAACTACATGGATTTATTTATTTTTTATAATTAGTTTATGTATTTTCTGAATTAGTGGCTAAGAAATGGCTTTCATGTAAAGCATTATCAAAGAAAGAATCCCATTTTTAGCCATACAAGCTATGAGGTCAACTCTTGCTCTCCCATTAATTCTTGAGAGTAGACCCGGCCAAGGTTCCAGTTCGGAACCGGAACCGAACCGGTTGGAATCAGACGGTTCGGAACCAGTTCCAGAACCTAACCGGTTCGGTTAGAGTTCTCACCCTGACCGAACCGGTTGGAACCGTAAAGTAAAAAAAAAATATAAATATATTTACTTGGAATCATTACAAGTAAATCTCAATTATTATTATTAATAATAATGAGGTTTAAAATTGCAACCTTGAGCATAATAGTCAATTTTTAAGGAGGTTTAAAAATCTCCTTTTTATAACCAACTCTTGGTTACTGACTTCTTTATATAAGCGATGTGGGACACAATAGCCAAGTAACAAATATCTCACATCGCTTATATGAAGAAAACATTAGCCAAGAGTTGGCTATAAAAAAGATTATATGAAAAAATAATTTTATAAAAATGATGTGATAGTTTGAAAAAATATTACGATTATAGAATTTTTTTTCTATTTCTTAAAATTTATCAAAAAAAAACAAAAGGGAACCGGAACCGACCGGTTCGGTTTACGATTCCGGTTCCACACTTGTGGAACCGGCTGATTCGGTTCCGAACCGGAACCGAATCGCCGGCCGGGTCTACTTGAGAGACTTGGGGCATTGTTGAGCCACAAGTTTTTTGATATCTAATCACCAATTAATTAGTAAACAAAATAGTTGTAACTTGTTTTTAATATTAATGTTGGATCATTATCTAATAGTTTAAGTTCTTAATTCAAGTGTTTTTATTTTTAAAAATTATTTTTATTTTATGTTCAATTCTTACTCCCGAATCTATGTTTGAGATGATAGACTTTTTAAACTTGTGGTTTCATTAATGAATAGAGATTGAAATAGGATCCGCACAAGGAAAAACATTTGCCGTTCGTTGATTATTAGGGGCATCTCAATTCTCATAAAATAAATGTAACGTTAGAGTTTGATTATAAGATTTTTAATTTTGATCTTGTTACAATGTTAACTCTTTCATTTAAAAACTTTAAGACATTAGATTGATAACAAGCTTATAAAAATGATAATGAACATGCTATGTTATATCAAAAGTTTAGAAAAGATGCTCTAGAAAAGTAACTTGACCAAAAAAAAACACCTACAATAATATTTTCAACACTCTAAACAAAAATTATAAACTATAGTTATAGCAACCAACCCATGATATCTAACATGCTCTTATACCTTTTTTTTTTTTTTTTTTTTTTTAATTATTGGAAATTTCACTGTGAAATCATCCCTTCCGAACTTAAGCGGAGCATGTAAAATCTCCGGCTATCCCAGACTCTTACAAGAAACGCACTCCATGAATTCTCTTAAGATGAGATCCTGAATCATACACCACTAAGTTATGTTCTTTGGGGGCCTCTTACACATTAACCATTCTCATATGACTTCTCAAAAAAAAAAATTGAAAAACAATTATTGAATAGAATCTAGAGAAAGTTGAAGAGGCACATGAAACTTCAAAACACCCCCTGCTTGCCCTTTCAATAACCCGAGATGGTATATCATGTTTCGGGTCTATATGTCATCTCTCCCATAGCAGTTGGGTCCCACAATTGTGTGAGACCCAACTACTATATGAGAGAGATGACATATACACCCGAAATATAATATAATTTTTCCAATAACCCAACTAAACATCATACTAATTAGCTATACAGTAATGAAAATTTTAAATAGCCATTGAGATGTCTGAGAAATCATATTACTGTTCATAAATGGCTTATCTCACTTAAATTAATTAATTATTTATTTTATTAAGCCATTTTGTTCCAATTAGAATCAGCCAAAATGACAAAAGCATTTGATTACCTGGCTGTTTCTTGTCCGATTCTGTAGATAAATTCTCAATCTCATCAGCATGCTATATACAAGACGATAATTTTTCTTTTATTTTTAATTTATGTATTTATTTTGTTTTGGTAAAATAAATAGAGTTTATCAGATCTCGAAGAGCTATTGATGAAAAGATAAAAGTGATTAGATTAGATTATTATTATCATTATATTATTATTAATTTTTTTTAGAATGGTTGGAAAATCCGCCGCCAAATCACAATTTCCGGACTTAAGCAGAGTAAGTAAAACATCTGGTTGTCACAAGCTCTTACAAGAAATGCACTTTCTGGATTCGAATTCATGACCTCAAAATTAGATCATGAGACATCCACTATCAAATTACGCCCCGTGAGGAATATCATTATATTATATCACTGTGTTAGATTTATGTTGGTTATGAGTGTAGATTTTGCTTAGAAATGTTGTCTCATTTGAGAAATATACTCTATTTGGTATTGATTCAAAAATTTGGTTCAATATATTAATTTTATAGGATAAAAAATGAATTTATAATTTTAATTTCTGAAAAGATATTGCAAGAGGCTTTATCTTATGGTCTATTTGACACGTATTAGTTAAATACGAAATTTAACTTGTGGTTTATTAATCATTTGACCATCCTTTATTTACAAACTAATTTTTAAAGAGAAGTTTTATTCATGTATTCGTAACAAATGGAATCAATGCCAATATCATGCCTAGTAGTTACAATTATACGGCACAAAGGGTGACATAGATATTACAGATAGTAAAATCTCCGATTCTTTCAGACTCTTATAAAACACGTACTTTATAGATTCAAATTCAGAATCTCAAGGTACGATCCAGAATCCTATACCACCGATCAAACGTGAAGAAGGGGAGGGGATGGATGGCATCATCAGGTACTTTGACTGCGTGGCAAGTGATGTCCACGTCGGAGATAACGTGTGGCCACGTCATTGTGGGACCCACTCCTTTCAATTTCATTGGGTCCCATCTGATGCATTATTTAATGCTTTTGCTTCATTCATACGCAACTTTTTGCAAGTTGCAAAAATGCACATCGCTCTCTTGATTTCTCATTTGTCAACCTTTTTTTGTTTCACTAAAATACATGCTTAACCATGGTAACAAGTAAAGGTCTAGTAGCTTGGGTTGCCACTTGGCAGTCAGGTTGAGATTTGACCAACCCAATTTTTGTGCTCCATTTTTAATTTATATTTTTAAAATTTTAAATTCCTAGCAAATAATTTTATAAAAATAAAAAATATCCTCGAATTCAATACCAGATTAATGATATAAAATTTATTTCTCATTTTTTCAATTAACAAGCAAGAAATATGGTTAAGTAACTAGATACAAATGCTGGGTTATGATTAAAGATGATAACAGATCAGATATGATATTGAAATATCAATACTTATATCTAATCTGTTCAATAAATAACTATAAAAATTTAACCTAAATTTCAATCCTAACATAAAAATCTTTTATAAATTCATGTTCTTAATTTTACCTCTACTCAAATAAAAATATAAATATCCATACAATCAATCGAACCCTCACAACTCTCTAATGGGACTGATTCCGATATCGAAAATGAATAATATATTATACGATTCGATTCTCATTCCTCATTCAGTATAAATATAAATTACCGATTCAATTTTGAAACCGAATCACAGTCGATCCTACTCTCTTTTCGAGCATACATTTTTGACATCCCCTACAAAGAATTGGTTGATGAATCAAAAATAACTTTCACGAATCTCTAGAAGCCATTAATTGTCATTTTTGTAGTAACCTGGCTGGCGCCGTAATTGACGATTACTTGTCCCATGCTCCCAATTTTGTCGTCACAGCCTCACATGAATATTGAATACGCACCCCAAAACCCTAACCAATGGTTCACTCAAAACCTAACCATGATCATATTTCAAAAAAAAAAAAAAAAAACCATGATCAAGTCTTTCACTTTTCTTTTATTTATTTATTTTCGTTGGATCACGAGTCACAACAAACTTTCAACCTTAGCCCCCCAAAACATATTAAATTGAGCCACTTATCATTTTTCTCCACAAATGGCCCCCTATATGTTTATTTTTGTTATTAAATAAATAATAATGAGAAATATTAACGAGTGCTCTAACGGTACTCATTACAAATTTATTTTAGGAAAATTTTGATAGGAAAAAGAGAAAAAATAATTAATATTTTGACGGTCTTTTCATTTCCTATAAAAATGATGTCAGAATTTTCCTAAAGTGAATTCTTAATGAGTGACCGAAGAACACTCGTTAACATTACCCAAAAATAATTATCTAACTAACTTAAGCTTTTGAAATGGGTGAATTTTATAATAATCATATGACCTAATTGATTCATTATTTTGGCTTTTGAAATGGACTTGGTTGGTTTTGGATAAGAATGACGCATATATGAGGATTTATTATACAATAATAATAAGACAATCATGATGATCTATAGTGTGATTCATTTCCCACCCTTCCATTTTAAATCATACTTTCAAGAGACAAAAAAAAAAATTATAAATTTTACTGTAAACTAAAATTATTTTTGTTTATAAAATTAACTTACCATCATAATCCCCACATCATAAAGCCAAAACCTACAAAATTTGAATAATAGTTTACATATGTGAGATTCAATAAATAAATAACATATTTTAATTAATTATTTTTTCCTTATTATTGATTAATTTTAAATTTAATATATATATATATATATATATATATCTATATTATAAAATACAATGGTGTGAGAGGAAATAGAAGACAGCCAATTGTTAATATTAAGAGAGACAATGTATCCAAATACTATCTTTGTGTGGCTTAATTGGCGGTTCAGATCATTTCATTATAATCTAATGACTGATAAAGAATCATTCCATTATAGAATCTCTATAAAAATGTAAAATGAAAACTACCAAATAAATTAAAGAATAAAATCATTTATTAATGGAAAATGAAAAAAACCAAATAAATTAAAATATAAAATCATTTAATTAAAAAAATAAAATCACTTCATTATTAAATATCTCTAAGAATTAACAAACAGATTAAATAACAGAATATTAATCTTCCTGTAAATTATACGTAACTGCACGGACAATATATATATATATAAAGTGGCAAGAGTCACAGCCTGCCGCAAGCAGCACTAGAAAGGACAAAACGCATTAAATTAAAAAGCTCATAACTAAACAAATATTGTAAAACCTCTAACTCTCAACCAACCACGTTACAACACGTGTAAAGCCACCTTTCTCACAGTCACTTGCAGTCACGCTCGCATGTGACATCCTTTTACAAGATGGCCATCATGTACAGGTGGCATAAATAATAGGAAATTTAACGAAATTAGACAAAAAAAAAAAGAATTTATTATTTATCAAAATGAGTCGTAATTTTAAGTTTTGTAAAAATAATCACATTACTCCGAAGTGGATTTCCACATTTTTCGAAATTCACATCGATTTTTTTTTGGAAACTTCGGAGATCCGAAGTAGTATTAAAGAATATGTTTTTAAATAATATATATATATATATATAAACAATTAATTATACATCAAAATGAAAATAATATAATATATAAAAAAAATTACATATCATCAAAATCAATATCAGTCAATACATCATCAGATCTAGTAGCTCTCTCAGGTGACATCCTCCTCATAGGTTCTAACAACTCATCTAATGACCGCTCCATTTCTTTATGTCGATCCTCCATTATCTTATGTCGCTCCTCAATCCTCGTCCGACCCTCATCTATCGCAATCACGTGGTCATGTAACAAAGTGACTAATGAATCACCTGCATGATGAGAAAAGTGAGATGTGCCAGCGCCATCAGAGCCTACTGAAGGATGACTAGCTGCCATGGAGCCTATTGGAGGATGGTCATCATAATATGAGGCGCTCCCACTCGCCGTAAGCCTTGGTCCTAGTCCCCTACCCATTACATCTATCTAATCAAGTCATGATTTATACCATCAGCCATCATGAGGCCCAAACTTCATATATTCCACAACCGGACATCTCAATACCTCACATATCAAGTCCGAGGTAATGTTCAACCTCCTCCCGAACAACCAAATAGAAAATTGAAAAAGGTGCTTCAGAATCGTTTACAGATCGATGTTACTGATGAACATTCGACATGATTGAGCATACACTGAGACATTTAAAGTATAAAAGCTATTTCATCCCATCTCGCGTAGTAGATCAATCTGTCTATATCTTGTAATATCTTATATATATATATATATATATACTGTATATGCCCCAACAATAGGACGTGCAATCCATACATTTTGGTATTGAGCGAACATCTCATTGTTTGACCAGTAATAAGGAACAACATTAGCCATAACTTCGAAAAATAAGTTTGAATTTTGGACCAAGTTCAGAGACTACTTTGGATTTCCTAAGAAACTTTGGTGAAAAGTTAGGATTTCCTAAGTTTGATGGATAATTCAAATTTTTTTTATCGTGTTATGTTTACTTCAGAGACCTCGGCCTTAGATATTTTTGAAATTTCGGAGATCCGAAGTAAAAATTTCGGATCTCTGAAGTTTCAAATAAAAAATAATAAAACGAAATTCGGTGTGGACTTCAGATAATCTGGATTCTATGAAGTCCACTTCGGAGAATGTGACTATTTTCGCAAAACCCAAACGTCGTATCTCATTTTGACAAATGATAAAATTTATTTGGCTAGTTTTGTTAAATTCCCTAAATAATAAGCCGAGTTTGTGCTGAATATGCAGGAGTGATTTTGAATTTTGGAAAATTATAGACAAATTTTTAAAATACATAATTATTATCGATAAAAGAATTTTTTTAGTTTTATTGTGATAATAAATATTCATTTTTCTTAAATTTTAGTCCAAATTTAAGAACCCAACCTCCCATATATATATATATATATAGGTGAATAAGAAATAACTATTATGATTTATTTAATATTATTCGCAAGTATTTATTTTTTGTCCTGTATTTGAAAGGGGGTTTGAAAGGTTATATATACAGAGATCAGGTGACCAAATAATCCATAAAGAGTGAAACACAAGGTGAGGCCACCAAGAAAAATTGTGCGCTTTTAGCTTCAAGCTTTTGCAGTTGTGTTTGACAAAAAAAAAATAAAAAAAAAAAAAAAATATTTCTCGTTAGATTTCCCCCCGTTCTGTAATTCCCCGACTTCTCTGAATCCCTTTCTGTCATCAACTGTCTTTCAATCAAAGCTTGTGTTTTGAAGGTGAAAAATGATTCATTTTTTAAAATTAAACTAGCCCATAAGATTTGTTTCTGAAAGCCAGGTGATTCCAGATTGAGATCCAGGTTCTTTTTTTAAAAAATTTGTTTCAAAAACTAAGAGGGTTGATTTTTGTTCCCTCAAAGTTGTTTTTTCGAAGTATATAAAACCTTTGCCTGTTCTTTAGTTTTGGTAATTAAGAAATAGGTTTTGTCTCTGTTGTATCTTGTGAAAAAATTATGGCAGCAGCTATAGATATGTATAAAAGCAGCCGCAGCATCTCAGATCCTTTTAGGGAAGAATTGATGAAAGCACTTGAACCTTTTTTGAAAAATGCTTCTTCCAATTCTCCAACTTATTCTTCTTCTCCTTCTTCTTCATCTTACTCACCAATCATTTCTTCAGAACCCAACTTTTTTTACCCTGAAAATTACTTTTGCTCCCCATCAACTAATACCCCCATGTTTTCTCAAGGGTTGATGGGTTTTGAGCAGCAACCAATTAGCTCTCTTCAGCTAAATCATCTCTCCCCCTCTCAAATTCTCCAAATCCAAGCCCAAATCATCTTCCAACAGCAGCAAGTAGCTTCTCTAGCCACAAGAGCATCATCCATTTCAAGTCCAAAAAGCAACTTTCTCAGCCCAAAAGCAGTGCCGATGAAGCATGTCAGCAACACTCAAGCAACAAAGCCAACAAAGCTTTACAGGGGAGTGAGACAAAGGCACTGGGGCAAATGGGTTGCTGAAATAAGACTCCCCAAGAACAGGACCAGACTTTGGCTTGGGACCTTTGACACAGCTGAAGAAGCAGCTTTAGCTTATGACCAAGCTGCTTATAAGCTAAGAGGAGACTTTGCAAGACTCAACTTTCCAAACCTCAAACACCAAGGAGCTCATGTCACTGGTGAATTATTTGGTGATTACAAACCTCTTCATGCCTCTGTTGATGCAAAATTACAAGCAATTTGCCAAAACTTGGCTATTAACAACAACAGAATGCATAAACAAGCAACCAACTCCAAGCAGCAGAAACAGAAACAGAAACAGCAGGAGGCTGAAACAAAGCCAGTGTTGTTACCAACTAATATAAAGATTGAGAACACATCTTCAACTTCATTATCATCATCTGAAGCAGCACCATCACCAGATCATTCATCAGATGCAGGCTCATCATCACCAGAATCTGACATATCTTTCTTGGACTTTAATGACACCAACTGGAAAAATGAAATGGAGACTTTTGGCTTGGAGAAATTCCCTTCTGTGGAAATTGATTGGGAAGCTGTTAGAAAATTATCTGAGTCTTAATAATGTAATCTTCCTTTTATTAAAGTCTAATAGTGGCATTCTGCAATGAGGTTTTTGACATTTGCAGAGTTGCTACTGACTTAGTCTTAATTTAGGAGTTTTAAGTTATATTATGTGCTATGTAATATCTCCAAATTGGTCAGGCTTGTGTTTTTGCTTCCAAGCTTTGACTATGAAGAATTTTATTTTTAATTTATGGTTGTATTTTGTAAATATTTTCAGCTTTTGAATATAATTTATGTTCATGCACTTGCTTTGTATTTTTTTTTTAAATTTCATTAAAAGTGCTTATTTTTAAATTTCATTTTCTAGTGAGAAAAGAAGAAACATTCTTGATGATGAAAGGGAAAAAGAAAGGACATGAGAGTTATCCGATTTCTGTGCACAATTATTAGTTTATGAATCGCTCAATATTAAAAACAAATTATAACGTATAGTTTAAGTAAATTTTAGTAAGTAAAAGGTTAATCCTTTGAAAAACTGTTTAATGATCAAAATAAACAAAATTCTTTTTTATTTTATTTTTTTTGGAAATATTTGGAAATCCGATCGTCAAATCCCTCATCTAAACTTAAATGGAGCAGAGGTAAAATTTCTGATTGTCTCAAACTTAAGTGGAGACCTGACAATTAAATTTTAAGTCATTTGTCATCGATCCACACCCTATTACAATAATATATTCTTAAATATTAGTGGGAGCTTGACATATTTTTTTTAGACTTAGGGGTAGAGGTTTGGCCTCTAGTAATTGAATACTTCTAAACAATGTGCCGGTAAATATCTGGACGGTATTATAAATGTTTATAAATTTAACAAGTTGCTTCTTTGATTTTCATTAAACAATATGTATGTACATAAAATAGCATATAAATACTATTAACCAAAAAAATAATTTTATCCTATGATGAAATATTTTTTGTTTTTGTTTTTATATTTATGTGTAAATTTTTGTGCTATTTTATGTTATTACATTACTCATATTCTATTAAATAAGCAATTTTTTCCTATTCATGTCGATCAAACAGACTCGTCCCCATCATGTATAGTAAAGAGGCAAAAACAAAAACAAATTGAAAATAATTAATTTTGAAATGGAAGCATTTGTGAATCATCCATCAATTTAGATGAAAAATGATATGGAGAAAAGGATTAACAAGGATTAAAATAATATCAAAATAATGTTATTTTGATTTTTTTTATAACACAATCAAAATAGGTGTTCGCGTAATTTTTTGCTAGTACACGTGTAAGGTTCAAAACCTCCTGAGACGCAGTCCCAGAAAAGGGCGATCGATTCCACGAAAATACCTCCAAGGGGCGCAAGCACACAGATTTCGGCCCTAAAGATTACAAAGTTAATAAATACATTTGTTGATGGTGTTTTCAGGCACTATGTTATTTAAGCAGCACGACATGGGTAAAAAAGGTAATTCACTTCTCAGTCAAGATTATTAATGCCGACCCGACCACTAAAGAGTCAACAGTAAGGGGCCGGGAACTTTACGGTTAGTGACCGAGCACTTGAGTTCAAGATGACCGGGCAATTATCAGGTCGACAACAGCATTCTCAGTACAAAAGACTATTATGACCGACCACATGAAGACCGACCTCGTGAAAACCGAGCATAGGGCAATACATGTTCGGGAAGATAAGGCATTCTACCCATACAAGATAAGATAATAAGTTATCTTATTTTCATAAAGAGAACTGATGAGTCAGTATCCTAAAAGGATAAAATAAGTGAATGTAGTTTTAAAAGTAGAAATCCTGATAGGAAAATGAAACCATCTCCAACTGGGAATTCTTGTACAAATAGGAATCTGATTTCTTCACCATTATAAATAGGAGGGTAGAGTGAGTGTAGATGGAAGGAGAATGAATATCAAGATCAATATCATTATCATCAGACTTGTAAACACAAGAGATATCAGAGAAGCATATCTCAGTAATAAAAAGATCGTTTGTTCTGTGCTAGTGGACGTATGATGGATCTGATCCGCCGAACCACGTTAAATCTCCTTGTTGATTGGTGTATTTATCAGTCTTTTGCTAAGTTTGCTTTTGGTTCCCCCATAACCGAACAAATTCACTATTGAGGGAGGATTGTCTCGGGAGTAATATTTCCATATTGCCCTGAGACCAAAATCAGCCGTCAACAGTTGGCGCCGTCTGTGGGGAGCTCAACAAAAAGCGGTTCGCGTAGTAAGGCGATGGCAGAAGGCGGAAATCACCAACCGTCGGGGAATCCAGCTACAGATTGGATGAAGAAGATAGAAGAAAGCATAAGGAAGGACAGAGAGAATAATTAGGCCATCCTAAAAACCATGATGGACCGACTGGAGAGAATGGAAGGGGGGAACAGCGAGAAGTCTGAAACCAGAGCTAATCAAAGAAGATGAGAGATAGCAGATGGAAAGAGGGTTGTGGATACAAGTGAGGACGATGGACCTAGGAGGAAGGGGCCTTACGGGATAAAATCCATAGTTGTGGAAAAAGATTCACAAGCAGAGGACACATGGGAAGAAGAAGAAGAGAGACGTTCGACAGATTCCTCTAATGATAGTCTCCGCTACACTAGAAGAGGAGGCACAGAGTATGACGAGACTGTTCGGGAGATCCCAAGGTGTGAGGAACACCACACCCGTGGCAACAGACATAAAGAAGAGCGCAGAAGGCGACATGGCGGCCCAAATAGCGAGGTAAAATCTTGGTTAAAGAAAGAGATGGCCAAGTGGGGGGCAAGCCTCAAAACAGGTACAGGAGACGTCCGGGATAACAAAGAGGAATCCCCCCTCACAGAAGAAATAAAATCAGCAAAATTCCCGAAAAGGCTCAACATGCCGACCATGACGCCCTACAAAGGCCATACCGATCCAAAATCCCATATTGAAAGCTTTGTACTATTGATGGAAGTCCAAGGAGTGACAGGGGACGCCGTGTGCAAGGTATTCCCCCTAACCTTGGGTGGATCCGCCATTCTATGGTATAGAAGTCTAGCCTCAGGGAGCATCAGTAGCTTTGCACAACTCAGAAAGTCGTTCGTACGTCACTTCAAAGGGGCCTGCGCCCCTAAAAAGACAATCAGAGAGTTAAGACTCATGAAGCAGAGAGACGACGAGCCCCTAAAAACCTTTATTGAGAGGTATCACAGCATGGTACTCGAAGTCGGGGGGTATGAGTCTCTCGAGGCCTTGGAAAGCCTGAATGGAGCTTTAAAAGTCGGAAGACTATGGACCGACCTAAGAATCCAAGGCACCCCAGACTATGCAACCGCCCTGGAGGTGGCCCGGAAGTTCGTTTCATTAGAAAACGAAGAAAAAATCTCCCGGAGGGGGACAACCGTCAAAGAAAGGACGACAAGGGCAGGGGCCCCCACCAGCCAGATAGGGAGTTTAGAAAACTCCTCCCGAGACACAAGGAATTTAAACCAATGCCTCGGAGCAACCAGGAAAGAGGAGTCCCGACCCAAGTAAACCACGTAGTCCGGGGTGAAGCATATATTCCCCTGAGCAAGCCACCAGGGCAGATCATCATGGAGATCCAAGGAAAAGGCCTCTTAATAGAACCTGACATCAGGAGATTCCCCCATGATAAGAGAAATCAAAAAGCCTATTGTGTACATCATAATCTGAGGGGACACGCAACAGATTGGTGCAAAGATTTGCGGGAACAGATGGAAGACCTGGCGCAGAATGGATATTTAAATAAATACATTGACCATGAGGTTATGGCGACTAGGCAGAGGACACATAGCACTGACCAGAGATTCTAATCGATCAAGGAAAAACTATAACAGAGCTCGGGAGTCATACGTGCTAGAAACGGAACATGCCCCGGGATTACAAGGTGGTCGGTCAGTACTAACAATGCCCACAAATGAGCCAAATATAAAGCTTTTTCTCGAAATATCCTGCAGAAGAACTGTAAGGAGGGCAGTATGTCCCCAAATATGAATAAAACCTTCTCTTTTCAAAAGAAAAATTTTTTCCATCCGCTTTCTTAAAACAAAGTTGGAAGTCATATAAAAAAAAACGGGGGACATACTCAACGCCCATTACAGAGAACAGTTGGCGCCGATGCCACTTCATCAATTGGCTCGGGGCTAGAGTTCGTTCCGCCGAGGCCCCTTCAACAATCGGCTCGGGGCTGGAGTTCGTTCCGCCGAGGCCTCTTCATCGGCTCGGGGCTGGATCTCGTTCCGCCGAGGCTGCTATACTATTCGACTCAGGGGTCATGTTAAGTCCCACCGAGTCGTGCTTATCGGCCTGGGGACGGAACATTCCCCCATAACCAAATGTCTCTTTAGCTCGGGGTCCTCAGAATATTCAGGGACATACTCGATGCATAGGATCCGTGAGAAGCATAGCACGGGGATGGATGATACCCTCGTGGCGATTGCTTGCTCCAGTGTTACCGAACATAAGGAGGAATATGCCCTTAATGTTTCGAAACACTCTCTGATCCTCACTTACCCGATGTAATGGATCCGTGAGAAAGCATAGCACGGGGAGAGATGTTGCCCCCGTGACGATTTCTAGCTCCAATGATGCCGGACCTAAGGAGGAATGTGCCCTTAGTATCTCGATTTGGATCCAAAAGAGGCACAGCACGGGGAGGCGTTGTGCCTTTGTAGCGTGTGCCTGCTCCAGCGTGGTAAGGAGGAGCTCTCGCACAATACACATGCTCCACAGTGACCCGACGTATAGAGGATGTGCCCTTACCATTTTAAACGCTCTCTGATCCAAATCCTGGTTCGCTGGGACACTGAATTGAAAGGTTCTGCATTGTTTTTTGGAGGCCTCGGGCATGACGCTGTTTCGAGGCATCCGTGTTGTGGTTTACACTTGTGAAAAATTTTGCTTTGGGACAAGTGCTAAGTCACCCCCACCTTTTGATTTTATTTTCCAAAGTTTTGTTTTTATTTTTCGCCGGTCTTGCAAGGGGACCCCCGTGCCAGATTTGATAGGGCTTCAAAAGGTTGAGTCACCTCCCTTCTGAATAAGTCTCAAGGATTAATCGACTCGGGGCTGGATTCGTTCCTCCGAGGTTTCGTGGTGTAGGCTCGGGGCTAGATTTATTCTGCCGAGGCCTATGTATGCCACTTGGTTATTCGACTCGGGGCTGGATTTCGTTCCGCCGAGGCCACTTAGTTATTCGACTCGGGGTCGGGGTACGTCCCACCGAGTCAGTCTTTCAGACTAGGGACGTAACATTCCCCCAGGTCCAAGTGCCTATCTTCATTCGGGGTCGGGTTACGTCCCACCGAATCAGCCCTTCGGACTGGAGACGTAACATTCCCCCAGGTCCAAGTGCCTCTCTTCATTCGGGGTCGGGTTGCGTACCACCGAGTCAGTCCTTCGGACTGGGGACGTAACATTCCCCCAGGTCCGAGCATCTCTCACAGCTCAAGATAAAATCACATACCACCGAGCACATCATCGTTAACTTAGAGGCAAAATTTTCTCCTCATAATCGAGATTGGATCAGTCAGGGGTCAGGACCTCCAAATCTCTGGTACATATATTACAGAGGAGGAGTCATTTTTAGTTTGGACAACAAGAGGAACTTCATCTCCTGATGAGACGACCCAAGTAAGCAATTTGCTTTGAGGTGGATAATCATTCTGAATAGGGTCAGCATCTCCAATAACCGAGGATATGAAGATAGAAACAGAAGACTTAGTTGATGGCGAAGGCAATTTCTCTGTGATTTCTGGAGCGACCACCAGTAAGGCGATCAGCACACAATCTTTATATAGTTCCCGGCACCAACTTGCATACTCGTTGGAACCGAGAACTATGGGACAAATGTTGATGGTGTTTTCAGACACTATGTTATTTAAGCAGCACGACAGAGGTAAAAAAGGTAATTCACTTCTCAGTCAAGATTATTAATGCCGACCCGACCACTAAAGAGTCAACAGTAAGGGGCCGGGAACTTTACGGTTAGTGACCGAGCACTTGAGTTCAAGATGACCGGGCAATTATCAGGTCGACAGCAGCATTCTCAGTACAAAAGACTATTATGACCGACCACATGAAGACCGACCTCATGAAAACCGAGCATAAGGCAATACATGTTCGGGAAGATAAGGCATTCTACCATACAAGATAAGATAATAAGTTATCCTATTTTCATAAAGAGAACTGATGATTCAGTATCCTAAAATGATAAAATAAGTGAATGTAGTTTTAAAAGTAGGAATCCTGATAGGAAAAGGAAACCATCTCCAACTGGGAATTCTTGTACAAATATGAATCTGATTTCTTCACCATTATAAATAGGAGGGTAAAGTGAGTGTAGAGGGAAGGAGAATGAATATCAAGATCAATATCATTATCATCAGACTTGTAAACACAAGAGATATCAGAGAAGCATATCTCAGTAATAAAAAGATCGTTTGTTCTGTGCCCGTGGACGTAGGATGGATCTGATCCGCCGAACCACGTTAAATCTCCTTGTTGATTGGTGTATTTATCAGTCTTTTGCTAAGTTTGCTTTTGCTTCCCCCATAACCGAACAAATTCACTATTGAGGGAGGATTGTCTCGGGAGTAATATTCACATATTGCCCTGAGACCAAAATCAGCCGTCAACAACGTTAAATTTAAACTACTTGCTCATTTTAAGTCTTTTTTCTTTCTCCTTCTTTATGGGTTATGCTTTGATAACTTGCTAGATCGTGGAGATTACTGCCAAACTGTGCAATAACCGTTAAGTGAGCCTACTTTTAACTGGCCAACTGCAAGGTATCTTCGCATATTCGTTCTTATTTCTTTACTTGTTGGAAGATTCTTTCTTCGTTCTTTACGATTCTTTACCCACTGGTCGAATCGTCCTGAATTGAATCGTTCTGGGTCAGTTCCTTTTTCATTATTCGTCTAGAATGACGCCACGTCTTTTCGTCCTTTAATAATTATATTTCTGTTAACAATAGGTCCGATTGTATTTTTGTCTATGTTTTGTCTTCTTATCAATGCCCATTTAGATCGTATCTATTTAACCTTATCTTATCATCTCCTTGAAAATCACTTGAGAATATGGATGATAATGGGCTGAGTATGATATAGGGATGATGATGTCAATATTTGTATCTGATCCATTCAATCAATTGACATGAAAATTTTACCCAAACTCGACTTAATATATCGTTCTCACTTCTCTACAGCCCTCGTCTGAGCTCTTATTTACATGAGAATTTTATAATTACTAATATAGAAATTTCAATACATTTCCGACCCATCCAACCAACATGTATAAGAAATTATAATCGTACTCGATCTTAATATATCGGATACCACGGGCCTAACCCCGCGAATATTTTTGCGGTCCCTACTTGGGAACACATATCAATGTGTTGGCATTTTATAAAATATTGACGTTCACACGATTTTTATTATTGCATTGAAATTGTTCGAATTTAACATATATGTACAATTTATATCCCCTATTTAAGGGAGGGATGAAATTCTTTATTAGACAAATAGAAGAAAAAAAAAATAAAGACATGGTATCTTATCTTGAGATGCTTGAGATAAAGAATTTTGTGGCCTCCCCCCTAAAAAAAAATCAAGTTATCAAAGATTCTTATTCTTTCTTGTAAGCAAAAAAAAAAAAGATAAGTTCACATTGCCAAAATAAAAATATAGAGGAAGAAAGTGACTATGAAAAGTCATTATTGGACCATGAGGAATCCTTCCAAAGCTTAGCACAATCTCTTATACCCATTCTTTCTCTTGTCTTTTTCATATTTTTCTCAAATTTTGTTTTGTTTTGTTTTGTTTTTTTTTTTTTTGGTTTATTTTTAATTTTTTTTTGGGTGGTGGTTCATATTATATCATATGATCTCAAAATTTTGAATGAAGTATTGATGATGTTACATTAAATTTTTGTCCAAAAATCATCCTCCAATAAGAGCCTAAAAGTTGTGTGAATTTGAATGGGATTTGATGATGAAACTTGCATTTCTGAGAAAGCAATTATTCAAATTAAGGATTCCATGAATGGTGGAAAGAAATTAAAGTAATCAAACCGTAGGTGACCATTTTAATTTACAGGTTTTGTTGATGTGGCTTTAAACCCTAAATCAAGAAATAATTAAGCTTAAGCTAAAGAATCTTACGTATAATTAAATGTACCTATATAATTAAATGTCTCTAGAACTATAGATACAACTTTAAGGCCATGGCAAATGGATTATTGATTCCTTGCCCCCAGGGCATTAGTGGGGTTAATTGAAAGGAGGACCGAACTCATGAGACTTAAGCAGTTGAAAGACATGGGTTCAATCCATTTTTGAAGCGTAAGTTTCGATTTATTTAATGTTATATTTGATTTGAAACGATCAATAAAATCGTTGGAAATTCCGCCGTCAAACCACCCCTTCCGTGCTTAAGCGGAACATGTAAAATTTCCGGCTATTCCAGACCCTTATAAGAAACGCACTCTCTGGATTCGAACTCAGATCCTTAAGGTGAGATCATGAATCTTATACCACAAAGTCACGCCACTTAATATAATTATCTCAATACATGCGAGAGGGTAACCAAAAAAAAAAGTCTATTTTTTCCCTCAAAAGTGAAATGAATCCATGCAAGTATTTTTAACTTGTAAAAGAAGCAATGTTATGGGTTTCATGAGATGCACACGCAATAATATTAATGGGTTATGGACAATTGAAATGTGCAATCAATTTATAATTTGTCTTTTCTAGTAGTTATTTGTTGGGAGTTGGAAATCAATTATTATGCATACATATCATGGAGAAAAAAAAGAAAAGAGATTAGGTGTAAAGTTACATTGGCATGTTAATGGCGATACCCATTTTTGTTTGTTGAAATCTGACTCAAAAGTCTAGGCTATTGACGGATAATGTTAGGGGTGGTAATTTGGGTCAGGATTCGTTTATTCGTTCTATTCGATTCGCTTTAAAGCGAATACGGGTTTGGAAAAATGGTTTCGTTTAATAAATGGGTCAATTCGATTCGATTCATTTATTAAACGAATCGAATACGAATTTAAGCTCATGGATTCGTTTATTCGTTTATGATTCGTTTTATTATTTTCTTTTACTAGTTATTGTTATTTTTCAATTAAGATTCGAGAAATTATGGCTAATTACGATAGAAAAAATAATATTTCCGATATTTGGTGATGTATTTTTAATAAATATATTAATTACATATGTTATATGTATATATATATATATATGAAGAATTAATGTAAATCAACTATGGTAAATTATGATATTAAATAATATCATGACTAAACGAATATTCGTATTCGATTCGTTTGATAAATGAATCGAATATGAATCATGATATTAGGATTCGTTTAATAAACGAATCGAATACGAATCCATCACATTTCGATTCGATTCGTTTAGGATTCGATACAAATTCGATTCGTTGATTCGTTTTACCACCCCTAGATAATGTTTCTAAATGAAGAAAAAGTTTGATTTACTAGTGAAACAAGAATTGATTGCGAGGTTTGATATAGTGATATGGTCAGAAAATTGATTCATAAGATAAAATTTAATCTTCGATAGTATTTTAATAAAATTTTAATATATAAGGGTTCGAAGTCGATATAATAACGTAATCAGATTATTGATTCAAGAGATAAAAATTTGATTTTAATAAATTTTTAAGTTGAGGGGGAGAGATTTTTTCATTGGCTATTATTTTTCACACATAGAAGAAAAAGAAATGGAATGTAGAAGGGAAATATGATAAAATGATTTGGCTACTCAGCATTTTATTTCTTATTTTGTTCATCCCACTCGTAGAAAATGAGCCTAAGTCATGACTATTTCATATTATTGGGCCAACATCAATTTTTATTAACTTTGAATCAGAAATTAATTCACACACTCCAATAATTTGGTTAGTAAATAGCAGTATTTAGTGTTCAATACAGAATTAACTATTAAGATTTATTTAAAATGAATTTCACGCGATTCGTATTTACATGTTAATGGTTGATAAATATTCATCGCAAACTCAGTTCAACCTTGATTCATCAAAATGTAGCAAATGAAGGCTACCAGACTAAAAGGAGCCTTTAACTCCGTTTAGATGTATTACCCCAAAGATTTAGAGAAAATCCAAATATTAAAAATAGTTACTCTAATTAGATGTATGATTTGATATTTTAATTCGCCTTATTCATAGAATAAAAATTATGGTTTGGGAGGAAAAAGATTTCTTAATCATGTGCAAATCAAATAGCTTGAAATATTAACTAAAAGTGGAATAAATAGGGACTAAAATCACTTATAAAGTACATATATTTTATTGTTAAAAATAATTTTAATTATAAAATATCATTATTTTGTGAGTGATTTCAGTCCACATTTAGTGTCATTTTACTCTCTATATCATTCATCCAAATTTATTAACGCTTTTACACCTACCTTCCTAAACAATAAATTTATTAAATATTACAAAAATGATGTATGCACATAATTGTGTTTATGTACAGTGAAGAGTTTCTTTTTTTTTTTTTAAAAAAAAAAAAAAATCATGTAGTGCAATAATTTTTTTTTAAAGATTATATATGCAAGTGGGTGTGCAAAATTAGGGGTGGCAAAACGAATCGAATAAAAAATTTCTCAAATCTTAATTGAAAAATAATAAAAACTAGTAATAGAAAATAATAAAATGAATTCTAAAAGAATAAATGAATTAATGAGCTTAAATTCACATTCGATTTGTTTAATAAACGAATCGAATCGAATTGATCAATTTATTAAACGAATCAAATTTTTCAAACCTGTATTAGCTTTAAAGCGAATCGAATCGAACGAATAAACGAATCCTAACTCAAATTGCAATCAATAGTGTTTTCATTATTTTGGTTTCTGGCAATTCTAGAGTGTGACAATAAACTTTGTAAGTCTCCTTTTTTTTTTTTAATTCATTTTCATATTGAGTTGAATTTTCGATACATTAATGTGTTAATTAGATTCATTTGACACTTGGAAAAATTTTAATCTTTTTGAGATTATAAGTGTGGTAGCTCAAAATATGCATTTTCAAGTGATTTTAAATAAACCTGAAATGCCATTTGAAATTGACTGTCAAGATTTAATTTGTTGCCTTTCAAAATAAGATTTATCTTCTTGCTATGACATCAAGCATCAAGTGCTTGTCCTTTTGATTCACTTTGTATGTGCCAGTATGTGGCAGTTTAATTTAATTCATCCATTTTTTATTAGGGAAAAATAAAATAATAAAATCCCTGATACTAAACAAATTTATCATTTTTAGATATGCCACGTCTTGGGTGATTAAGGACATCCAAATTATAGTATCCAAGTTGGATCAAATTATAATTCAATTTAGCCCAAGAGCCAGCAACTCTTTTGCTTTTAGGTTAGCTCGGCTTACTTTTTCAGATCTTAGATGTGGAGGAATTCCCTCATTTTAATTTTTTGTAATTTATGATCTGTCAATGAATTTCATCTTAAAAAACAGAAGAAGAAGAAGAAGAAGATATGCCATATTTTGATTTTTGCTTTAAAATTGTATTCGTGCTTCCATTTTTATTTATAATCAATAATCTATAAAGGGAATTGTAAAATATGAGGAGTTTCCCTTGATTTTAAAACATGATCAAAGTTTTACTTACTTTCTCTAAATTTCGACATAGTTTCGGTCATTTACCTTTAGTTTTGTTGTTGAATGAATTAGTCTTAAACTATTCCAAAAGAATAATCAATTTGGCTTAATTCTTGTCATGAAAACAAGATTTTATAAATTCAAGTCCTATGAGATATATTTAATTTAAGGGGTTAGAGATACAATATATAAAGAAGAGACCTAGCTAGATCCGGTGTTTTAAAACTTGGACCGGACCAATCGGTCCGATCGGTTGAACTGAGACCCGATCCAAGTTTCAGTTCGGGTGATCCCTCCAAATCTATAATGAGTTGGATCGGCTCCATATCTGCCGATCCATCCGCTTCAACTGGTGAACCGATCCAGATCTGGCAGGTTTTTGGTTCGGTATTTTTTTTTTTTTTTTTGAAAATAAAAAAGGCCCTAATTTTCCATAGATATATTGCACCGACAATGAACCATGAAACAAAAACAGGTAAGGAATTACTGCCATAACAAAATAATACATGAAAATCCGACATACATCCGCGATGATTAAAATAGGATCTTGCATACAAAAATCAACGAGATCTTGCTTCTAGTTTTCTAAGGATAAAATTTATCCACTAACATAATACTTAGCAGTCGAATAAGGAATATTGATCGGAAATCGGTGATGGGATCGTGTGGCCGTCCAGGGGTGACTTTGGGGATAGGCGGCCGGTTGGTGTTTTCAAATTTGTGTCAAAATTAGGGACTCCAAATTTAAGAAAATTAATATTTGATGTACTAAAAAATCCACTTTTATCGATGATGAACCACATAATTTATAAATTCATTTAGAGCCTTTAAAATCTGAAGGCCGCCCCTGCGGCTGCGGCCGCGGCCGTCAATGGTTCTTACGTGGATGTCGCGCTGTCAGACAAAACCAGGAGATACGGAGAAAATATTGAGTTCATGAGAAAAGATAGGGCGAAGAATTGGGGAGAGTGATTTAGATGAAGTGGTTAGTGCCATTCTTTGAATCTGCAAAATGGGTTTTTGTATATATGAAGTTGCATGCAAAAACAAAACAGTGTTGAGAGAGACACACTCTTTAACTCTCAATCTTACAAATAAAATAGTGTTTATATAGTTAAGAGTTATTTGTATGCCCACCTCATATATTCAAAGTTAAAATCCCATTACAAATAACTATATAAATAGTCCCAAAAAAAATCACTAAACAAAAATAGTTCCACAAGAAACGAAAGACACTCTTAACTCTCAATCTTACAAATAAAATAAAAAGGTACTCACCCTTCAATCAAAAAAACACTTAGGGTTTATTTGAGGACAAATTTCAACATGCAATTATTTTGAGAGGTAAGGTTGCATACGTTGTGATCTCTAGGGTTCACTGCTCAGATTGATTGATTTGGTTTTTTTTTAGGTATGGTTATTTATCTCTTCGTCCGCAAGAGGCGTGACTTGGTGGTGTAGGGTTCGGGATCTCACCTTGAGATCATAGGTTCGAATCCAGAGAGTGCGTTTCTTGTAAGAGTTTCGGACAGCCGGTGGTTTTACCTGCTGTGCTTACACCTGGAATGAGTGGTTTGGCGATAAGGTTTCCAACGATTTTAAAAAAAAAAAAAAAGTTATTTATCTCTTCGGATTAGTTATGACCATGTTCGGGTGAATCGGGTCCATCATTCCATTCCATTCGAATTTCATTCCTCCAAAACTTTCCTGCTTAGCTCGGGATCTCACCTTGGTTTTGTCTCACATGGAAGGCCCCTAAAGTTTTTATTCTTTATTAGAGAGCTCCTAATTTTATGTAGTTAAAACTAATTCAAATGGTTTGTCTAAGGGGTAATCATGGTCATACTGCTTATGGTGGTATTTTAAAGATCATATGGGTTCTTATTTAGAATTTATAGGCAGAATCTCTGCATTAATATTACTTATTACTCTGAAGTGGCAGCTATTTTGGCAATTAAATTGGTTTATGTGAGGGATTGGCATAATCTTTGACTTAAATGTGACTCTATGTTAGTTACTCATCTTTTTTCTCACCACATCCTTGCCCCTTTCTGGTCTCTTCATAATAGCTTAATCAATTGCCTCTAATTCGTTAATATAATATGAACTTTCGGATATCTCATATTTATCGTAAAATTAATTCGGTTGTTGAATACTTGGTTTATATTGCTTGCTCTTGTGCCAATCTTACTTGGTGGGATGATGCTCATTCTCCATTTTTTTTTTTTGGTTATTTTATTAAGGTTCTGATTGGAGGTAGCTACTCTTTCCCTTTTCAAGTTATTATTAAAAGTTTTAACGAGGTTGATATCTTCATTTCCCTCCCTCAGAATAGTCTCTATCAAACTTTTATTCTTTTTTTAATGCATCAATCTTGAATGCCCTTAGGAATCTAATTGGGATGTAAGGATTTGTTTTGATGCTTCACCTGCTTATAGGTTATTTTGTTTTTTGTTTTTTTTTTTTATATGATTTAAGAGTTAACAACTGCTATCTTATTTGGTCAAGACATCTCTACTTTATATAGCAAGTTTTGTATTTGATTCTTCACATTGACATAAGTGAATAAAAAATTAGTATAATTATTACTCTTTAAATTTTATTCTCATAATTTTTGGACATTGTTCTCACCACCTTCGGGCCTTTTTCTCATCCCTTTTGAGGTATAATTAATAGTAATCCGTCAAATAAAAATTAATTTTATAAAAGCGATAGTTGTATATTTAAATTTTTTATAATGAAATAATAAAAAATCAAAGAAAAAACTTAAAACTTCCTTGAAACTTATAAAAAAAAAAAATGATTCGAGATAAAATGTGAAGAGCTTAGAACCGTGAAGGAACCCATCAATAAGATTTTGTGCCAATTTCATTATTATATCAAGACCAATTAAGAATACCCGTTTGCATGCCTCAAAATTCATTATATTATACAAATATTTAACCTATATAATATTCTTTAATCACCATCTAACTTTGAAAATACGATTATATATCTGATATAATCTATGATTAGCTTATTGATTATAATAAAATGGAAGCACAAATAAAATTTTAAAGCAAAAATAAAAACGTGGTATATATATCTAAAAATAATTATATAAATATTTTATTTACTCACGCCACCATGAAGAATCAAATCCAAAACCTATTATAATATTTTGAATTATTATCAAGAGATTTTAAACAATTTCAACCTTCAAAAAATATTTTTAAGATATTTTAAACACTTCCAAACATGCTTTAAAAGTTCGATAGCAATAATTTGGTAAATCTAGGAACTCATAATATTCACCAAATGCCTTAGGTTTTAGTGAACTTAAATATTTATTGTTTTGAAGAAAGAGTTTTTTTTGGTGTAGAGAATATATACCAACTATATGGGTCAAATTTGGAGTAAAGATCCAAATATTGTGTCTCAATCGACACTAAAAGTCCAAAAGACACATTGGCATCCAATATGCCTATACAACACGACTATTTTAGATCATGTCTTATGGCTTCATCTAGCCCAAGCTCACTACAGCAAAATAGACCTTTAGCGTCGAAATTAGATTCGTCGCTAAAAGTTTATCTTTTAGTGTCGAAATAATTATTTGACGCCAAAGGATTGATGATTTAGCGTCGAATTTCTATTTCGACGCTAAAGGTTACACCATTTAGCGACAAAAAATTATTTAGACGCTAAAGGATGAATCTAAATTTCGACGCTAAAGTTTAATTTTAATTTTTCGAATTACCCATTAAAAAATTTGAATTTATCGACTAATAAATTCAAATTTAAATTTTGACATTTAGCGACTAAATTTTCGACGCTAAAAGTCAAAAAATTCGACGCTAAAGGTTGAACCTTTAGCGTCGAATCTAAATTTCGACGCTAAAGGTTAATTTTAAAATTTTCGAATTCCCCCTTAAAAATTTGAATTTACCGCCTAATAAATTTAAATTTAAATTTTGACATTTAGCGACGAATATTCGACGCTAAAAGTCAAATATTTCGACGCTAAAGATCAAAATTTTGGCGGAAAAATTCCCGCTATTTGAGGATTTTTAGCGACGAAATCCTTTTCGTCGCTAAATGTTTTTTTTTTGCCTATAAATTCATTTGCACTTTCATTTCTTCTATTATCACTTTCTTTCTCTCATACTCTTATTTCCTCTCTAAATTTATTTTTCCTTAAATGTTTTGTTTGTTTGTTTGTTTTGTATTTTATATTCACATCTAATATTTATTTATTTATTTTGTAGGGGAATATGAAGATGAAGAAATGGTGAAAATGATGATAATGAAGAAAATGAAAGTGAAGATGGAAAATTGTATTTTATCATTGTATTTTATCATTTTATATTTTTTTGTTGTGATAAAATTTTGTATTTTTAGTTTTATATCAATAAAAATATCATTTTATATTTTGTTATTGTGATAAAATTTGTAATTTTAGTTTTATATCAATAAAAATGTCATTATTATAAATTTTTAGTAACAAATTTGTAATAAATTTTATAACAAATTTAATTACTTTTGTAATGAAATTAGTTTGAGATTAATTTGTAATAATAATATTCTTATACCTTTTAGCGTCGAAATATTCGACGCTAAAGGTAATAAAATGATATATATTTTTTAATATTATATCACATTTAGCGTCGAATATTTCGACGCTAAAGGTCAACTTTTTGGCGTCGAAATTATTCGTCGCCAAATACATGTTTTAACGTCGAAATATTTTTGACGCAAAATATTGTACTTTAGCGTCGAAATTTTTTATTTCGACGCTAATTGTCTTTCTCGTCCAAGTTTTAACGTCGAAAATTATCGACGCTAATAACCTTTAGCGTCAAAAATTTGTACTTTAGCGTCGAAAAATTTCGACGCTAAAGACCTTTTTTTTTTGTAGTGAAGTAATAACATCATGGGTGACTATTAAAGCTCAATCAACATGGGTTCCAGTCCACTCTAGAACCCCAAACGACACGTGGAGACATGAACATTTCAGTCGACAATCACTTACAGTCGACACCTAATCTACTGGATTAATGTATGCTCAAACGCAAGGCTATCAATAGCCAGACTTTCGTTAGCCTACAAATTGGGCATACTCTTAGTCTCAACTTAATTCCAATCATCTGGAATAAATCCAGACGACGTGTATTGGGATTAAACTGTTCATCGCAAGATTATCAATAATCAGGCTATCTACAGCCTGAGTCTACACACAAAGCTCAACATGAGCCCATGCACCCGCAAGGGTGAAGAGTCCACACGACTCAAAAGGTGTCCAAGAGACCTTTACTGTATTATGCAATATTCCAACCAATATTACCTCAAGATACGCAATGTCATAGCCGACATTTCCTCATGATACACAATGTTGACATTGTCTACCAATCTATAAACGACAAATTCTTTTTTGACGAAGGAAACTAAGTATTTAGAATCGAGACAAACTACTTACAAATACGATAATCAAGTCCAAATAAAACTGGAGTTACACCTAATCTCGGATATCTAGGCTTTCCAGATTCAATCACAACTCAACTACTCTCTCCTAATAGGGTTGGAATTCAACTATTCTGAGGAATCTTAATTCAACTAAGAAGCTATTGGTTATATGCCCTAGATCCAATAGGGATAAATATGTAATTTTATATTATTGCATTGATTAATAAAATTTGGCAGTTTATTTATAAGTATTGTCTATAAGCAATTTTGACTACTTGTAAAATAAAGTCCTTAGAATGATGATTAAAAGAATTAAAGTTAGTTTAATTTATGAGATCCGGTCATTCTTAAATATTCCCGATCGTAGGATTATCAACACAGGACATTGATAGATCTGGTTTAGATCGGTATATGTTATGTCTGCTTCTTTATCGAAGAAAGGTAGCTGATCTCATAAGGTACTAGTGAAAGTGTTCACTTAGTCTAGCATATGGATGCTTGTTGGAGAACAAGTACATCGAACTGACCCGCTTGAGACCCCATATGGAGTGTTATCCACATGTCTATGAGATTTCTCTTTGTAACGATAGTATGAATGATCTTTAGACTTGAGATCTTCATAGTATCTTGTATGTGGATTATATATGCTTTGACATTACACCTCCGTAATTCATAGCGAGATTATGCATAGGGTAATGATTGGGCAATATGAAAAGCGTACGAAGATAATGAGTGATCAATAAAGGATTCGCCGCTCTGGATAACATAGAGTCGATATCCCAAGAGTCGCGATTTGACATAAGTGATAATATAAGTCCATGGCCATGACGAGTTCTGAAAGGTGTGTGTGTGTATATATATATATATAATCAGCTTAAGTCAATGTTCTAATAGCCATGATTTAATATAGTAGACATTTTTCATACTCTAGAATCGTTGGCGGGATATGTATGAGGCGAAAGGATTGAATTATACGATAATCGTATACAGAATAGGTTTCATTAAAGTTAGTATTCTTTCTTAATTGGGGGTCATGATGCATTGCTAGATGCCGCTCTTGATCTATGGAAATTAGTTTCTTAATTAAGGAGTTAATTAAGGATAAATTAATTAGATTAATTTATCGAGACTCATGAAGTCTATAACTATCTCCATTGCCAACATAAGAAAGAACCTAATGGGTCACACACTTTAAAGTATTGATGAGTTAATGATAAATTATGTAGATTTAAGTTTTAAGACTTAAATGTTAAGTTCTTAAACTCTGGGGTAAATTCATAGTTTTAGAAATTATGGATAAAAATGGAATTCTTGAATTTTTAGGACCAAGGTGCAAATCTGAAAATTAGTTGTTTCATAATTTCCAAAAATGCAGGGGTCATTTTGTAATTTCCAAAAGTATAAGGGCCGAATTGTAATTTAGCAAAGTGTTTGTATTAAATTATAATTTCAGATGTATAGTATTCTAATTTGATTAGAATTGATAAATTTTATTTAATTAATTTAATTAAATAAAATAAGATAATGGTTGTTTATTTAAGATGAATTATAATTCATATTCGATTAGGATTAAATCTTATCCTATTAATTCTAATTTGATTGGAATTAAAAAAAAACTCAAATCTAAAGCCTATAAATTAACCATTTTTCCATTAACTTCGTAGAACACAAAATTGGTGAAAAGTGTGAAAGAAAAAAAACGTGTGAGAGAAAAGAAATTAAAAAAAAAAAAGGAAATTTTGAATTTTCTTTAATCAAAATTTCTTTTATTCTCAAAATTCCATAAACTCTAAAACGAGTCTCTTTTCTTAAGTTAGCACCAAAGAGAAGATACTTACATAATCTTGGATTTGAGAAATCCAAAATCCTTAACTCTCTATTTTGTGTGGATACCGTTGGAGGCCAAACGTGTGGGTGACTCTGAAGAATTTACGAGGTTCGCTTAAAGGGTTAAGGTACGGTTTTATTTATTTTTGATAAATAAATATTATCATGAAGCATGAAAAATTAATTATGATCTTGGATTGGAAATTTATGTTAAAAATTGAAAATTTTTAATTTTCCGTCACATATCGTATGCTAGATTTCCTACATAAGCTACATCCACAGCCTATAAATAAAGAGTGGGTCCAAGGGATTGAGGCATTGAAACTTTGGCTCTCACACTCAAATTCCCAAAGCACATAACTCTCCAAACACTCCAGCCTACCACCCTACGACAACAAACTTCAAAGATCAAGGTAACCTCTTGTCTTATTTTTCGCCTTTCTCGCTCATCACCACTGCTGACTTGAGCGTCGAAGTGCCTACGATGTCCACCATACTGATAGGTAGTTACATTGCTCTATGTTTGTCTTTGTTTTGCAGGATCGTTAATGCCACCATCCTGCGAAATCTCAATTGTAGATTGAAGGTGAAATTCATCGTCTACACCAACTTATTGTTCTTGTTCATGCATGGAATGTTTCTGTTGAATTTTTTTGTAGAAAAAGATGAGAATTTATTTGAGAATTTAGAATTAATGCTCATTCAATGGACTTGCCAATTTGTAAGATTATGTAGACTCTATATAGACTTGTGACCATATTCTAATTTGATTCTTTTAGTGTTTCTTTTTCATTTTCGAAGTGATGACTCGTATTCTTCTCTTATATACCATCAATTCTTGTCACTAGATTTGAAATTCTAGGACTTGTGACGAAGAAAATGTAACATGGCATCGTACAGTAGAAAAATTAAGGTATCGTAATAACGAATTAGATGACACAAACATATTTACTTCATTCTAAATTCCTATACATGTGAGATAATTTTGATTTGTATCCACTAAAATGAAGACTATCTATTATTTATTGTGAAAATTAAATTTTACCCGCACAAAATAAAAATTCTGACTTCGTCATTGAATTCAAATCAGATCATTACTCATATCACGATAATATATGTGAGGAAAATGAGCGAAAACTCACTCATATTTATTAAGGGTGAGTAAAACTCTCTCAAGTTTTGAAACCCATTAAAACACATATGTTGTTAATAAACTCGAATTCGCCAATAACTATTTAATTAATTAACTAGTCTCTATGTGCAAGAGAGGCTGATGCACGTTCAAGAGACGTAGAGAATAGACTTTCATGATTAAAATTTTGTGTTAGCTAGTTTGAGTTGTGTGGTAAATTTATTTATATTTATCGCCTCTTATTTTATATTTTGTTGTTTAAATCAATTTTTGTGAGCGTTTTGATGTATATTTTTGTGTGATTTAACCTCAAAAGGCTGATTGTGAAATTCCTCCAATTCGTTGAGGTGGTGGAACTTTTTATCTTCAGTTGCTTGTAGTGCAAGAATTAGCTTTTTCAGTGCAAAAGACGCTTTATCTTCAGGCTCAATAGGCAATTGATATATTTTAAGTTTATCAATAGAACTTTGCATTGCATTGGAGTTCTGAATGGTACTGTGTATCACATCAAGTCTGAAACATTCTTCCTTCTTTTCATCATCTGGGAAATTCATGGCCTTGAAAACATTGAATGTTGCTTCTTGGTCCTGTACCCTCATGGTTAATTCTCATTTTTGTACATCAATAATGGTTCGACCTGTAGCCAATAATGGTCTCCCGAGAATGATCGGCATGTCTGCGTCTTCCTCCATATCAATGATAATAAAATCTACTGGGAAAATGAATTTGTCAACCTTGACCAGCACATCTTCAACTACGCCTCTTGGAAATACGAGCGTTCTATCAGCAAGTTGTAGAGAGACTGAGGTGGGCATTTATTCTCCAATCTGCAGTTTCCTGAAAATAGAAAAATGCATCAAGTTAACACTAGCACCTAAATCACATAAAGTCTTACCAAAGTCATGTTCTCCTATGGTGCAAGGAACAATGAAACTGCCAGGATCTTTCAATTTTGGAGGAAGTTTCCTCTGAATGATAGCGCTGCATTCTTCTGATAATGCTAATGTCTCGTAATCTCCCAATCTCCGCTTTCGTGAAAGAATGTCTTTCATGAATTTGGCATAGCTGGGCATTTGTTCCAACGCTTCTGTAAATGGAATGTTGATATGCAGTTTTTTGAACACCTCCAAGAATCGAGCAAATTACTTGTCCAGTTTGTTTTTCTGAAGACGCTGAGGAAAATGTGGAGGTGGAGTGATCTATTCTTTTTCCTCTATCTGTTGCTTTGTTTCTTTTGGAACTTCCTCAGCAGTTGTTTTGGCTCCAACATCTTTGTTGATTTCAGTACCGCTTTTTAACATGATGGCATGACATTGTTCCTTTCCCATGTTCCTTGGATTTGGCTCTGTGTTGCTGGGAAGAGTACCTGATGGTCTGTAACTCTGAGCATTGCCAGTTGTCCCATTTGATTCTCCAGTGCTTTGATAGAAGCTGAATGACTTTGATTCAATGTCACTTGATTTTGAACCATAGTTGCTAAAGCATCGTATTTTGCTTCTTGCTTTTCTAACTGTGCCAGCACTTCTATTATTCATGGTTCTTTGTCATACTCGTGGCCTTTGTTTTGCTGCTGGAATCCGGGTGGTGGGTTGTTTATTTGCCCTGAATTGTTGCTCCATGAAAAATTGGATTGATTCCTCCACCCTGGGTTGTAGGTGTTGGAATATGGATTATTCCCCTGTCTGTTGAAATTGTTGACGTAGTTCACCGTTTCTTTATGTTGAATTGGTTCTGGTTCTCCTTCATATGGTGAACTTGTGGTTCCAGCGATGTTCACAACTTGCGTGCTAAGTGTTTCTAGACATTTGCATATCTGATCCAGCCTGGTATTTACTGTTGTGTTTGCTCCAACTTCATAAATTCCTGCAATTCTTTGAATCATGCCCCTATCTGTTGGCCACAATGAATTATTGTTAGACATTTCCTCGATTAAGTCACAGGCTTGATCTTCTCCTTTTGCCATTAAAGCTCATCCAGCAGCAGCATCAATTGTGGTTCTCATTATTCCAGAAAGTCCATTGTAGAAGGTTTGGACTTGTAGCCACTTTGAGATCTCATGATGAGGACATTTCCGGAGTAAATCTTTGAATCTTTCCCAAGCTTCACAAAGGGATTCTGATTCTTGTTGCACGAAAGATGTGATGTCATTCCTCAACTTTGCAGTTCTTGCTGGTGGAAAGTACTTTGAAAGGAATTTGGTGGCTAGAGTGATGTGATCATAGTAGCATTGATCGATTTCGTTCGTTTAAGATTATTTATTATTTATTTGCATGTATGGAACCAACTTGGACGACCGTTTTTATTTATTATTTGGGTTAGTTTATTTTATTTATTTATGGGTTCAAAATGGGCTAGGAATTAGGAATTATGGGCTTTTAGTTGGTAATGGGTAGTTTATGGCTATATTAGTCTTTTTAGCTCTTTTAGGGTTTGAGTATGTTACTATTTAAACTCAAAAACACCTTTTAATGAAGGACCCAATTTTATGTGCGTGAATAGTAACTTTTCTTGAGATTAAGAAAATTTTATCAGCATTCAGTGATTGAACAAAGACTTATCAAAGGGTTGGCATCCTTTGTGGCGTCCGATTTGCTGGCAAAATTCATCTGAGGCTATCTCCAAGGGTTTTCAAGGACAGGTTCTTTGGGGGTCTACGGGATCTTGGATCGGATTTCATCTTTTCGTATCCGGTTTCATATCATAGAGTGTTCCAAGTTGTGATGGAACCTGCTGGTAACGAATGTAGCCAAGCTTTAGCTATGTCTTTAAGAGAATATGGAAAAACCCGCAGTCTCATTGCTTCTTCAGCTGCTCGGTTGTAATTGAAAGTACCGCAAACTTCCAGGAAGTTGCTGATGTGGGCATTAGGATCTTCAGTTGCATTTCCCCCAAACTGTACTGACTGCTGAATCATCTGGATGCATGTTTTGATGTCACCCGCATTTGCTGGTAAGAGAGGAAGTACAATACAAGAAATGAGTCCGTCAACCACATGAATGGTTCTGTCTCGAATGGGAATCGGTGGTGCAACGTTCAAAGGTTCAGGTTCCATATTAAGTAAAGCTTCTTGGCCTTCTCGCATTTTCCTTCTCAATTGTCTGATGGTTCTTTCAATTTCTGGGTCAAGCGGTCGGAGTTCAAAGCTTCTGGTTCGTCTCATGTAGTTTCTGAGAACCTGAAACAAAAGAAAACAAAAACAATAAGTAAAAAGAAATTAGATACAAGTAACGTATCTAACCACAAGACTAATAGTGAAAGATAAATAAGTCCCCGGCAACGGCGCCAAAAATTTGACCGGTGCGTAATCACACGCGTATAACGCAAGCGCACATATCGTTCAAGTAGTATAAAAAATATCGATCCCACGAGGACTTAATACCTAATCTATTAATTTTATGAGGTCAAATGATTACTAGTATCTAACAGGTTGTTTGATTGATTTGAGATGGTGATGATTCCAAATTTAAAAACAAGTAAATAAAATTGCACGAAAGTAGGTTTAAGAAAATTCAATATTAGGAAACTATCTAGGGTTGTGAATCTTTCTAATATCCTTTAAAAGATTAAGCGGTTATTTCATGTTTGTGTAATAAATCGGTTTACTAACCTGGAACACTAAATTATGCGAAAGCCTCTGTCGATGGTCAGACGCAAATACCAAGTTTAACCCAATTGAACCATATGTCTATGTCAACCAAATTATCTGGATTCATTAAGTTTAAGTTCCAATTATGGCTACCCCCGCCCGACAGGTATATGTCTATCCTGTAAGGAAATCTATTAAAGAGTTATATATCCTCAAGGAAGATCGTGGGCTATTAAGTCTAAGGCTGAAACCTAAAATTCCTTTGTGGCCAGATTTACCAGATCTATCTTATTAGTGGCCAATTAACAAGACACATTAAACTTAAGACTTAATAAGTAAACCTTTAAATTACTCAAACTATAAAATAACCACTTATGAACCGGTGATATTAGAATTCATCACAACCCCAGATAACTAACTTAATTACGACACATAACTAGGGCTAGTAAAAACTTAAATAAAATAAAAGACATAAAGTAAAATGCTGAAAATTAAATGCTGAAAAGTAAATGCTGAAAGTAAATTGCTGAAAAGTAAATAAAGTAAAAGTACAATAAAAGAAAATGCTGAGGTAAAAGGATCCACTTTTATTACTTCTATTTTAGATATCTCCCTTAATATAATATATTAACTTTGCATGATAATTACCAACCAGCCATATAGGCGGTATCTAGATTAAGTCAAATTAATAATTAATTACCAACCGACCAATCAGGCGGTATCTAGTTTAGTCAGGTTAAAACCAATTTAAATAATTACCAACCGACCAATATGGCAGTATCCTCGTTAAGTCAGGTTTTAACTAGTTTATATATTTTAATTAAGGGAGATTAATCTAAATATTAGTAATTAAAGTTTTAACTTTTACCCCAACAAAGGGGAGTTACCTCCTCATTACTGAAAATTAAAGAAAGAAAAGTATTGTGCGTAAAAGTAAATTGCGGAAAGTAAAAACTGAAAAGTAAAGAAAAGAAAGTGCGAAAGCGGAAATTAATTACTGAAAGCTGTAGATAAACAAACAAGATACAATCTTCTTAGTATTCTTAAGGAATTCCTTAGAAGAAAGTATGAATTTACAAATGAAATGGCTTGGTATTTATAGGTAAAATTTTGTCTCCATCAAATCATCCACCAAATCCATTATTAATTGCTCCACTAATTGCTCCACCAAATCCATTATTAATTGCTCTACTAATTGCTTATCATGTTTGGTGGTGATTTGATAATTTTTATTATTTATTAATTTATTTTTTACTTTGAAAATGATTGAAAATTACTTTAATAATTACACACAATACACTTCTGGATGGTTCATCGATTTCGGGCATTAAATCTTCAGAATTCGAAATTATTTTTTCTTTCAAGGTTGTAGATATTTGAGTCTTCTTTAATCTGGAACTTGAATCAGCTCAATCCGATATCGGAGTAAAAAATTATGCTCAAAATACGACAGATGCACAAAATTGGAATTTCCAAAACTGCACTTCGTTAAAACGCCCTTTCAAGTTTCCAATCTCCAAAATTAATATGTCAAGTCCAATTTTTGCCCTTATTTGACTCATATTTCGTCCTAAATGATTTGATTGTGTCACAATATTATTTTATCTGTAAAATAAACGAAAACACATCAAAACGTTCATCAAACCCGAGAAACTAAACAAAATATTAAGTAAAAGGGGCGGTAAATATTGATATATTTTCCGCTCATCATGTGCTTACCTATATGGGGACCCGTATGGATCATGTCCATTTTCAGAGAACATGCAAAATACGAAGGTTGACCGGTATGAATGCCGGTATGTTTTAGACTGATTTCAGTAACTGTGCGAACCCCCAGAATGATCAATATGAGTGACCGGTATGGAGTAGCTCGGTTCCATAGGTGATGCAAAACTACTCAGAACAGAACAGAGACATCGGTATGCCGGTGTTGGGACCGATATGCTGGTATTATTGCCAAAATGTCAAGATTTAAATGTTAAAATCATTTTGCATATGACCATAATGCATCTATATGAATGTGCATAATATATATATATATATATATTATTTCTTTAAATCTTGTTTTTCATACTAATAGAAGGGGAATTTTAGGAGCGGGCACAGTTCGCTATGATTATAAAAAAAAATTTATAATTATAATTACTTTTAATTGTCATTTGGTTCGATATAATTCAGTTTTTTTTAATTTTTTTAATAATTATAATAAAAAAAAAAAAATAATAACATTCACTGATTGAACATTTACTTAAAAAAAATTTATACTGTAATTCTTTTAATCATCACAATTACACCAATAAAAAATTTTCATAACATATAATCATTATTTAAATAATTTAAAACATAGGAAAATGAAAAGAATAATAACCAAACCAAAAAAATTATAAATATTTCATAAAATTAATCATCACTAAACACTAAATAAATTAAATAATATAACAAATATAATTATAAAATAACAACTTATTATGATTAGATTTTAAAAAATAAATTAAATTATTCAATTAATTCAGTTCGATTTGAATTTTTAATTTCAGCTAATTTTTTGTTCACCCCTACGGAATTTATCTACCAACTAAAACTTTTAGACTAGATGGTTTAACTAATGTATATTACAACAGTTGTTTTTTAAAAAATTATCATTATATAATATGATAGCAACCCAATTTCGTAACAACCAAAAATTTGCGACTTAGTAAAAAATTAACAACCTTAAAGGTTTTCACCTTTCCATCAGGCCTCGTTTCCTTTTGTAAACTCATTTACAACCAATAGGTTTAACTCCTTCAGGAAGTTCAACTAAATTCCAGACTTGATTGTCATGCATTGAATCCATTTCAGATTTCATGGTTTCCTGCCATTTTCCCCAATCGATATCCAATATCGCTTCTTTATACGTAGTCGGATCTGTTTCCTCCAAGAGCATAACATCAAGGCTCGTATCAGATGTTAAAAAAAGTCTGTCATGAGGCCTTGATATTCTATTAGACTTACGTATAACCTATGTTATAGACCGTTCACCTATTTGGATCTCTGGTTCCATCTCAGGTTCCTTACTGTTGGGATCAAACTCATCAAGTTCAATCTTTCTACAACTCCCACTATTTTTCAAAAATTCCCTTTCAAGAAAAGAGACAAAGCGAACAAAAAATACATTCCATTGCTCAAAATCATAGAATTGATATCTCAAAGAGTTTTCAGGATATCCAACGAACCTATATTTATACCTTGTGGGTGCTAGTTTATCCCGCTGCGTAATTCTAATGTATGCAGGACAACCCTAAATCTTTAAATATCTAAGACTTGGATTTCTACCGAACCATATCTGATAAGGGGTCGTAGAAACAACTTTTGATAGAACCATATTAAGTATGTGGGCAACAGTTAGTAAAGCATAACTCCAAAGGTAATAAGGAAGATCTGTATAGCTCATCATTGTTCGCACCAAATCCAATAAAGTACGATTTCTACGCTCAGACACTCCATTATGTTGAGGTGTTTCTGGTGGACTATATTGGGCGAGAATTCCATTGTCCCTTAAATAACTTCTGAATTCTTCACTCATGTATTCACTACCTCGATCCGATCTAAGACACTTAATAAATTTACTGATTTGTTTTTCTACTTCGTTTTAGAATATTTTGAATTTGTCAAATATTTCTAACTTATGTTTCATCAGATAGACATATCCATATCTAGACTTGTCATTTGTGAAAGTCACAAAATATGTGGAACCATCATGAGCGACATGATTTAATGGACCACACACATTATTGTGTATTAGTTCCAATAAATATCCAGCACGGTGTCCAACACCTAGAAATAGGGCCTTTGTCGTCTTTCTTGGATACATGACTCACAAATCAGATAAGGATCTCAGATAAGATTTTCAATCAAACCACCATTTACCAATTTGGATAGACATCTAACATCTATGTGACCCAATCTCATATGCCACAAATTAAGTAATATTTAGTTCAGATTTCCTACTTGTATTTTCCTCTACATTAAATACATATTTACATGTTTCCAAAATATAGTGACCATTTGATAAAGAACATTCACATTTAAATAAATTATCTTTATCATACAAACATAAAGTTTTATCCTTAATGTTTATTTTATATTCCTCTTTATCTAATATTGGCAGAGATATTATTTGTTTGATAATTGAGGAAACATAATAACAGTCATGTAAATCTAATTTACATCTATTTGGGAGATCTAGAATAATTGTTCCTATGACCTTGACATCTAATGTCTTGCAATTGCCAACTCTAAACTGGATCTCCCATTTATTCAACCTTCTTCTTACCCTCATTACCTGCAGGGAGTTGCAAATATGAGTAGGACTGTCAGTGTCTAACATCCATCCACTATTTGCATCTAAGGCTAATGAGATGTCAATAATTGGAAAAATACAAAGCGTACAAGAGGGTCTTACTTTTCCTATCAGCTCTGGACAGCCATTCTTCCAGTGTCCAGACTTCATGCATTGTAGACATTGATCACGAGCTATTTGTGATTTTACGCCTTTTGCGCTTCTTGGAGTTCTTCTTTGCAATCTTCTTTTTCCCCATCTTTATTTTCTTTGACTTCCCAGAAGTCTTTGAAGAGCCAGCTCCACCATGGAGATACAGTGTGGTGTTGCTTTTCCTCAAATCTTGCTCCGCTGTGCGTAGCATGTTATGAAGTTCTTCGTAGCTAACTTGTATCGAATGCATAAGGAAATTTAATATAAAGCCAGCATAATAATCAGACAAATAAGACATAATCAAATTATGGTCTAGCCATTTATCAAATACAATATATTGTCGTTCCGGATATCGAATCTGGTCGATCATATTCAAAATATGAATGCTGAAAGCTCCTCCATCCTTGAGTTCAGCACGGAACAATTCCTTAGACCTTCGATAAAGTTTCATCTCTTGATTTTCCTCGAACAACTCCTTAAGTGTTTGCATGATACTCCAAGCATCTGGTACTTCAATGTATTATCTCAACAAATTTGGAACCATCGATCCTAAGATATAGGATTTCACCTTCAGGTTATCATCCTTTCATCTATCAAAAGTTTCTCGCTCTTCCGGAGTGGAGTCATGATCCATTTCAACATGCAGTGGATTGATAGTGACATAAGTCAACTTTTCAAACTCCAAGATAAGGCGCGTGTTCATTTCCCATTCGAAATAGTTCTCGGCTTCTTTTAGCTTTATTGGTATCCAAAAGTTTCATCAATGGATTAGCGGCAACCATCTACAAGAAAATATTTTAAATAGTAGCAGAATAGTTTTCATTTCAAAATAATAACACTAATTGATTATGGAATTTTAAATCTATTTGTGTCATCCCACTATTTTACGTAATCCCCCTTAACGGAAAAATAAGAATTTGACTATCAAAATTCCATAGCGGGAAGTGGATCCCATGACATTTACTCCAGCCTCACACTATCTACGGTCTTGGCCTTTATAAACTCATTAGGTATACCTCCAATGTCAATCACATTCATGTGACTCCTATTTTGGTCCTGAACCGTTTCTTATCCTCACACTATCGACGGTCTTGGATTAAGATGCATTCCAGATGTATACTTATCAATGTGCACTAATGAGCTTCATATGTACACCCTCACAATAATGACGGTATTAGGTGACTGTGTTAACTCATCACGCTATATCTAATGTTTTACTGGAGCGTCCTAAGTTCCGAGCACTAATACCCTCACAATAATGACGGTCTTGGGCATTAGTAGTAAGAACTCATTCATCTCCGTATTGACAAGACGTACCATCCAATAATGCTTCAACATTATTAATACTATTACTTAAATAAAGTAATCACCTAATCACGAGAGATTTATGACAATCAAGTCACTAATTTAAAATATGTTTTACATATCCAATATGTCTTATGCATAATTAAATTAAAATTAATATGGCATAGATTCAAAAACATGTGTTGTGTGGTTAAATCTTGCTACTGATATCATTCTGTTAGGGCAGTTGTAGAACCCCTAGAGTCGGATCGGTGCCCCGCGCAGCGGAAATGAGTCTAACCCATGGATATCAAGTATGGGTATAATTTTAAATAATTTAATAAAATACTATATTTCATTACGAGTGTATAGGAAAAAATCGGGGCTGAATCGGAGTCCGGAAACTCCAAAATGAAGCAAAACAAAATCAGCGCACGTAGCGCGTACCGTGCGCGCTACAGTAACGCGCGCATTATACACGCTATAGTACGCACTATACTGTAGCACGCAGCATCACTCATTTTTTTAATTATTTCTTTACAAACAATGCTTCAGCTCTCTGTAAAATTTCCAGAGAGCTGAAGCAATTAGGATCTATTATTCAAATTATTTTCGGTCTTCCCGAAACACTTCAAAAACACCCAAAATTAATTTTTTATATCAAAACCAACATCAACACATGTTATAGAATAAAAATCAAGTTTTTCAAAATATCAAATATTTTTACAAAAACATAAATTTATTCTAAATACACATTTGCGTAAATTTTGAATCCAATACACAAACCAAATTAGAATCCCAATATGAAATATCTCGTGAACAATTCTAGGTCACCCAAAGATGGTCAAGTGATTCTATAATGGTAGCTATAGCTCTAAGATTTAATCAAGAGTTCCAAACTCTAAATTATGTTTATGTCTACATAAATATTTTCATCCAATTACAAGCATATTGTGTTTATACTTCAAAGCATCCTAACACAATTTATTAGCCTTATTTCAACATTAAGTTATGTGATCATGCATCTAATACATAATTCATAACTTAAGAGAAGTTCAAACTTACCTAGCAAGCTTGATTCAAGATCTAATCCACTTCTTCTTTGTTGAAATAGTTGGAGAACCTCCAAGGTGTGCAAGCTTGACTTCAAGATCAAATCTTGATTTCCAATGCTAGCAAGCTTCACTTCAAGATCCAATCTTGATTTCTCCTAAATGAAATGTTGTAGATGTTGGACAAAATGACCCATAGCGTCACTATTTGCACAGAACATTGTGTTGCTGTAGCAAATTAACTATGTAACAAGGAAATTGCACTCTCGTCATTTGTGATTAGATCACCATAGATATATAAATAAAGAGAGGTCCCTATGATTAGTTCCTGGATTGAGATGATATGAGACAGTATCAGTCCACGAAGGATTAATCATTAAATATCCCTAGCCGTAGTATTATCGAGACTGGACATCGATAATGCGGAATAGGCTAGTATTGCACTTGTGCGCGTTGTGAGGGCACAACGGCATAGTTCTCATATATATAAGTATTGGATACTTGTACAAGTGCGATATGAGGTCGTGTTTCACCGATGGTACGGGAAACAGCTTCGCTCTGGATAGACCCTTCGGAATCCCATTGGTATTATGACTAGGTGTCTATGGGAGGCCGAAATCAAGGTAGGTGTGTATAGTCTTAACCTGAGACTTGCATCGCTAATACTTACGACAATCGGTAAACTTTGGTTTTGGTGGTTGGGGGATCTTAACTGGTTCTGTGTTCACCTCTTCTGGGTTTATCAGGAATCGTAGTGTATTGGATGTGATGTCGAGACGGAAGTGTCACTCCAGTCATAGTGGAGATGATGTCACGCAGGATACGGTATTAGTGCTCTTAAGTGATGCGCATCCAATCGTGATATTATGACCAGGTCATGAATATCCGATTATAGAGACTAGTTACCAGACATCCGATATGTGTTTCGGACGGGGCAGACACTTATCCAGCCCCAGCCCTAGCACGTGATTATCCGATACTGGGCCGATATGCACAATACAATTGTATACTACGCTTGATACAGATCTTTGATATTCTTTGATGGATATGTCCGGAGAACTTGGTAGACTTGGTGCTTTGCTAGGAGTCGACCTTGTCTCGTAAATCGGTAGAACGTAGTACTTGGTACGTACGTGATTCGGATACTCCGACGACCGTATTTACTGCCAGCTTATCCGGGGATCTCATGGGTCGCTTCCCGATAATCCACCGATGACGCACAACTTGCACTCTTGAATAATCTGGGATTATATAGCAGAGAGAGAAAATTAATCTAGGATTAATTACAGAGATATTTTATTAGGATAAAATATCGTATAGAGAGAGAACGATTAATTTGGAATTAATCGTAAAATATTATATTTGATATAATAATCGAAATTCGATTTCGACGCGAAATTAAAATTAGATTTTAATTGGGCAAACGAGTTAATTTAGAATTAATTCGTTAGCGACGTAAATAATAATTTCGCTAGGCGCAATTATTTATTTAAATTCGATTTAATTAACGTCGCGACGTAAGTTCGGTATTTCGGAAATATCGAACCCGAACGCGTGAGTGCACGTGGGCCCACTTTCATTTGGAAACGTGTGGGGCCCACATGACACATGTCATATTATGCATTATTTAATTCTAATACATTGCATGGAGATAGTGTACAATGCACTCAATGGTTTTGTATGGAAATTGAGTGTTTGACACTCTAAGCCATTGCATGATTTGTGTCATAAGTTTATTATTAATTTAATAAATATTATGGCATAAATATAAATTGATTTTTTGTAACAAAATCATTCAACTCTCTCATTTTGCTCTCTTCTCTCACGCCCAAAAACAGAAATATTGGGACTGGTTTTGAACCAGAAAAACGTGAACAATAGGGAAGCCAAGAGTGGGTTTTCATGGTGAAAATTCAAGTGCTAGCACACTTACGAGTCTTGCGAAGGTGGTAGGGAGGTTCCCCCATGAGCCGGGATCCATCGGACGAAGCTCGGAGCTCCGTTTCTCAGCTCAAAATTCTGATTTGGTGGACAGTTGACTGTTGCAGTGGCGTGAGCAAGGCAGTGCGTTTTTGGCCTTCATTCGTCTCCAAATCGACTCAACCGATCGATGTGAGTATTCCGCTACCTCCGTTGATGTATTCACGCATTGTTTTCATGTCTTGTTTGATCTTGGGACCTTAGAAAAACTCAACAATGGCATCAAGAGCTAATGTTGCAAGCATGAAATTTTAGGGATTTAAAATTTGGGTAAATGTGATTTGAGCATGATTTGAATAAATTGATTGTTTGAGTATGCTTATAACATGTTTAATTTCATTTTGGTTGGATCAATTTGACGAAAAATGATTTGGAATTATTTTCCCCAAAATGGATGTGTTGGCCGAATGTAATGTGATTTTTTGGATCTTGGATTTTTTGATTTTGATTCATTTGATGAGTTAGAATCGATTAGTTTGACGTTAATTTGAATCGAATTGGATTGGATTTCGAATTGGACAAAAACCCCAAATTCCTTACCATGGCCGAATGTATCATTGCCCTAATGTCTTGGTAATTTTGGTTTTGTGACATTGGATGTGTATGAAATCAAATCGGATGGTGATTTAATGTCGATTGTAGGTTCGATTGGATCGAAACCGAATCGGACACAAAATCCCTCCTTGGCCGAGTACTTAAAAGCATGTAAATGGGTTTGATTTTTCATTATGTGTGTTTGACATGTAATAATGAATTAAGTATGATTAATTGGACTAATTTAGTGTTTTGGAAATGTTGATTTAGTTGATTAATCATATAATGCACTTTTGGTAATTAAATTGTGAAAATTGGATTTTGGATTTAATTATTTGGCCTAATTTTGGAAATTAGAATTTAAAGTTGTAATTGGGCCTATTGGGCTTGATTTATCAAGTTTGGTTTAGGCCAAATGGATTGGATCCAATTGGGCCCAAAACCTTAACCATAAAGCCCAAATGCGACTAATGAACCTTTAATGTTTAATTGGGTCTAATGGGCCGAAATTGATTTCTAAGGCATTTTGGGTGATTCCACTATTGGGCTTTGGTTGCCGAAGCCCATGCCTAAAGAAATTAATTGAAGCCCATTAGACTTAAATTAAATTGACGTTGGACGTTAATCGGACTTTGAGTCCCGACGCGATTGAATTTGGAATTTAAATCGTAAAAGGTTTATTAATATAAAGTGCAATATTTAATTTGGAATTGAATAGTGAATTAGTATTAAATACATGTTAAATTGGATTTAATTATGTAGTTTAATTTAATTCATGAATTTGTACTTTAAGTACTTATTCGCAAAAACGAGTTTGACTCGAACAAAATCAAATCGTTGTTTGAACATTGGATGATCACTTAATTATCAGATTAATTAATTTGATTAGATTGATTGATAGCATGCTTATGTGTGTGAATACGTGGTTGTGTTGAATGAATAATGTATATCGGATGGATATTAGTCGGGTGGGCAATTTTAGAAATTGTTGTAATAAATTCGATTTATTAAATTGGACCTGCGTGTCCAGCCTTATCACCTTCTTTCTCTTTGTATTCTCTTCTCACCTATTCCCCTCTATATATATGAGGTTTCTTTAGAAGTGTAGTGTAACGGGTAGTAGAAGTAGTACAAGTGCTAGCTTGAGTGAGAAAGGGAGAGATTTGATCTAGGATCAATGTGTAAAGTATCCATCCGCATATCATTATTATTTTATTTCATACTCGCTTTATTATGTATTTAGAATGCATGTTTAAGGGTGTATGATGATGAGACCTTAACAAAGATAATTAAATTGGTAGCCAATTTGCACGCGAAAATCCCTCAATCTATATTAAGCAAATATCCTTCCATTGAATGATTCTTGTTCAAGATCCGAAGTTGGCATTGGTTTTTTTGCCAAAGTCAAGACCTTTGTCAATCAAGGATGTACTTGAATCATGAGAGTTTTGTTGCATATCGGTGTCTTGTCTAAATCGTGATTTTTATTGGCCAAAGTCAAGATCACTTTTTGTCCAATGACATTGATTACGAAACTTTCCTCGTCAATGGGTCCCGCTTAACTGGAATCATTAGGTTTGTTTTTGGCCAAAGCCAAGGCCTAGATGATTCGGAGGATAGGGTTAGGAAAATGTAATGGATACATTGACATTATACATATGTTTCGGACTTGGATGTCCACCTAACCGGATCTAGGAATTGGATGAGATCCAATTGATCATAGAGATCTACCTAAGTTAAATAGCATACAGCTTTTATTGGCCAAAGTCAAGGTTGTGTGTTATTTAATAGGATCCTAGCCCACTAGGAAACGCGGTTTCCCGAGAGTACTCCACAGAGGGTTAGAGGCTCGACGAAAAATAGTGGGAGGCAAGTATTGAATTTGCAACATTCGTTCAATTACTCGCTAAACACGCTCATTTATATTTTCTCGTCACATTAATCAAAAGTATTAGTTGGACTAATATTTTATGTTGTTTTAAAATATATATAAATATATATATAGTTGGACTATATACAAACTTATTCAATATATAGTTGATTTTATAATTGGATTATAGTAATCAATATAATTGAATTAAAATGATAGTTGATTTTATAATTGGATTATAGTAATCAATATTAAATTATAGTTGATTAAATAATTGGATTATTGTAATCATTATTATAAATAGTACCTTATTAAAATTGATTAAATAGTTGGACTATTGAAATCAAGAAAGAATTGAAAGGTTGAATATTTAAAATATATAATCCTTGGGTTAAATGTTTTAAATGATTTAATTTTCAATTGGGAATTAATAATAGGTTAATTTATTGATGATAAAATAACTTATTATGACTAATGCCATAATTAAGCAAATAGTAGAGCATAAAATCTTTGGAAGATTTATGTGATGATGACTTTAGTGCTTAATTAATATACTTACAATAAATCTATCTTTAGATTTAAAAGTATTAAAGTTGCAATTAATTGACTATTCTAGTGGAGAAAAGTCAAAGTTTGCAATTGGGCATGTAGCACAAGGTGCATATCATTTCGATATTCTAAAACCCAAGGCTTGCCAAAGGTTTGTGAAACATTGAAAATGATGATTGACATATCCAAAAGTGACTACCATTTGGATATGGAAGACACGAAGAAGAATAAAGAAAGGGCGAAGCTCTAACTTTAAAAATATTTGTCAAAGTTATGTTTACTACTAGTATTGAAATTGGATTTTAAATACTTAGTGTGGTACATAATACATATATGTATTGACGTTCAGAATCCGCTGTGAGCTGGATACTGGCTTCAAGCCGAGATTATCTCTGCGAATCAGAAAACGGGACGAAAGTCGCTGTTTCGACCGCAGATACCTAAATTTAGGAACTACCCTTCGGGTATGTACTTAAATTAGGAAATGTTATAATGTAACTAGTTTGACTAGAGACATTATCTCTATATCAGTGTTTAATCCGATGCGGATAAAACCTTTATATTCTAGAACACTAAAGTGTTTCATTATATAAAGATGATACTGAGATAAATACATTGGATGTAAATAACATAATTTATATTTTGAATATAATAAAATCTCAAACATATAAAATGACAAATAAATAGCTCAAATTGATTTGATCAATGGAGACTTATTTGTGGCATTGTTGTCTAGGACACAATTAAACAAGACTCGTATATCCACACTTTTGAAGAGTGGGTACTAGGACTGATTTGACTATTCAAATAAGGTCTGCGAATCTAGTTTATTAGGTAAAATACCTATAATACTATTTACTTGGTAATAGTAAAAGGGCCACCGATCTGTTAGCCCTATTCATGGTGAAGTAAGTGGGCCCATATCTAGCTAGGCTAGATGTGAACATGAATATTTCGTGACCTTAACGGATGTGGCATCACGTTGTGGTTATGTGTTCTTTTGAAGAACACAGATCGGAAACTATTGAAGTTTCGACACGAAGTAAATAAACAGATCGACTATAGTATTATTCCGCCACGATAAGACCGTAATGGAAAATACTTAAGCAGTAAGTTTCATACGTAAATGAAAGAGTACTGTATTCTTTCATATGAGGACTCCTCCCGAGACACGTCAGTTAGATGTGTGTGTGTCCGAACTAAAACCGAATTTTGTTGGACATGATAAGGTTTATCACGAGTCGCTCTGAGCTACTGTTCCTTCAATAGGATATGTATTAACAGTGCAAAACTTATTTAGAATAAGGTTCCATATAAATCTGTTTGACAGATATCATATAGGATATGAACAGGAAAGAAACGGGGTTTCTCATTCCTGATAATTTGGGTATGCCAGGCATAACGTTTGGATGATACAAACTAAAAGGACCCAAATTGGATAAGTGCCAATATAGGTTATCCTAAGGGAAACCTTAAATATAGTACTTGTAAATCTCACATGAGAACAATGTGATTGTTGCTCACCATGCGGTTTTCCTGAGAGGAATACCGATATGCAAGTGGTCAGTGGAGGATAGTGATACTCGATGAAAATCGGAGTAATACTGTTCAAGGCACGAAGTCCTTAATGGAACACAAATAGTTCATCTATGATTAATCTATACCATTAATCTTCAAATACACAAGAAACTAGTAGATCAGATAGAGTCAGAAAACAACCTAGGGTATGGGTTTCTGATCTAACCTCATAAAGATGTCAATCTTGTGAAAGGTATATCCACCGACTACGTTTTGAGGAAGTGATACCAGGTATCGGCTCCCTGTTATGGCAAAGTGCCGTGAATCCGAAATGGATTCCATGTATAACAACTATTTTGGATACTAGTTGTTGTACCATAAGGCATTGTGCCTATTGGTACATTAAACGTCTTCAAGGAAGACATACATGGAAGGCAACATACCAACGTACAAAGCTAGGCTTTTGACGGAAAGGTATCGTTATCAACATTGTGTTAATAACGGTTCAACCTTTTACCTGTTGCCATGGTAAATCCATTTTGAAAATGCTTGAAAATAACTATATATTTCATTTATGAAATATGTCAGTTATAAATCAAAATCGCTTTCCTGAAAAGGAAACCTTTTGGAGGATGTTTACAACATCCTGACGATTTTATATAACCGAAAAACAAGGTTTGCGGGTTATTCGATCCATATTTGGATCAATGCAAGCATAAGGTTCTTGGAACTGTCATTTTGAAATAATCATAATGGTTTATGATTTGACTCAAAACGAAATAATTCTTGTGTATATAAGGAGGTTAGTGGGAGAGCGCACTAACAGTGAAATTCCCATATTCCCATAAAACAATTGGTGAAAGCTTGGTTTTCATAGATATTCTTTTAATAGAAATTCTCCGTAGAATTCTGGGGAGTAACAACCTTTATTCAAGGAATAAAGATCTACTGGGATAGATTTGGAGTTGTTAACACTCTCTGGGAAATTGTACATTTAAAATGTACTTGTATTGGTGTCTCATACGCTTCGAGCATATGGAGTCACAATCGGGTCAATCCAAGTGATAGTCACTGGATTGAAGTTAAGAACATCTGTTAGTATCTCTGAGAACTAAAGATGCTATCTTTTACTATGGAGAATGAGAACTTGAAGTGACTGGGATCACTGCAGCAAGTTTCCAAACAATTAAATACTGCGGTACTATAAAGTTTGAATAACGAGACAGTGAGCTGGAAATCTTCCAAGCAAGATAACTGTTGCCGAATAAACAACAAATGCGGATTATTGCTGCAGCTGAGGAGCAGCAATAGAAGCCATTTGGATCAAAAATAAATCTAATTAGATTAGATATAGTTCTGTTAGCAGCTGAGCTAGGCGTCAGCACAAGCTAAGGAATTAAAGGTCTCATCGACGATCCAGATATATACTTCTATATCATCTGATTCGTTCGGATCATACATCGTGGCGATGTGATGATCGTGTAAATCGCATCAGACGATGATCAAACAAATCCGCTGACGAAAACCTTTCCTCAGCAATTTGAGCGAACCGTACATAGTTCAGGTGTAGGACACTTGAGTGACTCGCTATGTGCCAATTGGGAGATTGTTGGACAAAATGACCCATAGCGTCACTATTTGCACAGAACATTGTGTTGCTGTAGCAAATTAACTATGTAACAAGGAAATTGCACTCTCGTCATTTGTGATTAGATCACCATAGATATATAAATGAAGAGAGGTCCCTATGATTAGTTCCTGGATTGAGATGATATGAGACAGTATCAGTCCACGAAGGATTAATCATTAAATATCTCTAGCCGTAGTATTATCGAGACTGGACATCGATAATGCGGAATAGGCTAGTATTGCACTTGTGCGCGTTGTGAGGGCACAATGGCATAGTTCTCATATATATAAGTATTGGATACTTGTACAAGTGCGATATGAGGTCGTGTTTCACCGATGGTACGGGAAACAGCTTCGCTCTGGATAGACCCTTCGGAATCCCATTGGTATTATGACTAGGTGTCTATGGGAGGCCGAAATCAAGGTAGGTGTGTATAGTCTTAACCTGAGACTTGCATCGCTAATACTTACGACAATCGGTAAACTTTGGTTTTGGTGGTTGGGGGATCTTAACTGGTTCTGTGTTCACCTCTTCTGGGTTTATCAGGAATCGTAGTGTATTGGATGTGATGTCGAGACGGAAGTGTCACTCCAGTCATAGTGGAGATGATGTCACGCAGGATACGGTATTAGTGCTCTTAAGTGATGCGCATCCAATCGTGATATTATGACCAGGTCATGAATATCCGATTATAGAGACTAGTTACCAGACATCCGATATGTGTTTCGGACGGGGCAGACACTTATCCAGCCCCAGCCCTAGCACGTGATTATCCGATACTGGGCCGATATGCACAATACAATTGTATACTACGCTTGATACAGATCTTTGATATTCTTTGATGGATATGTCCGGAGAACTTGGTAGACTTGGTGCTTTGCTAGGAGTCGACCTTGTCTCGTAAATCGGTAGAACGTAGTACTTGGTACGTACGTGATTCGGATACTCCGACGACCGTATTTACTGCCAGCTTATCCGGGGATCTCATGGGTCGCTTCCCGATAATCCACCGATGACGCACAACTTGCACTCTTGAATAATCTGGGATTATATAGCAGAGAGAGAAAATTAATCTAGGATTAATTACAGAGATATTTTATTTAGGATAAAATATCGTATAGAGAGAGAACGATTAATTTGGAATTAATCGTAAAATTATTATATTCGATATATAATCGAAATTCGATTTCGACGTGAAATTAAAATTAGATTTTAATTCGGGCAAACGAGTTAATTTAGAATTAATTCGTTAGCGACGTAAATAATAATTTCGCTAGGCGCAATTATTTATTTAAATTCGATTTAATTAACGTCGCGACGTAAGTTCGGTATTTCGGAAATATCGAACCCGAACACGTGAGTGCACGTGGGCCCACTTTCATTTGGAAACGTGTGGGGCCCACATGACACATGTCATATTATGCATTATTTAATTCTAATGCATTGCATGGAGATAGTGTACAATGCACTCAATGGTTTTGCATGGAAATTGAGTGTTTGACACTCTAAGCCATTGCATGATTTGTGTCATAAGTTTATTATTAATTTAATAAATATTATGGCATAAATATAAATTGATTTTTTGTAACAAAATCATTCAACTCTCTCATTTTGCTCTCTTCTCTCACGCCCAAAAACAGAAATATTGGGACTGGTTTTGAACCAGAAAAACGTGAACAATAGGGAAGCCAAGAGTGGGTTTTCATGGTGAAAATTCAAGTGCTAGCACACTTACGAGTCTTGCGAAGGTGGTATGGAGGTTCCCCCATGAGCCGGGATCCATCGGACGAAGCTCGGAGCTCCGTTTCTCAGCTCAAAATTTTGATTTGGTGGACAGTTGACTGTTGCAGTGGCGTGAGCAAGGCAGTGCGTTTTTGGCCTTCATTCGTCTCCAAATCGACTCAACCGATCGATGTGAGTATTCTGCTACCTCCGTTGATGTATTCACGCATTGTTTTCATGTCTTGTTTGATCTTGGGACCTTAGAAAAACTCAACAGTAGATACCTCACAAGCTTCTCTAAACACTTCTCTAACTTAGGCTAATTTCTCTAAGAATTTGCTTGTATTTGTACTTATAATTAAAACATTCATAAAGCTTGCTATTTATAGCAAAACTTAGGCAATTTTAAATAAATAAAGTTATAATCAACTTTTAAGTGAACTTAATTCAATTTATCCAAATATATATTATTAGGTGTGACTAATCTTCATTGTCTCCCACTTTAATTTAATCCAATTAAATCAAGCCAATGATTAGGAAATGAATTAGTTCAATATTTGCCACTATGATTTAATCCAATTAAATCAAGCCAAAACCACATATTATTATATACTTACAATTACCATAATATCCTCAAATGGTAGAGATAATTATGATTTTACAATTAAGCTCATGTGTCATTATTGAATTAATCCAATTAGGTCAAAGTAAATAATCAATGTTATCCAATAACACTTGATTATCTTAGTTGATAATTATAATATCGAATATTATCTTTTATCAAAATTAATCGGCTACCCAAGTGGTCAACGAGTACACTTTAATTGGGACTCTCTAAGTTCAGATATGTTCGTCATATAAGCCTAGCTAATATGTACGCAATTCGGACACCTCCGAATTTGCGAAGAACACGAAAGACCTTTCTGAACTATACAAGTCGAGATCATCACATATGTTTAATAACCCCTCCGTCGTAGGCTATCCGAGTTGTGCTTAGGAAACATAGAATATATCGTCAAGTTTCTGAGGTACACATCTCATATCGACATGTCCACGATTCTTCATAACTAATGCGATCCACCCTAGGTGATCGACTTTGGCCAAAGATTTAAGAATCGTGAATTTAGTCACATGGATACATAAACCCCTTATGGTACACATATGAGCCGACGAATCCTATCTTGCTTCGCACTTGATTACTAAGTGCATCGGTCCACACCCAACAAACATTTAGAGGTCAGACCATGAAAGGTTTCTGACATACATGGCATCAAAGTGTGGATGATCTCACACAAAATCATATTATCCTATAGTCAAATGATTACATATGCTACTCGACTCAGGAGATTCTTATTGACGGTGGCGTGTACTTCCAACTATTAGGAATCACCTATGAGTCATTCAGTATTCGCTTCAACGAATTCCCACATGTCAATACAAGTTTCCAAAACTCATGGTACATCGGGTTAAACCAATTCCAATATACGACATGTGCTAGTCTTTTAGGTTATAAGAATTCTATCGTATTCTAAAACCAACAACTATGAATATTTACTTTAAGAATAGTTTATAATAGTAATACTTATCCCAATATCGAACCACCCAGTGTCCAGTATTACTACAAGACTATTCTAAGGTCGATGTCATACTTAGCATATCTATACATCCATCTAATACTCATAATGACAATACCATTAATAAGATATGAAAATATAGTTATTTTATTAATAAATAATAAAATTTACACTTCAGATTGGCACTCCAAGCACCAACTCCAACACCATAACGGGTTAGGAGTCTGGGATCGAGGAGGAGAAATAAACTGCAGTCACTAGAAGTATAGGTCTATCATGTAAATTTTGTCAATCACATTCAAATAGAATGCATGTATGTTGATATGAGTCAACTCTAGTTGTACTTAAATAGGATATGAACACTTTAGTATGGTAAATAAAATTATTCCGGTGTTATTATATGGTTTATTAGGAATACTAAGGAAATGATAAGTAATTGTTAAAGGCTTAGGGTGATAGTGGGAATCCGTCACCTACTAATAGCATCTCCATAAGGGAATGTTATAAATTTTCACCCCGCTCCTGTGATCAGAATTCGAATCATACACCTCTTATTTCAATTTGAGAGATTTTACTGACACCCACCACCCACATATTGGAACAGTTAATAAAACATGATATTAGATTGACAATCCATGTTCGAACACCTATATTCTTTGTCCTAATTGATTTATCAACCGAATTCTTTTTCAAGCAATTGATTTCTAGTTCTTTTAAAGCCCTTATCTCGAACACTTTAGATTCACGTGACCTGTAAAATCAAATCGTCAATGTTTCAAGCAGAAGTTTGTTAAGATCATATTTAAACTAGTATTAGACTCTGGCCTATTAGCTTAGGATTTTGAGTTGAATGATTAAACTAACATGCTTTTTAATTGATAATTACAATTTTGCATTCATTGATGAAGGGGTGAGAATTTTACTTTCAAGAATTTGTTTAAAATATAGAATGAGTGGTCTTTTTTCTTTTTCTTTGCAAAGACACTCCAACACCCAAATTAGAATTGTGTTTTGTCTAAGTGCAAAGAAAAGAAAGAAATTATAGAGAACTTAGAGAAGAAGACAAGGGTTTTCTGCTTCTCAATTAATAGATAGGATTGAACGGCCAAAGTTCCCTTTCAATGAGTGAGAGATTTCTATTGATTAGGCATTTTAATATTTGAATTGGATACTAAATCCAAGAACCTTATTATTCTTTTCTGATATTCCTTGCACACCCCTAAATCCAAGGGTCTTAATTGTCCTTTTCTCTTAATTGCAGTTAACAGTTCCTATAGGCGTGGCTTGATGATGTATGGTTCTGGATCTCACCTTGAGATTCTGGGTTCGAATTCATGGAGTGTATTTCTTATAAGAGTCTGTGACAATTGAGGATTTAACTCGTTCCGCTTAAATTCGGAAGATGTGGTTTGACGATGAGATTTCTAATGATTTCAAACAAAATTCCAATACTTATTCTACTATTTTTCAGGTTGAATTCTAATTTTCCAGGTTGCTCATCCATAATGATCCCAAGAATCCTCCCTTTTTTAAACAAAAATACTACACATACATAAACTCTTACTAATAATTTCTACACCTCTCTCACTGTAGCTACAGTGATTACTGTAGCATCACTGTAGCTACAGTGAGAGGGATGTAGAAATTGTTAGTAAGAATTTATGTATGTCTATCATTGCTCTTTTTTAAATAAATTTCCAGATTATGTTCCTTCGTGTTATTTTCGGGTAGTAAATTCTTTTTGTTTTGACTGTGTTGTGTTGTGTTGAATTAGGAACAAATAAAATAGAGCAATGATATACATACATAAATTCTTACTTACAATTTCTACATCCCTCTCATTGTAGCTACAGTGATGCTACAGTAATCACTGTAACTACATGAGAGGGATGTAGAAATTGTAAGTAAGAATTTATGTATATGTATCATTTTTGGATAAAATATGGTATCCACATTAATTTAATCATGTAAAAAAAATGTAGTTAAAACCTGGGGTTCCAATTAAATTAACACATTGCCGACATCCCTTCTTGTCGATTTCATTAACCGACATGGTGTCATATTATTATTATTATATCTTCATTATCGACATTGAGTGCTATGAAAAGATTATGAAAAACATTGTGATTAACTTCTCAATATTAATATTATTAATAAGTTAGTGACTTGTTCTTTCTTTCAAATCACTTTAAAGATTAGGGTTAATTTCACTTTTTAAAAAAAAAATAAGGTTAATTATTTTCTATTTGTTCTTAATCCTTAACTTAATCTCGATATTAATGTTGCTTTAATGGAAGTCCATCATGCCAACGCGTTACTTACTAAGAATTGGCCCCATTGCACATCAAATTCACCAACTGTTTCCGTTGAGGGATTTTATTAAAGGAAAATAATTATAAAAGTTGAGTTTTATCTTCAAATCCTAGCTTCATCTCTTAAATTGCCTTTTTATCTACAAGATAACAAAAGTTGACACTATAAGAATACAGGTTTTTAACATCGTCACGATTCGACGTTAAAAGAGAACAAAATCGACGTCAAGAATACGTTAATTTTAATGTTGTTAAGTTTTGACAATGCTAAATGATACATTTAGCGACGATTTACGCGGCGGCGTTAAATTTTTGAACGATAAAGATCCTATTTCTTGTAATGTGAATAATTAATAATTTTAAAAAACTCAAATGAAGATAAAAAGACACATGAAAGTTTGGTAAATATTCTTCAAGATGTAGGGAAAAACACACACACATTATTATAACCTTTGATGGATTTCGCCGCCTATTTATTTTAGGATAAGGCATTGATACTGTTTATGATAATGGTGATTATAATTTTATATGATGACAATTTTAATGATTATGATTACAATTGAATTGATCACAATAGACAAATTAGGGATGGAGAGTGGGGGTAAGCATTAATCTCTAAAATAAGCATAACAAAAAGCAATTCTACCTAAAAACAGTAGAATTCAAATGCTATTAGAACTCTGAATTTTGAATTTCTTTTTGAGTCTTAAGTGAAAAAATTCTTAACCCTGTAATGATTTTGGTTTCTTCTTGTATAACAACATTGATATCATTATCCCCAAGTATAAGGAAGAAAGTTTCTCTTTTAACTGGGCATAATTGACGGGTCATTATGAAAACTATAATGAATAAAAACTGTTCTTATTTTTATCAATTTCAAAATTTATATTTTTTTTCAAATTTAAAAGTTTACTTGAATGATTATACTACAAGATCTAAATTAAGGTCGACTTCAAAGATTCATACATGAAAATAATGTCGATATGGTGTAATTTTTAATGAACATGCATGTATGAATGTGTATTTTTTTTACGACCCTATTAACGTAGTATATTTGTCCATTTTGAGAGGGTGTAAAAAAATATATGACTCCGCACGACTTTATTTTTATAGGAGTCTACGCATGAGTTGTAGTTTGAGAAATACACCACTAAAATCTTGATATTTGGAAAATCATGTGAACTTATATGAAAATCGTGCATGACATTTACGTGTGTTGACGGTGGATTTTGGTCTCGGGATAATATAGGAATATCACCTCCGAGGGAATCCTCCTTCAACTGTGAATTTGTTTGGTTATGGGGAACCAAAGCAAATTTAGCGGAAAACAAGAGAATACGCCAATCAGACAAGGTGATTAACGTGGTTCGGTGGACTTTGAGATCCGACCTACGTCCACGGACAAGAACAGGGTGGTACTCTTTTATTACTCAAATGCACCTCTCAGGCCTCTCCTTTGCTCTTACAAATCGGAACTTTATGACTCTAATCTCTCACTCTTGTGATGATTTTCAGATGCCCTTTTACACATGCTCTACCCTCCTATTTATAATAGTACAGAAATCAGATTCCTATTTGTATAAGAAATCATATTGGACTCAATCTTCTCTTCTTGTAGGGTTTCCTGATCCGGTTCTGCCTTCTCCTTCCGTATTCCCTTTTTGGATTCTGACTCCTTCTCCTTGCTAGGGTAGGATTTTCTCTTATCTTATCCATAAGAATGGGGTGCTGTGTCTTGGACACGTCCCGTTGTCTGGTCGGTTTTAATGAGGTCGGCCATGACAATCTTTTATGCTGAGAGTGTTCCTGCCGACATCTATAGTGCTCGGTCATCTGAACCATAGTGGTCGGTTTTCACATGAACTGGTCGGGTCGGCTAGATGATCTCAACCAGACAGCGAATTTACCCTTTTGTCCTTGTCGTGTGTCTTAAATGCTGTGGCGCCTGAAAACACCATCAACATCTGTCCCCTAGTTCTCGGTTCCAACGAGTATGTGAGTTGGTGCCGGGAACTATATGAAGAGGGTGTGTCGGTTGTTTTCACTGGTAGTCGTCCCAGGATGCAAAAAAGGAATTTTCTTGCCTTTCCAATCATCTTTCCTTGAGACGCACAACCGTCGTGTCTTCTTAAATGCCTGTCAAATCAATTTTAGGGTTTCTTCTAATGCTCGACACTTGTCAAACATCTGCCGGGTTCCCGCCAAAAGAGGGGACGAATCGACCGCTCGGAGGCGTTTTCACAGTGGGCTGATCTCAGCCGTCCGTTTGAACTTGGGAGGCCCCTTGTGCAGCCGACACTTGGCGCTATCCGGGCTTCTCTCTCTTCAGATCTAATGGTCACGAGTGCCTTTGTCATGACTATAAGAAGACGAGGCTTTTACTGTTCATTCTTTTTCTGCAATTTCTTCTTCTCTTTTGGAAACATTCATGTTGACTCGTTTCTCTTTAGTGTCCTCGGATCTCAACTGTGGTCCTTTTCTACTTCTGTGTTGCGAACATAAGGGACGGGCATCATCGCGCCGCATAACCTCTTGCTTTTGAGAAGAACAAGTAAGTCTTCTGAGCGACCTCTCCTCTTTTTCTTTATGCAGTGTTTCTGTTTGTTTGTTTTGCTTAGGGAGAGACTTGTGGTTTTTGCTGGGTCTTGCTTTAGGGCACTTTTTAGAGATTCCCTATTTAGTTTAGCATGGACACCGTAGGTAGCTCCTTATAGACTGATTCTCCTCCCTTCTCTGTTTTTCTGGGTGTCAGGGATGTCTGACAATAGTTCTCCATCCGAAAGGCCTGTCAAGACTTCAACTCCCCCTGCTGAAGAGCTCTCCTCGGGCTCAGGGGCACCTAGTGTAGAAGACCTTGACACTACCCCTACTGCTTCTGAGATCGAAAACGACTCCTACCATCAGAGAGTTCCTCGGAATGACCCAGAGCCTGGTGAACTTGGGTCGTCGGCTCTGGATATGAACCGTCCCTCCCAAGATAACCGAGGATGACCTCGCCCTTCTTCGTCAGCGGTATAATATCCCGATAGACATCGCCCTTGAAGTTCCAGGTCCGATGGATCGTGCTAGTCACCTGATGAGGGCTCGGTGGCGCTTCTTCCTATCTTTTTTGAATGTGGGCTGCGGCTGCCGATGCAACGCTATTTCGCTTGGATGCTGGCCGAGATGGAGCTTGCCCCTTGCCAATTGAGCTTGAATAGCTGGAGGATTCTGGCCGGTATATGTGGTTTGGCACCGGGCAGGTTTAGGTGTACCTTGCTTGGAAGAGGTGAAAAGGTTATACCGTTTGAAGTCTAACCCAAAGACTCACTACGGTTGGTATTACCTCTCTGCTTATGATAGCTCGTCCAGCCTTGTCCAGAAGCTCCCTGACTCCAACAAGAACTTCAAAGACCTTTGGTTCTGGGCTACTGGGGACTGGGGTCGGGTCCTGAGATCGTTCGAGGAGGACGTCTCGGTTCCGGATATTTTCAGGCTGGAGGTTAGGGGTTTAATACCCTTCTTGCCTTTCTTTATTCCCGTTCTTAGTTTCTTAGGTTTTTGACTTCTCTGGTTTCCCCCAGCTTGTTGGCGAGATGCTCCAAAGGTTTCTCGCCAGGTTCGGAGGCGGGTACATTGGGCTCGGGGATATGCTGCCCCTGGAGGAATTTGGTTAATGATGCGGCCTTTGTTGAGTCAGGCTTTATTCAGACCGTCCCTCCGGAAGTATCTGGCCGGTTAGGTAGGTGTCTGATGGCTGTTTTAATGATCTTTCCTGTTTGTTTCATCATGTTTGATATCTTTGCTATATGCTCGGTCCCTGATTTCCTTCTTTTTTTGTAGGCATGTCGAAGAGGCCAAAGTTCCTTGAAAAGTTGGCCGGTACCGTGAAGAAGGCCGGCCGTGCTGAAACTTCCCAGGCGCGGACCGATCTCGCTGAGAATATATCTCCTGGACAAGTCCAAAAAAGTGTTCGGGGGTTGTCCTCACCTTCTGGCGTGCAATCATCAGGATCTGCTCACCTTGCCAGTCCGCCGAAACCTCTTAGGAAGAGGAGGCGTCAGTTCGGGACCGAGGAGACCGAGTTGGCCCAGGAGGGAGAAGACGAGGGAGCTGCTCCAGTCAAGAGGAAGGACATTCGTAGGGGGAAGAAGTCCTCTGAAAGTTCCTCCAGGAAACGGAAGGGCCCTGTGGTCCTCGGGGTGGATGACTTGGGAGAAAGCATCCGGGAGGCTACCTCTCACTTAGTGCCGGCTTTTAATGAATTGGCCGAGGTGATTAACCCGGGGGAGGTCTCGAGGTACGAGGATGTATCTCCCGAGGGTGTTGTGGCTGAGATGAGTTCTCAGATGGCGAAGGTATTTTTACTCCCCTTCTCGGTTTTTTGGATCTTGGTTCTCCCTTTTCTTGTATTTGACTCATTCCTCCCTTTTGTGTGCAGGCCAACTACCTTATGGCCAAGAACAAGGGTCTTCTTCTGACTCTGCTGTCCGAGGGCGGTCAGGCCCAGAGGCTTCAAAGTCGCCTTTCCGAAGTGGAGGCAAAGCTGGCTGACCGGGAGGAGGCGATCAAGAATCTCGAGGCGGCCGCTGTTGAGAATTTCAAAACGAACAAGGCTCTCAAAGCAGCTGCTGTGCTGGAAAGGAAACTTGCTGATAATGCCAGGGAGGACCTGAAGGTTGCCCAATCTGAGATTTGCGTTCTGAAGGGGAAGGTAGCAAGTGCTGAGGCCAATTTGAAGAACAAAGACAGACTCGGTGGGACATCGCCCGACCCTGAGCTGTTTGAATCTCTTGGCTCTGGGGGAATGTTACGTCTCCAGTCCAAAGACAGACTCGGTGGGACATCGCCCGACCCCGAGCTGTTTGAATCACTTGGCCCTGGGGGAATGTTACGTCCCCAGTCCAAAGACAGACTCGGTGGGACATCGCCCGACCCCGAGCTGTTTGAATCTCTTGGCCCTGGGGGAATGTTACGTCCCCAGTCCAAAGACAACTCGGTGGGACATCGCCCGACCCCGAGCTGTTTGAATCTCTTGGCCCTGGGGGAATGTTACGTCCCCAGTCCAAAGACAGACTCGGTGGGACATCGCCCGACCCCGAGCTGTTTGAATCTATTGGCCCTGGGGGAATGTTACGTCCCCAGTCCAAAGACAGACTCGGTGGGACATCGCCCGACCCCGAGCTGTTTGAATCTCTTGGCCCTGGGGGAATGTTACGTCCCCAGTCCAAAGACAGACTCGGTGGGACATCGCCCGACCCCGAGCTGTTTGAATCTCTGGCCCTGGGGGAATGTTACGTCCCCAGTCCAAAGACAGACTCGGTGGGACATCGCCCGACCCCGAGCTGAGTAACAAGCGGCCTCAGCGGAATGAAATCCAGCCCCGACCCGTCGTTTTTCGAATTTAAAGGATTTCGTCAAAAAAGGAATTTTTATTCATGTTTGGGGGTGGACCGCCCTTTTTACAACAGTTGTTCTGGTTCGGTGTTTTGTCCGGCTTCTGCAAAAAAGAAAATAGAAGGAATGAAAGTTGATCTTCATGGGAAGTACTTTCTTAACATCTCGACGTTCCATGGTTTTCTTTCAATCTCTTGCCGTCTGGATGCTCCAGGATGTAGGCCTCTGGTCTTACTATCTCAGTGATCTTGTAAGGTCCCTCCCACTTGGCACCTAACGAACCCTCTTCAGGTCGTCGGGTGTTCAGAGTCACTTTTCTTAGCACTAGATCACCTGGCCGGAATGAGCGGGTCCGAACTCTCTTATTGTAGAATCGGGCCATTCTCTGTTGGTAGATGGCTGCTTTTACTGCTGACTGCTCTCTTCTTTCTTCGATCAGGTCGAGGTGATTTTTGATAAGTTCTTCGTTCCGTTTTTTTTCAAAGTGACGGACCCGGTGGGTTGATATTCCGATCTCTGCCGGGATGACGGCCTCACATCCGTATGATAGGGAGAAGGGTGTCTCTCCTGTTGAGTCCTTGAAGGTCGTTCGGTGTGCCCACAGTACCTCTGGTAGCTCCTCGACCCATAGGCTTTTGCTTGATCCGAGCCGAGCTTTCAGGTTTGACTTGATGGTTTTATTGGTGGCTTCAACCTGCCCGTTCGACTTGGGATGGGCCGGCGAGGCGAAATTTAAGGTTATCTGGAGGTCTTCACAAAGTTTTCTGAATCCCTGCTGTCGAATTGCTTTCCGTTGTCGGTGATGATTGCCTGGGGGATTCCGAACGGCAAATTATATTTCTCTTTAGGAACTCCGTGGCTTTCTTTTTGAGATGGTGGACAATGGTTCTGCTTCTACCCATTTGGTAAAGTAGTCTATGGCCACGATTGCATATTTCGCCTGACCTCGTCCTTTCGGCATCGGCCCTATAATGTCTAGCCCCCACTGTGCGAAGGGCCAGGGGCTGGATATGGTGGTCAGCTGTTCTGCCGGCTGATGGTGGAGGTTGGCATTCTTTTGGCATCCCTCGCATTTCCGTGCTATTTTCACGCCATCCTCGTGCATGGTTGGCCAGTAAAATCCTTGCCTCAAGGCTTTGAAGGCGATTGATCTTCCCCCGGCGTGGCTTCCGCAGATGCCTGCGTGAATCTCCCTGAGCACGTAGTCTGCTTCTTCTGGTGCTAAGCATCTTAGGAGGGGTACGGTGTATCCTCTCCGGTAGAGTACTCCCCCAATTAGGGAAAACTTGGTGCTCTTGAACTTCAGCTTCCTGGCCTCCTTTTTATCTTTTGGGGTTTCTCTTGTTTCCAGGTACCTCCTGATCGGTTGCATCCATGAATCTTTGTCTTCTTCTTCTAGTACATCCACCTCTGTCTCCCCTATGCTTCTTTCTTGGAGGTATATAAGAGGGATTACCCTGGGGTTTTCTGTCTTCATTGAAGAGGCAAGCCTGGCCAGGGAATCTGCTTCGCAGTTGTCTTCTCGTCCGACCTGTTCGAAGAGTACGTTTCCCACTTTCTCCACCCACTTCTTTACTTCGGCTAAGTAAGCTACCATGGCTGGTTCTCTGGCTTGAAAATCTCCTTTCAGCTGCTGTATTGCTAGCTGAGAGTCACTCATGATCACTACATTGCGGACTCCTACTACCGTACACAGCCTTAGTCCGGCCAGTATCGCCTCGTACTCTGCTTCATTGTTTGTAGTTTTGAAGGCGAATTTGAGGGCGAGCAGTATTTCTTCTCCATTTTCACTTTTTAGTGCTACCCCTGCTCCGTAGCCGTGCGAGCTTGCGGACCCGTCTACAGACATTTCCCACCTGTCTTCTTCTACGGCAAGACCTGCGGTTCTGTGAGCTCTGCTATAAAGTCTGCTAAGGCCTGCCCTTTTATTGCTGTTCTTGGGAGGTAGGAGATGTCGTGCTCGCTTATTTCCACTGACCACTTCATCAGCCTCCCTAAGCCTCTGGTTTCTGCAAGATTTGTCTCAGGGGAGAATCCGTGTATACTTTGATCGGATGGGCTTGAAAGTAGGGTCGTAACTTCCGAGCTGTGGTGACTAGGGATAGGGCGACGAGTTCGTGTGTGGGGTATCGAGTTTCTGCGTTCAGCAGGGCTTTGACTGACGTAGTAAACTGGTTTCTGGACGTGGTCGGTCTCTGTACCAGTGCCGAGCTTACTGCGTGCTTGAGACGGCCAGGTAGATACAGTGTCTCCCCTGGGAGGGGTTTGGCTAGGAGAGGGGGTTGTGCCAGGTATTGTTTTAGGTGCTGGAAGGCTTCTTCGCACTCGGGTGTCCAGTCGACCCCTTTTTGAGCTTTCTTGAGGACTTTGAAGAAATGATGGCACTTGTCGGTTGCTCGTGAGATGAACCGGTTGAGTGCGGCGATTCTTCCTGTAAGGCTTTGCACTTCCTTAACTGTCCGGGGAGACTTCAGGTCTAGCACGGCCTGTATCTTTTGCGGGTTTGCTTCGATGCCTCGTGAGCTTACCATGTAGCCCAGGAACTTTCCCGAGGCTACCCCGAATGCACACTTCTCTGGATTGAGCTTTAAACTGTGTTTCCTCAAGAGTTCGAAAGTTTTCTTCAGGTCGGTTACATGGTCTCTTGGTTCCTCGGACATTGTTATCATGTCGTCGACATATACCAGCATGGTCGTGCCGATGAGCGGTTTGAAGACTTTGTTCACCAGTCTCTGGAAAGTTGCCCCTACATTTTTCAATCCGAAAGGCATTACTTTATAGCAGTATAGTCCTTGGTCAGTAATAAAGGTGGTCTTCTCCTCATCCGCAGGGTGCATCCTGACTTGATTGTATCCTGAGAAGGCGTCCATGAAGCTTAGCAGCCCTTGGCAGGCTGTTGTATCTACCAGTTGGTCTATATTTGGGAGGGGAAAGCTGTCTTTTGGACATGCTTTGTTGAGGTCGGTGAAATCTACGCACATTCTCCACTTTCCGTTAGACTTTTTCACCAGTACCACGTTGGACACCCATTCTGGGTATTTTACTTCCCGGATGAAACCGGCTTTCAGCAACTTTTCCACCTCGGTTGCTATTGCTCCGCACCGCTCCTGGTTGAATATTCTCCTCTTCTGTTTTACTGGCTTATGTAATGGGTTCACTGCTAAGCGATGGCTTATGAATTTAGGGTCGATCCCGGGCATGTCATTGTGTCCCCATGCAAAAAAACGTCGGGGTACTCCTGTAGACATTCCAACAAGTCTTTTCTTAGGGCCTTGTCTAGACTTCCTCCTATTTTTATGTTCTTCTCTGTCCCGAACAGTTTTACTTCTTCCAACTCTTCGGCTGATCCGAGCCGTGCAGTTTTATCGGGTCGAGGAGCAGGGTCTTTCCTTGTATTCTCGTCATCCTCGTCTCTCTGTCTCTTCTTGGTGCCTTTTTCTACGCAGAGGGTTTCTCGCGAGAAAGTGGCAAAACAGCTGCGGGATTTTTTCTGGCTTCCGCATACGATTCTGATCCCTTCCCGTGTGGGGAACTTTAATTTTAAGTAATGACAGGACATTGCGGCCTTGGTTTTCATCATGAAGGGGCGGCCGACTATGACTTGATAACTGCTGCTATGCAGTCTACTACGGTGAAGTTTATCATGAACGTTCGGGTTTTGGGGGCAGCCCCGATCGTCATTGCTAACTGAATTTTTCCAGGGGGGGATGACCGTCGAACCCCCGAATCCGTACAGGGGGTGCTGTCTTTGGTTAGGGCTGTGCATTCTACCCCTAGGTCCTCCAAAGTCTCTTTGGAAATTATGTCTACTGCGCTCCCGGATCCGCCAGGATTCGGCCCAGTTCTGTGCCGCCGATCGTTGCTTTGATTATCAGTGCGTCATCGTGGGGGAAACTTACCCCCTGAGCGTCTTCATCGGTGAACATAATGGGGTTGACCGATTTCCTTGGGGGTTTGGGATTTTTTCTGTTTTCAGCACCTCTGTTCCCCGTGCTCGGCTGTAATTCTTTCTTGACCGGTTAGAGTCCCCGGCCAGCGTTGCTCCTCCTGCGATGACGTTTACCCCTCGATTCCTTGCCCTTTGTCTGGCGGCCATGATTTCGTGGTCGATGTAATTGTTCAGGTACCCGTTCCGGGCCAGGTCCTCCATTTGTTCCCGTAGATCCTTGCACTCATCGGTTGTGTGCCCTTTTAGATTGTGGTGTAGGCAGTAGGACCTTTTGTTTTTCCTGTCTGGGGGAAACCTCCTGAGGTCGGGTTCTATTAAGAGTCTTTCTCCCGTATCTCCATGATGATTTCTCCTGGCGGCTTGCTCAAAGGGATATATGCCTCCTCTCGAACCACGTGGTTTACCTGAGTTGTGGGCCTCTTTCCTTGATCCTTCTGTGCCATTGGCTTGAATTCTTTGGGTCTTGGATTGAATTTCCGGAATTCTCTCTCTGGTCGCCGGTGGTCTTCCCTCCTTATCACCCTTTCTCTGGTGGTTGTCCCCCTCCGGGATACTTTTTCTTCGCTTTCGAGCAGGACGTACTTCCTGGCTATCTCCAGTGCGGTAGCGTAGTCTGGTGTCTCATGGATTCTCAGGTGGGTCCAGAGTTTCCCGACCCTTAGGGCCCCTTTTAGACTTTCCAGGGCCTCTTGGGATTCGTATCCTCCGACCTCGAGCACGGTGTTGTGGTACCTCTCAATGAAGTTTTTAGTGTTCGTCATCTCCCTGTTTTATGAGCCTTAGTTCTCCTATTGTTTTTTTAGGGGTGCAGGCTCCTTTGAAGTGTCGGATAAATGATTTCTTAAGCTGGGAGAAGCTCTAGATGCTCCCCGGGGCCAGACTTCTATACCATAGGATGGCAGGTCCACCTAAAGTTAAGGGAAATACTTTGCATACGGCGTCGCCCGTTACCCCCTGTACTTCCATCAGGAGGACAAAATTCTCAATGTGGGATTTTGGGTCGGAGTGGCCTTTGTATGGTGCCACGGTCGGCATGTTAAATCTCTTCGGGAACTGTGCTGTTTTTATTTCTTCTGTAAGGGGAGACCCCTCTTCCTCGCCTCGGGTGTCTCCCGCGCCGATCTTGAGGCTTTCTTCCCATCTGGTCATCTCTTTTTTCAACCAAGATTTTATTTCACGGGCTGTGCCCCCTGTGTCGCCTTCTGTGTCCTTCTGTTCTCCTGTCGTTCCGGGCTTGGCGTTCCTTGAGCTCGGAGGTCTCCTGTACGTCTTCGCTGTATTCTCTATTCCTCCTCTCGGAGTTGAAAAAACTGTCGGAGGAGGGGTTGGGTGATTGTTCCTCCTCTTCCCATGTGTCTTCGGATCGTGGCTCTCTTCCTACCACTTCAGATCTTATCCTATAAGGGCCTCTCTTTCTGGGTCCCTCGTCTTCGCTTATATCTACTACTCTTTTTCCTTTTTCCCTCTCTTTCCTCTTCTGGACGGCCCCGGTTTCAGGTTCCTCGTTATTTGCTCCTTCCATCCTTTCTAGTCGATCCATCATAGACCTCATGCCATCATCCATCTTTTTCATCCAGTCCATTGCCGGACCTCCTGATTGGGGATTTCCGTCTTCCGCCATTTGTCTTATCACGTGAACTGCTTTTTGTTGAAGTTCCCCACAGACGGCGCCAACTGTTGACGGTGGATTTTGGTCTCGGGATAATATAGGAATATCACCTCCGAGGGAATCCTCCTTCAACTGTGAATTTGTTTGGTTATGGGGAACCAAAGGCAATTTAGCGGAAAACAAGAGAATACGCCAATCAGACAAGGTGATTTAACGTGGTTCGGTGGACTTTGAGATCCGACCTACGTCCACGGACAAGAACAGGGTGGTACTCTTTTTATTACTCAAATGCACCTCTCAGGCCTCTCCTTTGCTCTTACAAATCGGAACTTTATGACTCTAATCTCTCACTCTTGTGATGATTTTCAGATGCCCTTTTACACATGCTCTACCCTCCTATTTATAATAGTACAGAAATCAGATTCCTATTTGTATAAGAATCATATTGGACTCAATCTTCTCTTCTTGTAGGGTTTCCTGATCCGGTTCTGCCTTCTCCTTCCGTATTCCCTTTTTGGATTCTGACTCCTTCTCCTTGCTAGGGTAGGATATTTCTCTTATCTTATCCATAAGAATGGGGTGCTGTTGTCTTGGACACGTCCCGTTGTCTGGTCGGTTTTAATGAGGTCGGCCATGACAATCTTTTATGCTGAGAGTGTTCCTGCCGACATCTATAGTGCTCGGTCATCTGAACCATAGTGGTCGGTTTTCACATGAACTGGTCGGGTCGGCTAGATGATCTCAATCAGACAGCGAATTTACCCTTTTGTCCTTGTCATGCTGTCTTAAATGCTGTGGCGCCTGAAAACACCATCAACAACGTGTGTGATGACTTAAACCTTAGATATATAGATTTCAAGATTCCAAGTCCCTACTTGAACAAACGGGTTAATATGATAAAAAGATTTGTAAATACAGATAATAAACAAATAAATTCAATCGGGCTTATCCAATTTAATGGATGTTGGGTAAAGGATCCATAACCCAAGTCCGGTTGGATTGAGTGCAACTTAATAAAATTCATTATCATATTATGAGTTTCAAGTTTCTAACCAAATCTTCATAAAGATCCAAGTCTCTAACCAAATCTTCCATAATCTCTTCATATGCAATAGGGATCCTTTACAACAAATAAATTAATTAATAATATTTAGTATTGCTTCCAAAATCATAAACTAAAACATAAATGTATTGAATTAAAACATTATATATTTTAGTTTAATGTTTCATTTAGTACCATTTTGACACGTTTACAAAGTTGAACTCTACATCTTTTTATTTCGATTTCTTAAATATTATAATTCTATTATGTCTAGCTTGTTTTCTTAAATTATATGTGTCAAATTCTTCAAGTTATTAAAATCCTCATTTGATTATCTTCTTTGATTGTTTAAGTTGGTTGAATAAAACTTTAAAATGATTATAGTGTTAAAAAGAGAAATTCACTACCAATTGTAAATATTATTTATAAAAAAATTTATTATCTAAATGATTAATCTTAGTGTTTTATAATTGTTATATGTTAACTAAATAAGATGTGATTTGACCAAGTGATTTTCACATAATTTTATTATAATAACCTTTTGAAAATAATTTTAGTAGAATATTTTTTATTCATTAATCATGTAATTAATTTTATACAACTAAGAGACAAATCAAATTGACAATATAACAAGAATAATTTAATGAAAAAAGCAAAAGAAGAAGAATCGATGTGTGGCAATAATATTAACAATAGAATCACACTTTATTTTCAAAGATAGGTTACTTTCTCTCCTATTATTATTACTTTTTGTTCCACTTTCATTTTATTCTTTAATTCTTTCTAAGGTTCTTTCCAAATCATTCTCTGATTTAATCTAGTTCATGAAGATTATTATTCATTGAACCAAATAATTAATTCAACACATCTAAGAAAAAAATATCAAATATTCTTTTTATGCATATTCCATGTGATTTCACAAGAAAAAAACTTAATAAATTTACTAGAAGGAAATTTCCTATTAATTGGGACCACGATATATAAATTTGGATATTTTTTAATGATTCTATATTAATACAAGAGTTTATTTGTATGTGCAAGTATACATTAAAAAAATATTCCGGCGAGGACAGGGGGCAAAACATGCTTGTGACCAAATTGATCCCTTGCAAGAAAAAACGATTTAATATATATATATATATATAATCATTCTCAGGTAAAAATATCGTCCGGAAACACTTAAAGTACTAGTTCAGATGCAAGCAGAATATTAGTACTTTATGTTAAAGTCAAATTTAGTTGGCACCAAAAGGTGCTAATTATATATGTGGGTGGGTCCCACATATAAAAAGAAAATAATAAAAAATTAAAATTCACTATTTGCAGAATAAATCTCATACTTATTGTTGACGGCTGATTTTGGTCTCATGGCAATGTGGGAATATTACTCCCGAGACAATCCTCATTCAACGGTGAATTTATTTGGTTATGGGGGACCAAAGGCAAATTTAGCAAAAGACAGATAAACACACCAATCGACAAGGAGATTTAACGTGGTTCGGTGGATTTTGGATCCGACCTACGTCCACGGACAAGAACAGGATGGTACTTTTTATTACTCAAATACTCTTCTCGGGTCTCTTATTTGTTTTTACAAATCAAAGCTTGATGATTCTGATCCCTCACTTTCTTATGATGATTTTATGATTTTTTTCTTCTACACTCACTCTACCCTCCTATTTATAATGGTGAAGAAATCAGATTCCTATTTGTACAAGAATTCCCAATTTGGAGATGGTCTCCTTTTCCTATCAGGATTCCTAGTCAAAACTATTCTATTTTCCCATAAGGATTCCTAATCAAAACTACATTTACTTCCTTTATCCTATTAGGATATTAACTTATTACTTTACCCCATTAAAGTAGGACAACTTATCCCTTTTTCTGCAAGAATAGGATGCTTTATCTTCCTGAGCACGCCTCGTCATGTGCTCGGTCTTCATGAGGTCGGTCATGATAGCCATTTGAACTGAGAATGTTGTTGTCGATCTGATAATGCCCGGTCATCCGATCTCAAGTGGTCGGTCACCTATCATCAAATGCTCGGTCTCTTACTGTATAGTGGCCGAGTCGGCTTTAATGATCTCGCCCAAGAAGGTAATTACCTTTTTTACCCCTGTTGTACTCCTTAAATAACATAGGTCCTGAAAATACCATCAACATCTGTCCCCTAGTTCTCGGTAACAACGAGTTTGTGAGTTGTTGCCGGGAACTATAAAAAAAGATGGTGTGCTGATCGCCTAGCTGGTGGTCGTTCCAGAAATCACAGAGAAATTGTCTTCTCCATCAACTAAGTCTTCTGTTTCTATCTTCATATCCTCGGTTATTGGAGATGCTGACCCTATTCAGAATGATTTCTCCACCTCAAAGCAAATTGCTTACTTGGGTCGTTCCATCAGGAGATGAAGTTCCTCTTGTTGTCCAAACTAAAAATGACTCCTCTCTTGTAATATCTGTACCAGAGATTTAGAGGTCCTGACCCCTGACTGATCCAATCTCGATTGTGAGGAGAAAATTTTGCCTCTGAGCTAACGATGATGTGCTCGGTGGCATGTGATCGTGTCTCGAGCTGTGAGAGATGCTCGGACCTGGGGGAATGTTACGTCCCCAGTCCGAAGGACTGACTCGGTGGGACGCAACCCGACCCCGAGCTGAGAACGACACTTGGACCTGAGGGAATGTTACGTCCCCAGTCCGAAGGGCTGACTCGGTGGGACGTACCCCGACCCCGAGCTGAGAAAGGCACTTGGACCTGGGGGAATGTTACGTCCCCAGTCCGAAGGGCTGACTCGGTGGGACGTACCCCGACCCCGAGCTGAGAAAGGCACTTGGACCTGGGGGAATGTTACGTCCCCAGTCCAAATGAGCTGACTCGGTGGGACGTACTCCGACCCCGAGCTGAGAAAGGAACTTGGACCTAGGGGAATGTTACGTCCCTAGTCCAAAGGACTGACTCGGTGGGACGTACTCCGACCCCGAGCTGAGAAAGGAACTTGGACCTGGGGGAATGTTACCTCCCCAGTCCAAAGTGCTGACTCGGTGGGACGTACCCTGACCCCGAGCTGAGAAAGGAACTTGGACCTGGGGGAATGTTACCTCCCCAGTCCAAAGGGCTGACTCGGTAGGACGTACCCCGACCCCGAGCTGAGTGAGACACTTGGATCTGGGGGAATGTTACCTCCCCAGTCTAAAGAAGCTTGACTTGGTGGGACGTAACCCTACCCCGAGCTGAATAACCAAGTGGCCTCGGCGGAACGAAATCTAGCCCCGAGCCGACTAACCCCTGGGACTTATTCAGAAGGGAAATGAATCAACCTTCGAAGCCCTACCGAATCTGGCACGGGCGTCCCCCTACCAGACCGGCGGAAAAAGAAAACAAGTTTCTGGAAAATAAAAAGCGGGGGTGACTTAGCACCTTTCCCAAAATAAAAAAACGTTTTTTTTTTGCAAAAAAATAACAACATGGATGCCTCAAAACAGCGTCCTGCCCGAGGTCCAAAACACAATTCTGAATCTTTCAATTCAGTGTCCCGGCGAACCAGGATTCAGATCAGAAGAGCGTTTGAATGGTAAGGGCACATCCTCTACACGTCGGTTCACTGGGGAGCCTGTGTATTGTATGAGGGCTCCTCCTTACCACGCTGGAGTAGGCACACGCCACAGGGGCACAACGCATCCCTGTGCTGTGTCTCTCGCGGATCCGGATGATGAATGGATCAAAGAGTGTCCGGACTACTAAGGGTATATTCCTCCTTAGTTCCGGCATCACTGGAGCTAGCAATCGTCACGGGGGTGTCATCACCCCCCGTGCTATGCTTTCCCACGGATCCATTACATCGGGTAGGTGAGGATCAAAAGAGTGTTCGACACATTAAGGGCATGTTCCTCTTTATGTTCGGTAACACTGGAGTAAGCAATCGCCACGGGGGTATCATCCTTCCCTGTGCTATGCTTCTCACGGATCCTATGCATCGAGTATGCCCCTGAGGACCCCGAGCTAAGAGAGATACTTGGCTCTGGGGGAATGTTTCGTCCCCAGACCAATAAGCATGACTCGGTGGGACGTAACCCGACCCCGAGCTGTAACAAACATCGATCTTGGCGGTACAAGAGCAGGCCCGAGCCGGAAAGAGCCATCGGTCTCGGCGGTACAAGAGCAGACCTGAGCCGGAAAGAAACATCGGTCTCGGCGGTACAAGAGCAGACCCGAGCCGTAAAACAAATATCGGTCTCGGCGGTACAAGAGCAGACCCGAGCCGTAAAATATATATCAATAAAACGGACTCGGCGGCACAAGAGCAGACCCGAGCCGTAAAACAAATATCAAAATCATTGTGTGAGCCATAACAAACAAGCATAATAAAATGTCAACCTAAGTCAGAAGAGGTTTTACTCACCTTTTTGGGATCTGTTGCCTTTCTTGCAACTCTACAAGGGTCACTACAAGCAAGGCTCTTCTTAATACATCCTCTCTGCATCTCAGCTTTCCACGCATTTGACCGGATGACTTCCGCTATCAACTTGGTCGACCTCAAAAATCGAATGGTCCATGTACACACTGAGATAGCCTTCTTTCACCAAGTCTTCCACCTGCTCCCGCAGGTCTTTGCACCATTCGTGGCATGTCCCCTTACGTTGTGGTCATTCTCTGATGGTGTTCCCTCTTCGGGATATTTTCTCCTCGTTTTCTAATATAACAAATTTTCGAGCCACCTCTAGGGCGGTTGCGTAGTCCGGGGTGTCCTGGATCCTTAGGTGGGTCCATAGCCTCCCGACTTTCAAGGCTCCTTTCAAGCTTTCCAGGGCCTCGGGGGATTCGTACCCTCCGACTTCGAGTACCATATTGTGGTATCTTTCAATAAATATTTTCAAAGGTTCATCGTCTCCTTGTTTCATAAGTCTTAGTTCTTCAATTGTCTTTCTGGGGACACAAGCCCCCTTGAAGTGTCGTATGAATGACTTTCTCAGTTGTGCGAAGCTACTGATGCTTCTTGGGGCTAGGCTTCTATACCATAGAATGGCCGGTCCGGCCAGAGTTAGGGGGAACACTTTGCAGATGGCGTCTCCTGTTACCCCTTGCACATCCATTAGTAGGACGAAACCTTCAATGTGGGTTTTGGGATCGGTATGGCCCTTGTATGGTGTCATGGTCGGCATGCTGAATCTTTTTGGGAATTTCTCTGATTTTATTTCTTCTGCGAGGGGGGACTCATCTTTGCCGTCCTGGACATCCCCTTTGTTTGCATTGGGGTATACTCCTCATTTGACCAGCTCCTCCCGTAACCAAGATTTCATGCTGCTGTCTTTGGTTCCATGTCGCCCCCTGTGGTTTCTTTTCTTTCTGCTATCTCGGGAATGGTGCTTCTCGGGGTCGGTATCTTCTCGTACTTTTTCATTATATTTGTTTCCTCTTCTCCGGGTGTTGTGAGGGCTATCGTATGAGGAGTCTGGTGACGATTTGTCATCTTCTCCCTCCCATGTGTCCTCGGTCTGGGAATCTCTCTGCACTACCACGGATCTCACCCTGTAGGGCTCCCTCCTCCGGGGTCTGTCGTCTTCACTTGTATCGACAATTCTTTTTCCTACTTATAAATAAATGTTTCATGTCATTATTTTCTTCATTTCATTCCCAACGAAATCCTCTATATTCTAAGAGATAAAACTATTGTTTCTTCTTAAGAGTTTGTTAGAGAGTTGTAATTCTCATATTCTAATAGAGTGTGAGATTGTTCACTCGTTATGTTTAGAAAGAAATTGTAAAATTATTTTCACTATAGTGAAATCCTTCTACATTTTCTCGTGGATGTTTCCCCCACATTTAAGGTTTTACCACATTAAATTTGTGTCTCATTATTTTATTTTATTATTAATATTTATGGTAGATTAAGTCTCCTAATTATTATTGTATTGTTATATGGTAGGCAACACTTTCTGAACTAATAATTATTCTCAATTTCACTTTACTTGTGTGTTAATTTCAGCTCACGATCTTCTAACACTTTACATATATCCGGAAGATATAAAATTCACATGAACCTAACCCTAGCCTCCAGTAAAATTTACAAGAGAAGTTAGAAAATATCCCTCAACTAGTTAGTATTTATTGGACCATTAAGAGATATATACCTCATATCCTAACTTAACCGACAGTTGTACTCTCTCCACTACCTAATTCTCAAAATATATATATATTTTTTTGTATTATATACTTGGGCACTCCAAATTTTCAAGTTCCACCCCTACTTCAACACTATTTTTTTTTTTTAAAAAAATCTCCAATATCGACTGAAAAAAATGAAAGGACATAATTTTCAATCATCATAATTCCTAACTAATTTTGTAATTACTTATTAGCTGTCTTGCTATGGTTAGTTAGACAGTTTGGTACAAGAAAGACAAAAGTAATGTTCTTTTTAGTTCAATTAGTTATTTGTGGTAGTTAACTTAATGATATAACTCTTTGAATTGACTATAATTTTTGACGAGACTAAAGTAAGAGACCTGTCTTGGATGACCAAGACTTTGAATAAGATGATCAAACAATTAGTAATATGTACAATTCAGTCAACTTAAGTTGTCACCAGTCATATATATATATATATATATATATATATATATATATATATATATATATATTATATATATAGTCAGATTTAGGTTAGGTTCACGTCAATTTTATATCGTTCGGATGTACGTAAAATTTAGCGATTTGCGTGTAATTTTTTTTTAAAATCCAAATATAATCCGAATGCATGTAAAGTATTAATATTTACGTGTATTCAGACGATATAAAATTTACATGAACCTGACCTGAATATGTGTGTACACACATACACATTATGTTATAGAACATAATGCAGCCGAGGCTTTTCTTGATGTATTTTGAATACAATACAGCTAAAAAAATACAACTATATGTGTGAAAAAAAAATGTTATAGAACACAATACAGCTAATTAAGGCTTTTATTGATGTATCATAGTTCAACTCCAATCCAAAAATCTAAAACCAACTAAAATAATAACGATGAAGTGTATGGCCAATTCAACAATGAGTTGATGGCATCAAATAGAGAATTAGAATAACTTATATTTTTTTTTCTTATTACTAAATTTTATTTAGAAGGAATTGGAGAAATCTGATTTATGAGTAGTCTAACGTTGTCCCAAGGAGAGTGGTTTGGTGGTGTAGGGTTCAGGATTTCACCTTGAGGTCTTGAGTTCGAATCCAGGGAGTGCGTTTCTTGTAAGAATCCGGGACAGCCGGGAGTTTTACCTATTCCGCTTAAGCAGAAGTGAGTGGTTTGGTGGTGGGGTTTCCAACAATTTCAAAAAAAAAAAAAAAAAAAAAATAGAGTAGTCTAACGTTCACTCTACTATTTATACTTCTTTTTCTTTCCTTTTTTTTTTTGTGTGTGTATGCTAGAGGTACGAGTGTAACCGAGTCGAATTGAGTTAAATAGTAAATGTTTGAACTCATTTTGATTAGTATGTATATGAGTTCGAGGTCGGCTTAAGCTCGAATCGAGTTTTAAATGTGCTGTTCAAGTTCGACTCATTTAAAAAATATTGGGATTGAGCTCCACTCGAACTCGATTACTAATTGAATCGAGTTTGACTCGAATTAAAGTTCAGCTCGAGCTCAAATTTAAAAAATTCAATTTTTGGTTTTTTTTTTCTTTTAATTTTTTTTTAAAAAATAAATCCCTACAAAATTTAAATGTTTGTGGCACATAAATATTATAATATTGAGTGGAGTTGTGTTTATACAATCCAAGTCGAGTCTATTTTGAATAGTATTCACGAGTAAAAAAACAAGCTGAGTCGTCTCGTTTAATAATCAAACTATTATTTTTGAGTTCGAGTAACTCATTTATTAAACGGATCGATCTCGAACTAAGCCAAATACTAGTCGAACTCGAGCTGTTCATGAACGGCTTGATTTATTTACAATCTTAGCTAGAGGGAATCTTAGGTATTCCTTCTTCTTCTTTTTAAGATCTTAGGTATTCCTAATATACTTATTTAAAATTTTCATGATAAAATTTATTATTATTTTTTAAAAGAAATTTTTTTAAAAAAAGAACCAAAAGTAAATAGTATTTTATTAAATAATATGTCAATAAAAAATAATTTTTGATGACGCATGGTATCCAACCCCAAGAAAATTATGATATGCTACAGTTGTACGTCACTCATGTAACAACTCAATAATATATTGTCTTACATATGAAAATAGTAAAAATAAATAAATAAATGGTAGTTACATTTAAGGATGGGAAAATGTGAATCCGGATCCGGATCCGGATCCAGATCTGTATTATGTTTCATGGATCCAAAGTATTATCTATGTGGATTCTCAGATATCCGGATCGGCAAAAAAATCCAGATTTTTAATTTTTTTATTTAAAAATGTTTTAATTTTAAATAATTAAAAAAAAACATACATAACAAAATAATAGAAATTTAATATATAAAATAATATTTACAATTCAAAATCTATCTAAAATAATTTAAATCTAAATATAAAATTATAATAAAATTAATATTTTATAATTTTCTCAATTTTATATCTGAATTCGTACATATCCTTAAAATCTAAATCCATGTCTGTAATGCGGATTCGGATTTTTCTAGATTCAAATCCGAATAAAATTGACATATCTGGATACATTTATAAATACAACTCTATCTATTATATATTGTTGGGTCCACCTTATCTCAGGGCCCAAAAGCCAAGTCATAAAAGGTTTAATTTTTTTTTTTTGAGTGAATTACAATTCTATAGATATACAATCTGAAATCTACTGGGATATTCAATACCTACAATTATCGCACACCTAGACATCTACGTCTACTAAGAGACGAGCTCTAACCGGAAATATAACAGAAAATATCTACTCCCACTCAAATAATCGGAGAGAAATCTACTCACAAATCTCAATTTTTGGGATTGGAGACAAGAGTCCCGGCAGAGTCCCTGCTGAGACTCGAACACATGTTCTCCCATTTGAGGGAGAACATGTGTTACCACAGGGCCATGAGCCCCAATAGCATCATAAAAGGTTTATGTGTTATGCATTTATTATAAACTAATGGACTTCAATGACATTATCCATGTAATTTTGCATTTGGTTTTGTTTTCTTCCTTCACGTGAATGTTAAGTGAAGGCATTACAGAGAGTCAGTTATGCATTTGGTGGGGCTTTTTTTTTTTTTTTTTTTTTTTTTTTTTTTTTTTTTTTAAAGCATTTGTAAAACAAAAAGAGACTGACAGAGAGTAATAAAGGGGAGAGGCCGAGAGCTAAAACATTTTGGGGTTAAGGGTTTTCAAACTTCACCATGATGATCGGATGGTGAAATCAACTCCGTTTTCTTCCATAATCGGAGGGTAAGTTCCCGATATCGTGTTCTATAATTTCATAGGTGTTGATTTCAGATTTTGTCTCTTTTTTATAGATATTTGAGATACCCACTTATAAATACATATTGTTGTTGATACTCAACATTATTGAGATTCTTAATGTTGTGAGCCTCTAGTTTTTATCTAGAGATGAACTTGTGTTGTAATTCCATTAATTGCTAGTAGAAGTTTATATGGGACTATGGTCCTGTGGTTTTTCCCGATTTAGGTTTTCCATGTAAAAATATCGGTGTCTCATTTTGTGATTGCTTGTGTTCATTTATTGACTTGGTTGTGGTTGTTTAGTTTCCGATAATTTATTTTGTGGCACACAATCCATTTTAATCACACAAATAGTAAAAGTGTTGATTCCGCATTGTTAATGTAGTGAGTTCTTTTCCCAACATATACCCAGTATAACAATAGAACCAAAAAATTACTCTCAACTAGGGGTATAAGCGAGCCGAGTAGTTTGACTCGGCTCAATAAATTTTTATGTGAGTTCGAGATTGTATGAACTTTACATGTGTTATTTGAACTTGATTCTAAATAAAAAAAATTGGGATCGAGCTCGACTATAACTTTGCCAAAAACTTGTTGTGATATTTTTATCGTACCGCAAGTGTACGGTGTCAAGTTTTAGTATAAATCAGTGAAAGAGTGTCGAACCCACAGGGATTGCGTTAACTCACATTAAGTACTACAATTGATAATCCTACTTTATTTAGACGATAAATAATAAAGATTTTTAATAAATAAATAAAATTTAATAATAATAAAATAGGAGGAACTAATACGATAGAGATTCTGGATCCTGATTTCACCTAGCTGTCACCTATGTATTATCATGCCAATAATCTTTGTTCAGTTATATTATTTATAAGTCAAGATTCCGCAAATATCCACTCCCTCTCTCGAGCATTAGTGAAAATATTATCAACTACAGACTTCGATATCTCTATAAAAATCCAATAGTTAACAACTCATTACGCTTTGTGATTCTATATTAACGACTTCAAAGGACTACAGATTCTCTCGAACTCTATAAAATCCTAGGTTATATTCTCTAGATCTATTCAAAATCCCCTCTCTCGAGTGATAGATTCTAAACATATATCATCTTCAATTGTGGCCAACAATCAAGAAGCATTAAACTCAAAAGAATATAAATAAATTAATAAAACTTCATAAAAAAATCGACAAACAATTACAAGGTTCAAGCATAGATTACATCATTCTCCAGAATTAAGGAGTTAGTTCATGACAATAAAATAAAACAATGAATAATAAGTCATGAATCTAATGGAAATCATTAGAGTTTTAAGAAAGAAACAAGAAGATAAAACCCGGGTTGAATCTCTTCCTCTCCGGACGTCACCGCCTTAATTTCCTCTTGTTGCTCTTCAATCCTCCTCCTTGGATCTCTAAAAATATGTTTCTGTGTTTTTGTGCAGTGTATTAGCCTCCCTTTGAGTGTTGGATGTAGTGTTATATTTATAGTTGATGCTGGGAGTCTTTGGGTGTCATTAGGATTATTAAAAACCCTAATAATTGAATCCTGGAACGTGTAGGTTTCCTCCCGCAGTTGATCTAACTGGCGTCATGGCGCCCAAATCTCGGGATTTTGTATGGCTTGTGGGCGCCATGGCGCCTTTGCTCTTTAAATTATCCTTGTGGCGCCATGGCGCCTTTTTACTTATAATTGGGTGGCGCCATGGCGCCTTTGTTCTTGTAATTGGGTGGCGCCATGGCGCCACTCATTTGTGATTGATGGGCGCCATGGCGCCCATCTCTCTGGAAATTGTGTGGGGTTTGTGGTGCCATGGCGCCTAAGCTCCTGTACTCGTCCTGTGTTCCCGGAAGTTCCCAAAACACGTGCAATTGTTTTCCGGATCCATGTATTAATGCTCCTACAAATAAAACATGAAATAAACTATAAAAGACATTTAAATATCTCGAATTATAACAAAGTAATAAGCTGAGAAATCATAATAAGTGGGTATAAACCACACTTATCAATTCGTTAAAAAAATTGGGATCGAGCTCGACTCGAATTTGATTATTAAACGATTCAGCTCGATTAATTTTTTAAAAAAAATTACTCAATCAAATTTTAAATAATCTATATATGTGTGTGTTAAACATTTTTAAACTTTCTCACCGCACCACATGACGACTTCATATTAAAGTTATAAAATTAAAATAGCCAATCTATTAAATAAAAATCATATTACAATAAAAATACATACTATAATTTATAAGAATTCTATTATAACAATAAAACATATTATAGCATCCTATTAATTAAATTATATACAATTAGCCTAATATCTATAATTATTTTTTTATTATTAAATTATAAAATTAAAATATCTCTATAATTATTTTTTATTATTAAATTATAAAATTAAAATAATAAATTATTAACATAAGAAACCAATTATAATATAAAAACATAATCTACTATTAAAATAAGAAATATATTAATTAAATTAAATTAATTAATTACTATTTTAATTAATTATTAAATTATAAAATTAAATAAAGAAACCTATTATAATAAGAAAATATATTATAATCTCTCATTAAAATAAAAAAACATATGTGGCACTTAATCTCTAAAATTAATTTTTATTATTAAATTATAGAATTAAAATATCTTTACAATTAATTTTTTAAGCTAATAATCTGTACAATTAATTTTTTGATTAACTATTATAATAAGAAGATATATTATAATTTTCTATTAAAAATAAAAAAATATACGTAGCACCTAATATCTACAGTTAATTTTTTAATTATTAAATTATAATTTTAAAATAAAAAATCTATTACAATGTAATAAATATAATCGCCTCATTAAAATAAGAAACCTAAATAGTAACCGTCCACAAACCTAGCCAAATTTTTGGATTTCGGGACTACTGTTATTTGTTATTTTATTTTGAATTATTTCTATAAGTTTTTTTTTATTTCATGAATTTTTTATTATCTATCATGCTTCAGGATGCAGACTCTGACAATTAACTTTTGCACAATGAATTAGAAAATATTATTTGAAAACTAAGAGACAAATAAATTAGACATAAATATTACGTGTAAATAAATCAATTGTCTAATTTATAATATAAAACCGATAAGATCCGGAGTATTTACAATATTTTAATTTGACAATATAATTTATGTTATTAGTTTTTTTAGCTAATGAACGAAATCCTTCCGACAAAATTTTGGAAGTGTATATGTCATGTCACTAAATTCTGGGGATACATATGTCTATTTTTGAAAATAAGGGGATGTGTTTGAACATTTTATCAAATTTTGGGGTGTGTGTGGATATATATATATATTCCCCCTTAAAATTTAGTTTTGGCACTAGCAACTGGTAAATCTTTGGTGTAACGGAGATATGGGTGACGTGGTACCACCAGTGAATTAGAAAATGACATGTATAATTTAATACTTATTTTTTAGTTGTTTTTTTAATTTTTTAACACGCGTGGCAATGTATGATTGGCTTGTTACATGAATGACGTGGTATTTCTGTTGCACCAAAGATTTTCTCACTAGCAACTGCTTGATAAAGTTTGTTTTATATGATTTTTTTTTTAGTACTAATATTTATATAAATAGGAAATAAAATTGTGATAAAATTTAATCATAAAATATTAATATTTATAATTTAAAAATAATTTTAACACATAATACGAGTATTTTGTCATAATTTTATTTCTTTTTCCTTTTATTATATATATATATATTAAAAAAAACACAACTCTACAAAGGGAGCCAAACATGTTAACGATTAAATAGCATGATATACATTACAATAAATGAATAAAAATGCTACTTTTTCCTACGTAAAATTTTTATTTATTTGGAAACGAATAACATTATTCATAAATGAATTCAATTTTCACTTTGCAGCAAAAAGCTGCAAGTTAAATTATCGAGACCCAAACATTGGGTCAGAACTATAATTGTGGAAATCGTAGGCAGGATGAATCTCGATAATAAATTTGGTTCGGTTAATCGATAAAAATTGATTTTTTTAAAAAAAATAAATTCAATTTTTTTATTTTTGAAATTAAAAATTGATTCAACCGATCGAATTCCCAAATAGAGTGATTTGGTGGTGTACAGTTCAAGATCTCATCTTCCATTTAAGTCCGAAAATGATGATTTGGTGAAGAAATTTCTAAAGATTTTAAAACAAAATTAACCGGTCAAACCACTGACGTATTTAATTTTTTAAATCACTTATCATTAAAATCTTTGCAGGTGAAAATTTAAAGGAAAAACTCACATTAAGGCCCATGTACTCTCAATGTTTTTTACATTACACCCATGTACTAAATTTTCTACACATTGCACCCATGTACTCTCAATGTTTTTTACATTGCACCAATGTACTAAATTTTCTACACATTACACCCCTGCACTCTCAAAAAATTGAAATTTCACCCTTATTTTAACGGCAAGTTAACAGAGTTGAGAAATATTCTGACATCACCCACCCTTATTTCGGATTGGACCGAGCAAATTTTTTTACTTTAAAGTTATGCTAGGGCGCATAACTATATGTTATGGCGCATAATATATGCTCCTTCTGATACATTCAAAAATTCAACTAATTTATTGCAAAAATTATATCAAAACTACGATCTTGGAGTGTTATTAATGAACAAAAAAAAACAAACAAAGATGCTTCACGGTTATCAGACATCATTCCTAAAGAACGACAACGAGTATTACATGTCATGCGTGCACATTTATAGCAAACACCCATTTTTTTAGCTCTTCTCTTTTTAGCATATGTATTTCTTCATAAACCATGCAGATATGACACAAATAAGGGTGGGTGATGTCAGAATATTTCTCAACTCTGTTAACTTGCCGTTAATTAAGGGTGGAATATCAATTTTTGAGAGTGCAGGGGGTGTAATGTGTAGAAAATTTAGTACATGGTTGCAATGTAAAAAACATTGAGAATACATGGGTGTAATGTGTAGAAAATTAGTATATGGGTGTAATGTAAAAAACATTGAAATACAAGGGCCTCAATGTTAGTTTTTTCAAATTAAAATTCAATCGTTAATTTTTATATTAGATGTTTATTTATTTTTGAAGATGGGAAAAGGATAAATTGTGAAAAGACCCTACAATCATATAATCAAATGTCCCATCAATAAACCAAACAAAACAAGCATGCCCACATGATATTTTCTCTCTCTGGCAATTGGCTGGCAAGCAACGAAAATAACTAATGCCTTGTGATCGTACAATGTCATCATCAATTCAACACAACTTTTGTCCACATTCATATATAATTTATTTAGTATTAATAATTAAGTAATTTATGTACTTTAATATTTGTTAATATCCGTATTTTATAAAATACAAATTCAAACTATATAACGCTCTATACAACGTTATATGTTTGTAATCCATAATTTTTAAACTACGAAGGTTCATATATGATTTTTTTTTTTAATTTAGGATTTTACTCTCACGGTCTCACCACCTGACCCTACTACATCTTCATGTACAAATATAAATTACGCTAACAGTCTGGTGGGCTCATGCACTCTGAGGATTATATATAGGGTCAGTTTTAGGTTCGGAAATCCGGATTATCCGGATACGTGTTTGTTAAATAAAATAACGTTGTTATACTAATCGACTCATAAAATAACGTTGTCTTATCATACAAAAAATACATTCGTATCGTTCAGATATCCGGACTTGAATAATTTATATATGTACACACACAAATTAAATAACTTTTTCTTCCAAAAACAGTGTGAGCGAGAATCAGTTCATTAAGACTTTGAGTCGTGTGGTTTGTTAATTTGATCCTAATCACTTAGTCTCATCATATACATGTCTATTCTAGGGCAAAACTATCTTAAAATCATTGTAGCTATAATAATCATATTTTTTTCATTTCTCAAAATCTAAATTACACATTTCACAACAATAGGATAATGATTAGGAGGATTTAAAATGCATTATAATTTTAAGATTTCTTAGATTTAAATTAGGTTTATCTCGGGATCTCGCTACTTATCGTATTTGGTTTGGTATACATGAATGAGAGTCATGATGATCACTATTCCGATGTAGGCGAGAGAAATTAAATTTTTTCCTATGATATATATATTACGAATAGGGAAAATGTTATTTCCAAATTTTAATTCAAGAAAGAGCACGTAACTTAAAAAACTCTCCTTATCCAGAAAACGGAAAGGCTTTAATAGATAAACCCAGACAGAACAAAAATCTAATGAACATGGCAAAATAATACTTGTAGAAAGATATGGACCGCTAATTTTTATTTATTTATTTTTTTTTCTGGAAACGTTGGAAATCATGTCATTATATCATTCTATTTGGGTTCAAGTGAAACATATAAAATCTCCGACCATCTCAGATTTTTATAAGAAATACATCTCCTGAACTCGAACTCAAAATCTGATAACCAAATATTAAACCGTTTGTCACCAAACCACACCATTTGGAGACGACATGAGCCTCTATTGTGATTCTAAAATCTCTCGATCTAACCAAATTCATATAAACTCTCGTCCTACTCAGATTTTATATCATATAAATAAATAAATAAATATTTGATCAGGTGATCCAAATAAGAAAGAAGAAAATTGAGAATTTGGTCAAGCGCAACAACATAAAATTGAAAGATGAAAGCTAAATTACTAAACAAATAGCTAGTAGCCAAAGTGTGAGACAATACACGTGGCAAACTGGGTCGACACCCAAAAAGTTTGAATAGGTGCACGCGCAAGGGAAAGTCAGTGTCATATAATTAATAATAATTATCATCCAAAAACTGGGCCAGTTGGACTTTGACTTTGAACAGCACTCCAATCATTCTCATTCATTTGTGCTCAATTCAATTCTAAAGCTTCTTATTGACTCGTAATTATATTTTCTTAGCCGTCTCTCTTTTGTTTTTGGCTAAATTTTTCTTTATTTTTGTTCATTTGATATGTAAAAAAACAATAAAAGAATAATAATTTTAGCTATTTAGATTGGAAATGATTGACATGGAGCTGTGTAGGATGAGAAGGGAAAAATAGTAAAAACTCCCTAATGTTTCTATGAAATAAAATGAAATTCTATTAATATTTTAAAATTAAACAAAATCTTTATACATGAGATTTTATTATAAATATTTTATTTCTTAATGTAAAATATGAGGTATGGATGGTAATTGGAACATCATATCTCGAATCGGTCCCGTCTCATTCAATTCTGATTGTGATTCGAGATGATTTTTTCGTCTCGAATCTCAGATTGTTTTTTGAATTTATACGAAAAATCATCTCAAATTCCGAAGCGAATGATTCGAAATTTGGATTTCTTAGATTAAAATTTAGGATGTTTATACATATGAGGTCTCATTTAATTTTAAAACATGAGGGAGTAGAAGAAAACTTTGAAGTTTCTCTATCCTTAACAATATTGTCATAGCTTTCTTTATTTATTTATTTTTTCTACTGACATTTTTTCATTTTAATAATAACTTGCGAAAATGAGATCATATAAAAAAAAGGAGAAAATTTAATTTCACCAAATATAAGAAGGGTTTAGCTGACTTTTTCTATAAGGGAATTATTTTCATATGCGGAGTACTTTTTTTTTATAACATGCACACGCACGTCAAAACAGTGTCGTATTATTGCGAAAACAATCTTAATTTACTAAATTCATGTCCAAGGTCACACATTCAAATGTCTCCAAAAAAAAAATATCTGACCAGTGATCAATCAGATAAAGTTAGCACATCATAATAAAAATAACATTAAGATTAAACTTTGTATTGAGATTGTTGGAAAAATAAAAGAATAGATTGAGGTTTGATAGAGATTGCAGAGAGAACAGAGATGTTAACAGAGTTGAAGATATGAGTAAATTAATTGAATTGCTTACTTAAAATGATAAAGTGCAGTACATATTTATAGACTTAAAAAGACAGCACTACTGTCTAATTCTAATCCACTAACTTACTGCATATAAACTGAAAAATAAATGGGATATGGCCTACATGAAAGTAGGAACTAACTTGCCATGATTTAACATGGCTTGAGTGGGTAGTTTTGAATTATCCATTAACACTCCCCCTTGATTCAAAATTACACAATCCCAATTTTTCTCTGAAATAGATGAACTTGTCAAGAGGGATTGATTTTGTCAGAACATCTGCAAGCTGCTGATTGGTGTTACAGTATTTCAGTATGATTGTACCATCTGCAACTTGTTCACGGATGAAATGGTGACGTATGTCAATGTGTTTTGTTCTTCCATGAAAAACTGGATTCTTCGTCATTGCTATTGCAGCTTTGTTGTCGCAAAAAATAGTTGTAGCTTCCTTTTGTTCTTGAAGAAAATCTGCTAGCAAGCGTCGAAGCCAAATTGTTTGGCAAACAGCAGAGGTGGCAGCAACATATTCAGCTTCAGTTGAGGAAAGTGCTGTTGATATTTGCTTCTTTGAACTCCAGGTAATTACTCCAGATCCAAGGCTGAAAACATTGCCTGAAGTACTTCGTCTGTCATCTACACAACCTGCCCAGTCACTGTCAGTGAAGCCGAGCAATTTGAAGTCTGCAACATGATTGTACCATATACCATAGTCTTTTGTTCCTGCAACATATCTCAGGATTCTTTTTGCAGCTCCATAATGATGTTTTGTCGGATTCTGCATGTACCTGGAAACAACACCAACAGAAAAAACAATATCTGGTCGAGTATGGGTTAGATAAATCAAGCCTCCAACTAAGCTCCTGTAATACTTAGCATTTGCTTCCCCTGTTTCATCTTCAACTGTCAGCTTCTCATTTAGATTCATGGGAGTGCTTGCAGCTTTACAATTCAGCATATTGAATTTTTTAAGTAGATCTATAGCATATTTTCTTTGTGAGATGAAAATGCCACCTGCTTCCTGACTCACTTCAATTCCAAGGAAATAGTGCAGCAAACCTAAATCTGACATCTCAAACTCCTTCATCATATTATTCTTGAATTCAGCTACTAAAGATTCACTTGAGCCCATATAAATAATATCATCGACATAAAGACAAACAATGAGTAAATCATTCATATGCTTCTTCAAGTACAAAGTTGGCTCATTTTCACTCCTATGAAACCCATTTTGCAAGAAATATGAATTTATCTTACTGTACCATGCCCGAGGAGCCTGCTTCAACCCATACAATGCCTTTTTCAATTTGTAAACAAGAGCCTCTTTTTCTGTAACTTCAAATCCTTCAGGTTGCGACACATAAACTTCTTCTTGCAGCTCACCATTCAAAAAGGCAGACTTGACATCAAACTGATAAATTGGTAATTGAAATTGAGCTGCTAGAGCAAGAAATACCCTTATTGTTTCAAACCGGGCAACTGGTGAAAATGTCTCCTGGAAGTCAATTCCTTGTTGTTGTGAGTACCCTTTTGCAACTAAACGGGCCTTGTGTTTTTGTAAACTCCCATCTGCATTGAACTTTGTCTTAAAAATCCATTTCAGTCCAACAACATTTTTACCTTCTGGTAGTTCAGTTAACTCCCATGTGTTATTCTTCTCAATTGCCTTTATCTCCTCTTTCATTGCTTCGTACCATTCTTCTTTCTGAATAGCTTCTTCAAAGTTGTGTGGATCTGCAGCAAATAAGGCAAAACTACAAGTTTCATAAAGTTCTCTCAAGGATCTAAACTTCTTTGGAGGAGTTGACTCAGAAGATGATGAATCGCTGCCACTACTTGCAGTAGAACTATTTGTAGAATCTGCATTCACAATTCCATTTTGCACACTTTCTGTTTCAATTGGGATTTGACCTTGGATTTCATTATTTTCTTCGCTCCAAGTCCATTTGGCAGCTTCATCAAATACTACATCTCTGTTAATAAGTACTTTGCCACTCTTGGGGTTATATAGCCTAAAGGCTTTGGATTGAATGCAATAACCAATGAAAATGCATTTTTCAGATTTCTCATCTAGTTTATGACGATATTGTGATTTTATCAAAGCATATGCAATACAACCAAATACTCTTAAGTGGCTTACCCGAGGTTTCCTACCTCTCCAAACTTCATAAGGAGTTCGATTTTGTACAGCTTTTGTAGGTGAAATATTCAACAGATAAATTGCAGTAGCAACTGCCTCTGCCCAGAAATGTTTGGGAGACCCTTTCCTTTTAATAAGCTTCTTGCCATCTCCACCACGGTTCTATTCTTCCTTTCCACCACACCATTCTGCTGCGGCGTGTATGGTGCTGTCAATTCCCTGTGAATGCCATTCTTTTCACAAAACTCATTGAAATCAGTAGACACAAATTCTCCACCTCTATCAGTGCGAAGTGTTTTAATCAAACAATCACTTTGCTTTTCAACCAAAGTCTTAAACTTCTTAAACCATTCAAGAGTTTCTGATTTATTTTTCAGAAAATAAACCCAGTTCATTCTACTGTAATCATCAACAAATAGCAAGAAATACTTACTTCCACCAAATGATTCAGTATGCATTGGCCCACACAAATCTGCATGTATCAACTCAAGGCAACTTGTGGCTCTCCAAGCTATTCCTGTAGGAAAAGACTTTCTGTTCTGCTTTCCAAAAATACAACCCTCACAGAGATTAAGAGAGGTGATTTTGGGGAGACCGATAACCATACATTTCTCATTTAATAGCCTTAAGCCATTAGAATTCAAGTGCCCATACCGTAGATGCCATAACTCTGATTCATCACTTGAACGTGCTGCTAACGCCCAAGATTCTGCATTTGACACTTCAAGAGGGAACATTTTACTTTTTGTCATCTGAACATTAACAATAGCATGACCAGAATTTTTATCTTTGATAACGCATGAGTTATTATCAAAGACAACATAATATCCACTATCAACCAATTGTCCAACACTCAGCAAATTATGAGCCAAGTTTGGCACATAGAAGACATCATAGAGGAGCTTCACCTTACCATCTGATATTTTTATTGCAACAGTACCTTTCCCTTCCACCTTGATTTGCTTATTGTCACCAAGCCTTACTTGTATCTTGTGCGACTCATCAAGATCTTTGAAAATCGACCGTTCTCCAGTCATATGGTTTGAGCATCCACTATCAAGAAACCATACATTGTTGCATACATTAGTGTCATGTAAAAGGGTCATGAATAACTTACTTTCTTCCTCTTGTTCTTCTGTGAAATTAGCTTGCTTCTGTTTACTCCAGCAATTTGGCTCAGTATGCCCATTTTTTTTACAATAGTTGCACCAAGAATCATTCCTTCTTTGATAATTGTACTGTCTGTTTTCATATCCTCCATTAGAACGTCCTCCTCTGCCTCTTCTGCCTCTGCCTCTTCCTCGAAATCCACCTCTTCCTCGTCCATTTTCTGAGGGCTTGTCAAATTTTTGAGCTGATGACTCCCCTTTCACTTGAAATGCTTTTTCTTCATTCTTTTCAATGGATCTACTAATTCTTGCTTCATGAGCTTGCAAAGAACCCATTAGTTCATCAAAGGAAAAAATTGACAAATCCTTCGACTCCTCTATTGCAGCAACAACATGATCAAACTTTGGAGTCAGACTCCTTAAAACTTTTGCAACAGTAGTTTGATCAGTAATTTTTTCTCCATAAGATTTCATTTGGCTAACAATTGCAGAAACACGAGAAAGAAATTCTTGTACAGATTCACCAGATTTCATGAACAAAGTTTCAAATTCACGGCGTAGGGATTGAAGCTTTACCGTGACTACCTTAGCAGAGCCTTGATATTCCTTTTGAAGAGTTTCCCATGCGTCCTTTGATGTATTTGCTGCTGCAATTCTGGAAAAAATAGAATCATGCATTGCTTGTTGAATGAAAAACAATGCCTTTGCATCTTTCTTCGTATTTTCTCGAAGCCGAACCTCCTCGTCTGAATCGGCATACCCATTCTCCACCAAATCCCAAAGATCTTGAGACTTAAATAAAGTTTTCATTTTGATACACCAGAACTCATAGCTCTCTCCCTTAAATATAGGAATTGATGGTTGAGAGACATTGAGTGAATTGCCATTGGAAGCCATGAGAGTACAGTGAAAGAAAAGGGAAATTGGACAAGGGTTTCTAAATTGAAAAAACCTAAGCTCTGATAACCAAAATTGTTGGAAAAATAAAAGAATAGATTGAGGTTTGATAGAGATTGCAGAGAGAACAGAGATGTTAACAGAGTTGAAGATATGAGTAAATTAATTGAATTGCTTACTTAAAATGATAAAGTGCAGTACATATTTATAGACTTAAAAAGACAGCACTACTGTCTAATTCTAATCCACTAACTTACTGCATATAAACTGAAAAATAAATGGGATATGGCCTACATGAAAGTAGGAACTAACTTGCCATGATTTAACATGGCTTGAGTGGGTAGTTTTGAATTATCCATTAACAGAGATTAAACGTAATGGTATCTCTAAATTATAATTTGGTTGACTTAATTCTTATACCGGAAGTAAAAGATCACAGATTCAAATATTACGGAAAATGTTTAATTTAGGATTTGGGTTGGTGGAGAGGATGAGGTGTAATATTTAAGGAAGAAAATTAAACATTCATTTTTAAAAAGTTAATAAAAAAAATAAATGAAATGGTGCAACGACATCCATACTTGATTTACATTATATAGTGGTGCACAATATTTTTTTATTATATTTTAAATCTATTAAAATTTATAATATAAAATATCAGAAATTTCTAAATCAATTTTGTGTTGGCGTAGTTCTAACTTTACTTTAATCAAACAGATTATGAAAAATAAAATAACACTAACTAAATAAAGGCAATTAAAGAACTTTGAATTCATTTCCGTCTAATAGTTTACCATTTAAATATTGAATGGTTCCGATCTTGCCTTAATTAATAGAGCGAGATTGAATCATAATAAGACACTCATAGCATTATTTTTTAAAAATCAATCGACCTTATTAATTGAATGAACAAGAACATAATACATTGTAATTACAATGAATCGATCAATTTCACCAACAATAACATACATTGAACCAACTTTGTTACCGACTTTAAAGAAAGAGTCACAGTACGTTCTCAAGGGGCGTGATTTGATGGTCCGACCTTCAGATCATAGGTTAGAATTCAGGAAATATGTTTTTTATAAGAATCTGGAACAGTCGAAAATTTTACATATTCCATTTAAATTCGGAAAGATGATTTAACGGAAGAATTTTCAACGATTTAAAAAAAAAAAAAAAAAAAAAGCCACACTACATGTTTAATTTACTGGACTTATTTGATAAATTGACACATCATAGATGCTCAAAAAAAAAAAATTACAAGCCATGTGCCCATAAGCATTTGCTTCATCGAACAATTTATTTCCACCTTTCACTTAAAACCCACTAAACAAAATACATCACCTCGAAAAACACCATGAAAATGAAATAAAGTTTTTTTTTAAGAAATTAAATTAAAAAAAAAAAAAAAAGAAACAAATTAACTTTGAGAATTAAACATCGATCATCGTTACAACAACACATGTGCACTAGACTTGTGTGTTTTATTCCTCCGAATCAGCCGACCATCAAAATCAAAAACTTTCTGCCACGTGTAAGAATCATGGTGGCTATAAATGTACAAAAGGTGAAAAAGAGAGATGCCCTAAATTTGCTCACACGTGTGGTGTCAGGGCTTTGAATACAGCAGCGTGCGACTTGTGTTCGTGGATTTTTCTTGTTGGGTAGACGGCAAACACTATAGAAAATAATTGAAAGAAAGAATATTTAATGTTACTAATTGAAAATTTAATCCGCAGGAAAATAATTAATAAATATGAGTCTAATTATTTGCTCAAACACATGTAGGAGTTTGTATAAAAATAATGGGTGAAATTCATATCTAAAATGTATAGAGAATATGAAAGGTTTATAAATGTATTCTAAACACTTATATTAAATTGGAAAAAAGCAAGTGGGCTTGAGCTTGAGCTTAGTTGATGTATGGTTGGCATGACAATTAATATATTAATATATATTAATTATTCAAACTTGGGCTCTTGTGAGTCATTGAATAAATATCTTACATTTTCAAAAAATGATTTTTTGGTTTTATTCTTTAAATAGAAGAGTATGTCTGATCAACATACCTTTTGAAATATAACTGTAAACTGAAAATCGTTTTTGAATGGACAACCATTTTTTTCTTTCAATATATAAAAAGAAGACAGACTTGCAGAAGAGAATCTGAAATTCATAAAATTCTCAATATACAAACTTGTTGATCATTAAAAGCAAACACCAAGTAAATTCGCAAGGGATCAGTTTTTCAGTGCAGAATCTTCGATCATCAGATTGTTGAATCCTGGTGGCAGACGTCCGAAGAACTACAAGCACAATAGTAGGGGCGAATTTCTGCTATAGGACATAGCCTTCAGTGCTAGCCTCAATCTACAAAGTCAGTTTGTTGTTTTGTTCTTTTCAATTACTTACATTGTAAGTTTTCTACTGTTGATTTTTATTTCCTGTTTTTAAGTTACTGGATTGGTTTGTATTCATTTTATTTGAAAGTTTCTGTTTAAATATTAAAATAATTGAATTTGTTGATTGTTCTGTTGCATGTGACACGATATTAACATTAACAAGACATAAAAGTTTCTTTAATTAATGAGTTGATCAGTTTGATTTATGAATTGTGTCCAATGCATGCTAATAAATTAATATGATTCCAATTTGTATATAATATGGTTGAAAATCAATTTATGTGGCTCACAGTCAAAATCAATTACATTAATAAATGTATAGTTCACACTAGTCCCCAAGAGATGCTCGATGATATAGGGTTTAAGGTTTGACCTTCAGGTCATGTGTTCGAATTCAGGGGAAGTATTTCTTATAAAATTATGGGACAGTCAGGAATTTTACTTGCTCCATTTAAATTCGGAATATGTGATTTAACGGTGAGATTTCCAACGATTAAAAATATATATATATATAGTTCACACTATAGCAATTAAAGCTTCTTTGTCTTGTTTGGTGATCATAGTCTCAGAACTATATGGAGTCCAGAGTAAGATTTTACATCTCAGTTAGGGTCAAGCTTTATATCTCAATTAAGTTAAGCATTCAAGACCTTGTCATAAAAACAACTCCATCATGAGCGAAATATTATTAAAAATAAAAACGTTAAGTGCAATTCAATCAGAAAAATGGAGAAAATATTAATAACTCTAAAACTTAACCCTAAATAAAGTATTTTTTTTTAAATTTATAATATTTTAAAACTTATGGACATTTACATCGAAAAATTATTCACTAGAAGAATTATGGCTTTTAGCGTCCAAATATTTAGCGTCGAAACATTATTCGACGCTAAAAGTGAGTTTTAGCGTCGAATATCATTGTCGACGCTATATGTCATATTTTTAGCGACGGAATAAAATTTCGACGCAGAATATTAATGTTTTAGCGTCGAAAACATGTTTCGACGCTAAAAACAGAACTTTAGCGTCGAATAATATTCGACGCTGAATAATTATATTATTGTAATAATTTTTGGCGCCAAATATTACACTTTTAGCGTCGAAAAATGGAGTCGACGCCAAAAATATAATTTTAGCGTCGAACATATATCGTCGCTAAAGGTTAATGAAGTTTCCACCGACAAATCCTTGACTCTTTCGCGTATAAATTAAATTCGACGCTAAATTTTTTATGTGTAGCGTCGAAAAAACTGTTTCGACGCTAAAAACGGAAACAATTAGAGTCGAATTTGAATATTCGACGCCAAAAATAATACTTTTAGCGTCGAAAATATTTTCGACGCTAAAGAGTTATGCAGCTTCCACCGACAGATCCTTGATTCTTTCGCGTCTAAATTAAATTCGACGCTAATTTTTTATATTTAGCGTCGAAAAAAAACGGTTTCGACGCTAAAAACTGCAACAATTAGCGTTGAATTTGTGTTTTCGACGCTAAAGATAGATTAAAATGCAGATGGTCACCAACCCTTCTCCCCCTCTGTTTTTTCTCTCATTCTCTTCATTTTCATCATCTGAAATCTGAGAATTTCTCCTCTACAGCCTCACATCTCTCCTAAAAAATTTCAATAAAATTGTAATCAATTTCCGATAAGGTAATTCTTCTTTCATATTTCTTTATTATTTTCAATTTTTATGATTATATATGTTGTTTATATGTTGTTTGTTAGTGATTTATGATTCATATACTCAGATGTAATTGACTTCTACGGCGTATTGCAATCGGTCATTGAGTTCATATATCTACCCAGACGACACACTGTGCTATTCCAATGTAAGTGGTTTGACACTAATGCCAGAAAGAGGAGAATTCAAGTTAGTAATCATCTCACGTCAATTAATGTTCAACGTTGTTGGTACAAGAATGATCCATACATTTTTTGTACGCAAGCACGTTCAGTGATATATATACCTGATCCTAAGTTAGGAACTGGATGGATGGTGGTAGAAAAGTTACAACATAGGGCCATTTGGGAAACGCAGGAGAAAGATAGAGTTGACATATCAGATGAAACACAAGAAGTCTCCGGCAATTTTGAAGTTCCTGAACAGATATTTGTTGGACCAACTGTCAACGTTCCTGAAAATATAACATTAACTCGATCTAGTACAGACGTTGAGCTAATTCCTCATTCTGAAGTGAGCGTTGAAGTAGCAAGTGAAGAACAATTTGACACTGAAGATGACTTCGATTCCAGTCACGAATCCTCAAATACCGACGATAATAGTGATTAATTATGAAGTTACAGTATTTTGTGATGGATGAATAATTTTATGGATTAATGTATGGTTGTTGATTTTAATTACTCTTTAGATATGGTTGAAATATTAACGTAATGATTAATAGTATAACTATGATATGAATGAGTTTTTGCTGCTGAGCCGAAGAAGAGAAGCACTGGTTTTAGGGATGTAAAGGACATTTAGCGTCGAAATAATTGACTTTTAGCGTCGCAGTAGTCGACGCTAATTGTTAAGCGGGTTATTGAAAAATTAGGGTTTTTTTTCCGGGAAATTTAATTTTTAGTTAGCGTCGAAATACTATAGTCGACGCTAGATGTCTTACATTTAGCGTCGCCAATTGTATTTTGACGCTATATGTCTTTACTTTAGCGTCGAATGTTATACTTCTACGCTAAATAAAAATTAAATTTCCCGGGAAAAACCCTAATTTTTCATTAACCGCCTTACAATTAGCGTCGAAGTAATCGACGCTAAAAGTCAATTATTTCGACGCTAAATGTCCTTTAAATCCCTAAAACCAGTGCTTCTCTTCTTCCTCGGCTCAGAAGCAAAAAACTCATTCATAACATTTTGTTCGAATCTCCAACAGTGACGAACGAAGGAAATCAACAGGTAAGTCTCGTTTGTTGATTTAAAATTGTTTATGAGGATGAATTTGATGAATTTGAGGATGAGATTGATGAATTTTATGAATTATTTTTTGATGAAATTGATGATGATGATGATGATGATGATGATAGATGATGATGATGATTTTGAAGACGAACAGCAGCATTTGCTGCTGTTCTTGCCCAGAACAGCAGCAAATATCGGCCGTTTATATAATGTTAAGTTTGAATTTGTGCCCTCTTGGTTAATTATAATTGTTTGATAGATCAATTATGTGGTTTTTCGCGTGTTAGTAATGCTCAGAAATTGGTTTATGATTGCGGAGGATATGCCGCAAGGGAACAGTGTTAATGAGGACTTAGCTTATGGACATATGATTGACTCGCTTTGTGTGCCTTGTGATGTATTGGTGATGTGAATAATGAATGCATATGTGAAATGAATAAATGAATGAATGAATTTGAAAACGAAAGTGAGCATTCGATGTTATAAGCGCTTTTGTTAAGTTGTATTGACTTGTATGGATATGTATGTATATGTATAAGAACTTTGGAATTTGATGACGCTAATGCGACAGGTTTTTGCAGATGGCACCGGGCAATCGCAAACGGGCTACCGCGACTCCATCTACATCAGCAAGGGCAACTGGCCCTGGTGATTTCTCTGCTAGCACAGGTGAGTCAAGTACAGTGAAGGGTCGAGGACGCACCCGTGGCCTGGGGTTGGCTAAGTACGTTAAGGCTCACGGGCGTATCCGGATAGAGATATCAGATGATGGACAAACTCAAGTCGGACAACATAATTCAGCGTTTAATACAGCCATAGGAGCTACAGCTCGATATGAAGCTCCCCAAAACTACGTATCTTGGAGAAAGATACCGTGGGAGTCGAAACTGAACCAGCTCCCTTCGCTACTTGTAAGTTTTCGATATTGTTTGTTATTTAACATTTTTATTTTATACTTATTTTTACTCGAATTTTCATGTAGGAATGGTTCGACTTCGATCTGACCCAAGTGAATGTCCAACAATATATTGACTACCACATGGGGAAAATTTATAAAGATTATAGAACAAAAGTCCTGAAACCAATATTCGACGAACATGGACCTTCAAATGCTCCACAACACAAACCTGATTTTATAGAGGAACAAGACTGGACATTCTTATGTGAGCTTTGGTCGAGCAAAAAACACGAGGTAAATTTTGAAATAAACGGAAATTTATAATTGTCTTTGTTTTTGGTACTTACAGTGTTCGTGAATACATGATAAATGTCACGCAAATGCGGAAAATCGAAGTCACTTGCGTTTTAACCACCGTGGAGGTTCGAAGCCATTTATCCAACATCGTGCCGAACATTCTGAGGTAAATATATCCTAACGTAAAATTTAACAGTTAATTGTTTTTACTATCTGGAATAATATTGAATTTATTTTATGTTTATAACAGAGTAGCACAGGTGAGGTGCAATCATTTCCAGATTTTTTCCGTGTGACGCATTACAATGACAAGAATAAATGGATAAATGAAGAAGTCGAACGCTGCTATGTAAGTTTCAGTTTTTAAAATAAAATAATTAATATTATATATGTTAAATTTTTTTCTCAAATTCTAATATTAACTTATTTTTTGAAACAGAACGAAATGATGGAACTCCAACATCAAACTCAGGAGACAGGGACCGACCCCATACCAGATGAGCAGCTGTCGCAATTGGTTTTCAAGAATCAGACAGCTTACAACGTTGGTCTTGGCACTCGTAAGAAGCCAACGTCATCTGCACGCAATAGTGGTAATTCGGACAATGTCTCTCTTCGAGACGAGTTAGTCACCACCAAAGACGACCTAGCCAGCACCCGAGACAAGCTGCAGCAGACTAAGGAGAAGCTAGAACAGGTCACGGTGGACCACGAGAAGAAGATGGTGGACCATGAGAAGAAGATGGAGCAGTTGGAACAACAACTGCTGGCTTTCCGTCAGATGTTCGAGGCCTCAATGAGTCATGGTGCATCGGGCTCGAGCGTCCCCCCATCACAGTAGCAATTAATTTTATATTTGGTTTTGTATAAACATTTTGAACAAATAGATTTAATAATATTTCTTTTTTCTAAAACAAATTTCAATATAATATTTTGTCATTAATTACATTTTTTTTCAACTAAATTAAATATTTTAGACCAAAAAATAAGTAAATTACTAATTTTTAAAAAAATAAATTTTTTACTTTTAGCGTCGAATATTTCGACGCTAATAGTATACAAAATGGCCGCTGTAAGCGTACATATAATTCTTTTTTAATATACGTTAGCGTCGACAAGTTTCGACGCTCAAAGTCACTTTTAGCGTCGAAATTTTTCGACGCTAATAGTAACAAAAATGGTCGATGTAAGCTTACATATAATACTTTTTTAATATACTTTAGCGTCGACACCTTTCGACGCTAAAAGTTTGAATTTTTGCGTCGATATATTTCGTCGCCAAATATACAATATAGCGTCGAACAGTTTACTTCAGCGTCGAAATAAATTGGACGCAGAGTACTGTTTTTTAGCGTCGCAGTTAATTATTTCGACGCTAAAAGTGGTTTTCGTCGACATTTTATCGTCCATTTTTTGCGTCTAATTTCTTCGACGCTAAATATCATTTGCGTCGAAATCGTCACTTATGGCGTCGAAACAATTCGACGCTAAATGATCTAATTCTTGTAGTGATTGTCTCGAGTCAGCTTTGAGAGATATGTAGTCTAGGCTTTTGACTGAGGGCATCCATTTTTTGAACAATTTGTAAATTTATAAGGTCCTAAATTCTTTCAAATAATGTTATTAAATAATAGATTTGACGTGATTAATTAGGATCTCATATTCAAGAGCTCGTCTAGGGCCATCTAAATTTCAAAATTGACCCTGTTGTTGCCTAAAATAGTTAGAAATAAAACTTAACCCTAAATGGAGAAAGGAAAATAGTGAATATATTTTTCTTTCACAAAGTAATGGTGATTTGTGTTGGAATAAAAAGGGAAAGAGCCAAATCTAGAAACTATATATGAGTCTAATATAATAAGTGATTAAGAATAATAAAATAAGATTAATTAAAAGCGATAATTTAGGCGAAGAACACGGGATCACTTTTAGATTAATAAAAGGTTTCTTTATACTTTTAAGACTTTACTTTTTCTTCAATTTATTTTTTAAATTTTCAAGTAACCAGCAGTTTCCAAGCATCTGTATCTCCAGGTTCCTGTTTTGACTGGTAAAATATAAACAAAAAAGATCTCAAAACTCCTGAACTTATATATAATATTAATGTAATATAAGAACAAAATATTCAAAAATAAATAAATAATTTTTTGAAAAATACAAAGATACCCACCCATCATATATAGAATAAAAAAAAATTAGAATACATCAGCTTGCATGTGAAAATTCTGAACATGACGAGCAGAATCTCTTATTTTCTCGGTTGAAGCACATAATTTTTACAGAATATGAACGTGAGATTCGAAGCTCCATATTATATGGTCATGTTCCAAGACTTTATTTAGTCCATTATTCATTCTTTCTTTCTTTGAAAAGAATCTCATTCATTTTCTTGTCATGCAAGTAATTGGCTTGTTGGTTAAATTTTAATATCAATAAAAATAAAGATACGTGGCTTGATGGAAAGTGTTTCTGATAAATATTAGTGTTTTTTTTTTTTAAATACTTTACAGAATGTGAATTTGATCATTATATATACAATGTTGTTACATTACTTAAAATTATATTTTGTAATGCGAATATAACATGGTACTTGTAATATTTAATAATAAATTAATAGTGAGATATAAAGGATTACATGAGATCATATATTGTAACAAGCAACAAATAATTGGTCACATTTTAGAAATTAATTCATCAACATTATGTCAACAATACTTCAAACAAGAAAATGGAAATCGTAAAAGTGAATACAAAATAAACAAGATATGAAAACAACTTCATGCATATTGAATTATTTAATGCGTAAAATAAACAAATAAATTAATAAATTTCAAGTTTTTTTTTAATATACTTTTTGGTATAAATTTCAAGTTTTTCATTCAATATTTCAATATCTTCAATTGAAAGGTGAAAGATATGCATTTGGAATGTTCGAAGTACAAATGTCGTCCATTGTAGGACGAGCAACAGCTCACACGCTGCAAATCCATAACATCATGTGAACCATAATATAAATAACGTCGCTCACTGAATTATTACTCGCGAATATGGTGGTCCTACTCCAATTATATCCTGTTTTCAGGCCAATAGTATAATTATGTTGAAATTAAAGGACGACAACACAAAACCCTACGTACAAGGCTAGGTGGCAGCAGCAAACTTCGTGGGGATGAAATCTCTGTGAAGCAAATTAATGGGTTTGATGACACGTGGTGAGTTGTTCGTTCTTATTTGTTCATCTGTTTACTCTTTACAGTTGTTCAATTTTGTTTGTTTTGTAAAACGCTAAGGGTTCAAAATTAGGCTGTAGCGCCATATGCAGTAGCTGGCTTGCCAGAACGAAGAATAAGCTCAAATTATTGTCGCTTGGTCCAGAGTAAACAATTGGATGTTCAAAAATTGTCGTGACAAATCAAACACCATTTAGTTTCACTATTAAAGTTCTAAATGAGTAGAATTTGCCTTTTCTGGTCCCATTATAATCGCAGTTGCGAGTAGACCCGGCTAAGGTTCCGCTTCAGAACCGGAACCGAACCGGTTGGAACCGGACAGTTTCGGTTCCAATCGGTTACGGAACCTAACCGGTTCGGTTAGGGTTCCTACCCTAGCCGAACCGGTTGGAACCGTTCGATTCCAGTGGTTCCAACGGTTCCAACCGGAGCCGTAAGGTTCCGGCTGGAACCGGTTTAAATTTATACAATATATATATTTATATTATAAAGCACAATGGTGTTGGAGGAAAGAGAGTGCATCCAACGACTCTCTTTATGTGGCTTAATTAACGGCTCAGATCATTTCATTGGTAATTTGAGGAAATAGAGTGAATTGATTGATAGAAATGGTCAAAATTTTCAAATTTTCAAATTAAAAAATAGAAAGTTAAAATAAAATCATTTAATTCTGTAACACCGTGCCGTAGGCACGGGCCAAATACTGTAACACCGTGCCGTAGGCACGGACATCATTTAATTAAAAAATAAAATCATTTAATTCGGTAACACCGTGCCGTGCCGTAGGCACGGGCATCATTTAATTAAAAAATAAAATCATTTAATTCTGTAACACCGTGCCGTAGGCACGGGCAAAAACTAGTATATATATGTATATACGAATTTTATTTGTAATTTAATGTAATCATGTAATGTAATAAATTCAAATTCATAATTTTAAATTATATTGATTTATCAATCTCAATTTTTTTTTTCAATAAAGTAAAAAAAAAAAAAAAAAAAAAAAAAACGGTTGGAACCGGAACCGAAACCGAAACCGCCAGCCGGGTCTAGTTGCGAGACGATCATTTTCATATTAATTTTTAAATTAAGATGATTTTTCGTTTAGAATTATGAATTGAATGATTAGTATGAGAAATCATTCCAATTTCCAACTGAATTTTTTAATTAAGACCAAAAAAATCTCAAGTTGAATGATGCAAGACTCTGATTTTTTATTTTTATTTTTTTTGAAATTGTTGGAAATCTGATCGTGAAACCACTAATTTCGGGTTTAAGCGGAGTGGGTAAAACTCCCGGCTGTCCCATATTCTTACAAGAAACGTACTCCTTGAATTTGAATCCAAAACCTTAAGATGAGATCATGAACCATACACCCTCAAACCACGGCCTTAAAACTGCGATACCCTGAATCTCAATAAATATTTGAGACTTTCTGCAGGATCGATTTTTAGGATACGATTAACCATGCGTTTTACAAATGGCTTCTATTTATTAATTTTTTTGTTTTGTAGAATTTGGTATGTAAACAACTATATATTTTAAAAAGTGTTTTGAAACCTAAAAGAATCCAAGCAAAGTCCTGCGTACTTTGGCAAACTAACCTAAATAGACGTAATAATTTGATTTATGTGTCATTAAAGAGTAGAGGTGGCAAAACGAATCAACGAATCGAATTTGTATCGAATCCTAAACGAATGGAATCAAAAGATGATGGATTCGTATTCGATTCGTTTATTAAACGAATTCTAGTATCAGAATTCGTATTCGATTCGTTTATTAAACGAATCGAATACAAATATTCGTTTATTCGTTTAGTCAATGATATTATTTAATAAAATAATTTACCATACTTGATTTACATTAATTCTTCATAAATATATACATATGAAATATGTAATTAATATATTTACTAAAAATATCTCACCAAATATCGAAAATATTAATTTTTCTATGATAATTAGCTATAATTTCTCGAATCTTAATTGAAAATTAACAAGAACTAGTAAATAAAAATAATAAAACGAATCATAAACGAATAAACGAATCAATGAGCTTAAATTCGTATTCGATTCGTTTAATAAACAAATCGAATCGAATTGACCCATTTATTAAACGAATCCATTTTTTCAAACCCGTATTCGTTTTAAAGCGAATCGAATCAAAAGAATAAACGAATCCTGACCCAAATTACCACCCCTATTAAAGAGGGTGGAATATATTGAATTCTCCAAAGTTTTGACTAATAAATTAACTCAGTGTCCATGTTTTAAAGCTTATGTGGTATTGGTACCCCATTATAAAGAATGGAGTATGCATTACTGACCTAATTAATGACCTTAAGTGGAGTATGTATTAATAATAACCTTGCAAGCTGTAGAGACAAATGAAGCATAATTACTTTTAATTTACATATCATATATGATATGCAAGCATAAAAAATTATACAAGGGTCGTTTTAGCCTTTATTATTCAAGTGTCCATTTACTAATCAAGGAAACATTAGTCACCTTTGAAAGCTTTAAACGTTAATTAAGAAGTGGGATGAAGATCCAAATTAAACCCCCCATTTAAGGAGAAAATCTACAATATAACGGAGATATCATGTCATCCGTGTAATATTCTAATAATTTATTGTCACGAGTATTAAAATATTAAAAAATAACTAAAAAGATGGATATTAAATCATACATATAATTTACTAATTTATTAGTGATACCACGTCACTCATACCTCCGTTGCACCGAATAATTATTCTCATTTAATATTCAATTGATGGCAAAAAAAAAAAAAAAAAAAACGGCTCCAATGACGCACAGTCTAAAAAAATATAAATTAAAGATTTAAAATTTAAAATTTAAAGTTCTTTAAAATATGAGAATTAATTTTAGGACATCATCCAATCCAATGCCTTGTATCAAAATATCCATTGGCCACCTCTAAAATGTCGGCCACGTGGATAAAACTGTTTCAATGGGGGCATTTGCAAATTGCAAGTGTTTCTGTTTCTGTTAATAAGATGGCTGCTGCCGCTAAGACGGCGAAGTGAACAGACCACTCCATGCCACTGCCTTCAGAGACAGCCACGTAGCCCTAAGTCAGGATCTTCCTTTTCGTTGTGGGTTCGGAGCGCTAACTACAGTAAAATTACGACAGTTGAGTTGTGATCTAACGGTGGCAATTTTAGAGAAAATTTATTATTACTTAGCACGTGAATCGTCGGATGAAAATCCAACGGCCAGAATACTTTGACGTGGCAGTACTAGAGGGGTCACAAGTAAAATCATTACGACATCCCCATTCTATCTTGGTGGGTCCCACTGAAGAGGCTTTGAAAGTGGGGTTCAGTTATTTTTCTCGTCCGTTTGTGTCCGTTTTCGACTATAAATCCACCCACCATTCGGGTTCACTATCTGCATCAACACTCAAACTCCCCTGTTTCTTCTTTATGCACTTCTAGGAACAAAAAAAAAAAAAAACAGAGCATCCTCTGTTTTAGCTTCTTAGTTAATCTCCCAAGATTAGATCTTTTAAGCAATCATTTAAACAACTTTCATATCACACATCAAATGGGTAAGTTTGAATTTATGTTTTTCAATCTGGGTTCATTAAAAAACTACTTTTTTAGCAACTTATTGTAAACTAAAAGCTGCTTTTTCTTTTTTGGGACAGTGAGTTTCATTGAAGAGAGACAAAAGATGGCGAACCAAAATGCGATGCTTTCTGATACAATCAACATGGCATTAGCAGCACCATCAATTTTCTCTATAGCAGTGCAGAAGCCACCAGTGGTGCCTTTTGGTGGATACAGCAATAGAAAAAAAATCTTGAAAAATCTTGAAACCAATGCCGGAACTAGACCTAATAACTGTTTGGTTGAATCAATCAGAGCTTCTTCGCCAACTCATATGAGGTCCCTCACTCCTTCTCTTATCGAAGAGAAACGTTCTTGGATCGTAAGTACTAAGATATTGACTGTGCACTTGCAAATTGCAATCAGTTTAAGTATCATCAAACAATGATTTTGGTTTTTGATGAAATGAACAGATACATCATCCATCGGCTTTGGAGATGTTCCAGGAAATAATTGAGGCTTCGAAAGGAAAGCAAATTGTTATGTTCTTGGATTATGATGGCACTCTTTCGCCTATAGTTGAGGATCCAGATCGAGCTTTCATGTCCACTAAGGTTGGTGAAAATAATAAATTATTTTGTTTCTACTTCAGAAAATTTTCTTCTTTGTTTCAGCTTTTGTGGATAAATTTATTTTATTTTCTGTTTGATTTTTCAGATGAGAAAAGCTGTGAGGAGTCTGGCAAAATTTTTCCCAACTGCTATAGTGACTGGAAGATGCAGAGACAAGGTACATTTTCATGATATAATTTTATTTTTTAAATTTTTAATCTTCATATTCATTTCTTTTTTTGATTTTAATACTTGTTTTGTTGCTGTTAGGTTTATGACTTTGTGAAATTAGCAGAGCTTTACTATGCTGGCAGCCATGGCATGGACATTAAAGGACCAACAAAAGGCTCCAAATATAAGACAGTAAGAAACCTGGAGGATCAAATTCCTATTTTTAAATTTTTAAAAAATGGAATGTGCACTTGAGAATTTCTAAACTTAACTAACTTTTTTTTTTCTTAAATAAATTTTATTTTGCAGGAGAGTAAAGTTCTTGACTTCCAGCCAGCAAGTGAATTTCTTCCTTTGATTGATGAGGTAATTTGTCATTTTTCATGTGAAAAGTTGATATATTTATTTTATTTGTTATTTATTCTCTCTCTCTTTTTTTTTTTTTCTCAATGAAATTTTCAGGTTTATAAACTGTTAGTTGAGAAAACAAAATCAACTCCTGGAGCTAGAGTTGAGCACAACAAGTTCTGTGTCTCTGTGCATTTTAGATGTGTTGCTGAAAAGGTTTTTAAAAAAAAAACAAAATTTTTTTTTATCATAAATGTTTTTCTTATTAATTTTACTTAATATGCTATTTATAATTATTAAGCTTTTTTTTTTTTTTTACATTTATTTAAAAATAGAAATGGAGTGAGTTGGCCCAGAAAGTCAGGGAAGTTTTGAATGTGTACCCACAGCTTAATTGGAAGCAAGGGAGAATGGTATGTCATGTATCATATGATTATTTGTTATTACTATGATTTTGTTTCTTTTAATAAAATAAATTTTAATTTTATAATATAATTTGTGGATATAAGAGAAAGATGTCTCACTTTCAGTGTAATTTATTTGGTTCAGGTCATGGAAATTCGTCCTAAAATTGAATGGGACAAAGGCAAGGCACTTGAATTTTTGTTAGAGTCACTTGGTAAGTTAATATATATATATATATATATATTTAATGATAAATTTAATTGCTTAACTTCCCAAAAAAATGATTCTGAGACATTAATTGGCTTTAGGTTGTTGGAATTTTTTTTTTTTACTATAAATCCAAACTTAGAAAACTATAAAGTGATTAAAAAGAAGCCACCCCACTTGTAGATTTTTGTTCTAATTCTATCATTCTTTCAATTTAATTAATTATGTAAAATAACATAAAAAATTAATATTTTTTCCTTTATAGGATTCGCCAATTGTACAGATGTTTTTCCGGTATATATTGGAGATGATACAACAGATGAAGATGCATTCAAGGTATCTTATGTTCTAAATTAAACTATTAATAGTTAGATTTTCTAAAGATTAATTCAAGTCTCTAATCATTTTTTTTTTAATTTATGATTAGATATTAAGGAAAAGAGGACTAGGTTTCGGCATTCTTGTGTCTAAATTTCCAAAGAATACCAACGCTTCTTATTCTCTACAGGAACCGAAGGAGGCAAGTATCACAATTTGAATTTTTCATGAATTTTTAATTAATTTATACGGTATATTGTGTATTTTTGCATGCATGGATACGTAAATTTACAAAAATATATTAAAAAATAAAAAATATTCCTGTTCATATTTGTAGGTTATGGACTTTTTGCAAAAGTTGGTTGGGTGGAAAAAGACTATCAGATGAAACAAATTAAGTCCAGCCTCCCGGTTGTAAAAAATCAACCAAGATTTTAGAAGAAAAATAAAGAAGAAATTATATATATTTATAAATCCTTAACCCTTTAAAAAAATGTTTTAAGGGTGGGATTGATCTAGCAATTTACTCTTTGTAATTTCTTGTTCAGGATACAGCAAAATAAAAATGAACAAGAAAATGATCATCGATTGTCTTTTTTTTTTTTTTTTTTTTTTTTGGCTTTAAGGCCTTGTACATCTTGTAACTAGATGTGTACAAGGGTATATAATTTTATTTTGTAATCTTTTGAAGTTTTATATGTCAAATGAAAAGAGAAATTTACTCTTTATTATCTTTAATTTAATTGGTTATTTCATGTTTATATATAAATATATTGGTAATCGGGGTATCCGGGTCAGCTTATCCGCATCTCGATTAATCCCGGGAACCTGTGTCTTGTGCTATCAGAAGTTTCATAATACAGATTAAGGTAAGACACTGATTTTTTATACGAGGAGACATGATCTCAAGAAGATACATGATCTAATGGATTTGAATTTTTGAACTTGAGAATGAACAAACCACTCAAACCCAATAATCCGAAATTGTACTTCCATCATTTTCGAATATATATATATTAATATTAATGATATATCAGAGCGATCTGGATACTTTTTATCTCAAGTAAACCACTATTTTTGGGTTTCGCAGTTAAAAATCCAAAATTTCAGGGATTATTTTTCTATATAGTCAAAAGTTAGGATCTGAGTGTTATTTTCCAATCTCAAACCCCAAAAGTTCTAGTTTCATTGTCTACATCATGTTCCACGACTGCACCCTATTACGAGTTTTTTTATTGGAAAGTTTTTTTTTTAAGGTGTTTTGGAATAGTTTCAATTTTAAGGTTTTTTGGGAATATTTCGAACTTTCGGTAATGCATTTTCTAGTTTTGTTAAACCATCCAAGATATCGCATCAAGTTCTCGTTGTGTATTTTTTTTAAAATCTCGTCGCCAAATCACTTGACTCAGGCTGTAGTAGAGTAGGTAAAACTCTCCACCGTCTCAGGCTCTTATAAATAATGCACTATCTGGACTCGAACCCAGGACCTGCCAACCAAATTTTAAGTTATTTGCCACACACCTTGAGAACTCACTGTGTATTCTACAATGATTTTAAATCTTCAAAACTTCCTCATTTGTTCCCACCGTACATTCTCCAGCAGTGTCAAAGTTAAAACATTCAAGTCATCGCATTTTCTTCATTTTTACGTTGTGCCTTATCTAACAATATTAAAACACTTTCGTCTCTCTATGGTTCTTATATTGATTTTATTTATAACAAACTTACTACATATAATATTATAGTATGTATGCTCTAGTTTGAGGGGAGTACTAAAATTTATAAGATATTGTTAGAATCTCTAATATATGATGTGTAATTTATGTGATAGGATTACACAATTATTATAATTATTATTAGTATATTTAATTTTATATTTAGTTTGTTATAATGTCTATATAAAGATACATCTTATTTACTTACAATTTGAAATAAACATATGATATTATAAAATTTACATGATAAAAATTAAGTAGTTTTTTAAAATATAAAATACTTACAATATTTTAAAGTGAAAAAATGATTTAATCTTTTATTTAAATGGTTTAAGAAGAAAAAAGAGTAAAAATAATATTTAAAATGTAAATGACAAGTAAATTAAAAGTGTTGATCACTTTCACTTTTTTATTTTTAAAATCTTAGAATTATTAAAAGGTAATATTAAATTATATGCAACTTCTTTTTGCTTTTTCAATAAGGAACTATATATACAAATGGCTTATCTGAAACAAATCATATGATTGAATGATAAAAAGCACAAAAAAAATCGTTGGGTTTAATTAAAATTTTATTAAATTAAGGGCTCAAATAATATTTTAGACCATCGATTTCTATATATGTGGTATCATAATAAATTAATGTACTAGTGAGCCCAGAATTAAGGTTTGCCTCATCAAATTTATATTCTTAACCCAAGATTTATTTTCTGAGATAATTTTCTTAATATTTTTTGTAAGTGCATGTTATTTTTTTGCTATAATTTGTCACATAAAAGATAATATGATTCTCCTCCGACAGGAGTACTGCTTTGTTATCATACAAGCGCATCATCTGAACTCAACTCTTACAATAATTTTTTCAAGTATGAATTGGGTAGTTCATAGGCTTCTATATAATATTGGTGTTCAAGCAACCCAATGGATTGTCTCACTGATAAAGATATTAGGTTTGAGTGATTTGTTCCATTTCAGATTTAAGGTTCAAATTTCCCGATCTGTGCTAAGAAATTTCTAAGGGCACAAAATACAAATCTCGGAGATTAGTCGATGTGTGCGTAAACTAGCCCAAACACCCCGGTTACTAAAAAAAAAGCAACTCATCGTTCACATGAATTGTTATACCATAAATATGCACTCTTAAAACTCAAGATAAAAGAATATTTTTTAAGAAAAAATTGTTAATAATACAACCTCATAGATCTATTGTTGACTCCACTACAAAAAATAAGGTATTGAGCGTCGAAAAATATGGACGCTAAAGTATAAAATTTTGACACTAAAGGTTATTAGCGTCGAAAATTTTCGACGCTAAAATGTGGACGAGAAAGACAATTAGCGTCGAAATAAAAAATTTTGACGCTAAAATACAACATTTTGCATCAAAAATATTTCGACGCTAAAGCACGTATTTGACGATAAATATTTTTGATGCCAAAGGGTTGACCTTTAGTGTCGAATATTTCGATGCTAAAGGTGATATAATATTAAAAATAAATATTATTTTATTACCTTTAGCGACGAATATTTCGACGCTAAAAAGTATAAGAAAATTATTATTATAATTAATTTCAAACTAATTTCATTACAAAAGTAATTAAATTTGTTATAAAAAATCATTACGAATTTGCTATTAAAAAATTATAATAATGATATTTTTATTGATATAAAAATAAAATTATAAAATTTATCACAAAAATATATATATATATATAATAATAAACAAAATGATAAAATAAATTTTTCTATATATTTTCTCTGTCTTCACTTTCATATTTTTCATCTTCACTTTCATTTATTTTACATTTTCTTCTCTATCTTCATTTTCACCATTTCTTCATCTTCATATTCTCCTATAAAAAAAATTAAAAAATCTGATGTTAATATAAAATATAAAAAATCAAACACACTTAAGGAAAAAAGAATTTTAGAGAGGAAATAAGAGTGTGATAGAAAGAAAGTGAGAATATGAGAAATGAAATAGCAAATGAATTTATAGGAAAAAAATAACCTTTAGTGACGAAATAGGCTTTCGTCGCTAAATGTCCTCGAATAGCGGGAATTATTTCCGCCAAAATTTTGATCTTTAGCGTCGAAAATTCGTCGCTAAATGTCAAAAATTTAAATCTAATTGTATTAGGGGATAAATTCAAAATTTAGAAAGCAGAAATTCGAAAAATTTAAATTTCCCATTTAGTGTCGAAATATTTGACTTTTAGCGTCGAAAATTCGTTGCTAAATGTCAAAAATTTAAATCTAATTTTATTATGTGATAAATTCAAATTTTAAAAAGGAGAATTCGAAAAATTTAAAATTAATCTTTAGCGTCGAAATTTAAACCCGACGCGAAAGGGTGGACCTTTTAGCATCAAAAAAAAGTTTCGACGCTAAAAGGTCCACCATTTTAGCGTCGAAATAGAAATTTGACGCTAAAGCGTCCACCCTTTAGCGTTGAAAATTTTTTGGACGCTAAATGGTGGACCCTTTAACGTCGAAACTAGGATTCGACGCTAAAGTGTTACCTTTTAGCGTCGAAATTTAAATTCGACGCTAAATGTTTGAACACTAAAGATCCATTTTATTGTAGTGAGTCTAAAAGTTGTAGCCTAATAATCATCATAATCAATATTTGTTTTTAAATGGAATGTTCATAATCATCATTTGTAAGGAAGCTTGGAAGATTCTAATATGATTTCCAGAAGCTTCTCATTGTTTCAAAAACAAAATGAGTAAAAAGAAAAGATAACCTCCATCAAATAATTGCAAAATTAAAAGCCCTTTTACAACCAAATTAATTTCACTTCATTCCTTGGAATTTTAGGGATGCCAGGACGACAAAGACACACACCATCAACTTTGCCATAACATATATAAAATGGTTGCTAGCTAGCTAGCCAGCCACTTGCATTATTAATCAGATTTTAGTATCTCAATACAATGAATGATTAAAGATATCTAACTTGCAAACACTTTTTTACACACTTCCAAATGGATTATTGGAGATTATTTGAGTAATATGAAGGCCCCATAATGAGTTGAAGGCTTCACTTTCAACTTTAAAAATTATCATATATGTATATGCTGAGTCAAAAGGATGAAATTATGAGGTAGATTTTTGAAAAGATAGTGAATTAGCTAGCTATCTCAATTTAGGTTTTCTTTTTTGATACTACAGCTTCATCTTGCTGTCCCCATTATTTTTTTACTCAGGATTAATACTAATAATTAATATTTCTCTTTAGCATCTTGAGTAGATTCTTTTGTGGTTCATTTTCTTTGCAGCATGAAATAATTGCAAGCATTAATAATAATAATAATAATAACAACAACAATCAAGAATAATGTAGCCATATATAGGTTCATTTTTGTTGCAACAAGATAAATTTTTTATAAAATAAACAACTAGCTAGCCCTCTTTTAGTCTCTTAAAGTTAATTACTTGCTAAAAATTCTAATTACCTGCAGAGATCAGATCTTTAACATTCTTGACTTGGTACTATTTGCACATTAATCAAATATTAATTTTATTTGTCCCATGTTATGCATACAGTCTCCTTTTTAGAGACAAGATTTGGGAGGATTTATTATAAGTGTACATAGCTTAAATTAAACCTTATTATATATAAGTAGCAAAATGAGTTGGCATCATATTATTAAAACTAAACTTATTCATGACTCATAAATTATTTGAATTGACTATAGATTATTTTACATTAACCATGCCTTGAAATCCGCACTGGCACACTATAGGTTTTGATCAATGCTGTTGAAACATGAAACATATAATCAAATCTTAAAGAGTACTCAGAATTATCCAAAATTAGGATTTCAAATCTAAAATAATTATAATTTTTAAGTGTATATATGATTTCTATATTTTTTTAGAGATTGTCTAGGGTTTCTCAATATTTGACCTAAAATTAGATTTTCAAATCTGAAGAAAATTTAATTCCAAATATATAGTATAATTTTTTTTTATTCTTTTATGATAAATGTCACATTTTAAGAATTCGTCAGGACTCTCAAAACTCAAGACAACTTACTGACTTATCCCACTCCTACTTTTATATGCATAATCCTCGCAACCATAAGTTAGCATAAATGGAATTAGGGCTAGTCAATAATATATAGGTTGCCTCATTTTCACTAAACATGATTTTTTTTTCTAATTAATTAATCTTTTTTCTTCAGGATAAATAGACTTTTTGGTTAGGTCATTGAAAGTGAAACCCACCAATGGGCATTAGAGAATCAATAGATGCAATGAGGAGTTGGAATCCACTTAAAAGAATGAGTTCATTGATGTGAAGAAAACACATGGATTTATGAATAAGACATGAGCATGGCTCCAAGGCAGGCAGCTTTCTTCTTTGACAACCTCGGCTTCTTTTCGACGTGTAAAGATGGAGTCCACTATAAGAAGAAAAAAAAATTCACTATCTAGCTACAATTGGTGCCATAACTGAAATATATTAAGTCTTTTACTAGCAGCAATTATTGGTTCAAAAGCAAAGAGATACAAATTCTTGCCCCAATGCACGCACACCAACTCTCTCTCTTTTCTCTCCATCATATATATGGACAACTTGATACAAATTAAAATATATAGTTGAATAATGTATACCAATATTTATATTTATATACTGTGTATGTATATGAGTGTGTTTATATATATTAATCTTATATCTTATGCACATATTGAACCTCATGTTCGCACTTGTTAGGGGATCCTAGGCTGAAGTCGGCACGCAAGTAAAATGAAATTGAGAATAATTATTAGTTTAGCCTGTTTAAGAGGTGTTGTCTTCCATATAACAATACAATAATAATTAGGAGGCTTAGATTACCATAAATATTAACAATAAAATAAACCAATGAGACACAGATTTAACGTGATAAAACTCTCAATGTGAGGGAAACATCCATATGCAAATGTAGAATGATTTCACTATAGTAGAATTTTTCTTATAATTTCTCTCTAAACACAAGGAGTGAACAATCTCGCACTCTCTTACAATATGAGAATTACAGCTCCTTCACAAACTTGTAGGAAGAAATAATATTTTTCTCTCTTAGAATACATAGGGTTTGGTTGAGAATGAAATGAAGAAAATAATGAAATGAAGTTTCTATTTATAAGTATGAGATTCATTGTGCAAATAGTGAATTTTAATTTTTTTTTTATTTTTTTTTTTGCATGTGGGACCCACCCACATAATTAGTTAATTTATTTTTAATCTCCTTTAGTGGCTTTGACTTTAACAATTCTCCCACTTGAAAACTTGATTGAGAACCAAATAATTTCCACACCGTCTGTTCTATTTTGCCGTCTTCAAGCTGCTTACGTTTATGCTAAGCCATAAGATGATTTATAACACACAAACTTGTCTGCATTGATAGGCTTGGTCATTACGTCTGCAAGGTTCTCATTCGTATGTACCTTCAACAAGTCCACAATGTCTTCTTCCACTACTTCACGAACAAAGTGATATTGTACCTCTATATGTTTTGTTCGTGAATGAAAGGCTGGATATTTTACAATATACAAAGCATTCTGATTGTGCCAAATAATGGAATCATTTCTTGTTTGTGTCTGGGCTCCTCCAATAACCCTTGAAACCAAATAGCTTCATTGTAGGCTTGTGTAGCTGCCATGTATTCAGTTTATGTTGTAGATAAAGCCACAACACTCTGTAACTTGGATACCCAGCTCACTGCTCCTCCTGCAAGTATAAACACATAACCCGTTGTGGATATTTTTTGTCAAGATCTCCTGTAAAATTTGAATCCACGTAGCCTCTGACGACCGATTCTGATCCTCCATAACATAATACACCATTTGAGATTCCTTTGATATACATACGGATCCTTTTAACAGCATTCCAATGCTCTATACCAAGATTCGCCATAAAATGACTAACTGATCCCACTGTTTGTGCAATGTCTAGCCTTGTACAAATCATGGTGTACATTAAACTTCTCACTGCTGATGCATACGGTACTCGAGAAATCTCATTCCTCTCAGCTTTATTGCTATGATACATAAATTATGCTAACTTGAAATTAATAGGAAGTGTGGCTTACAATCTTCCATATCGAACCGTCGTAAGATTTCTCTCAAGTAATTTTTCTGATAAAGTCAAATATTCATGTTATTTTTGTCTTGGTGTATTAACATCCCTATAATCTTGTTTGCTGGTCACAGATCCTTCATGTCAAACTCCCTAGCTAACTGTGCCTTTAATTCATGGACGCGATCTTTGTTAGGATCTGCTACCAACATCTCATCCACATACAACAACAAAATAATAAAATCATTATTTTCAAACCTCTTGTAATATGTACAATGGTATGAACTAAATCTGTTGTACCCAAGTTAAATAATGAAGGAATTAAATCTCTTATACTAATATATCGACGCCTGTTAGAGACCATACATAGATTTGTTCAACCTCCAAACCAAATTCTCATTTTCTATTTCAGCAAAACCTTCTGGTTGGAGCATATAAGTTTCTTTTTCAAGTTCTCTATGAAGAAATGTAATTTTTACATCCAGTTGTTCCAGATGTAGGTCAAAAATAGCTCACATAATCAGGACTAATCTGATTGTTTTAAGTCAAATCACCAGAGAAAATATTTCATTGAAATCAATCCATTCTTTCTGAGCATATTCTTTTACCACCAATCGTGCACAATACCACTCCAATTGATTATTACTATCTCGCTTGATCTTATAGACCAATTTATTACCAATGGCTTTTCTTCCCCGTGGTAAAGGTGTATTGTTTATGTGCAAAGCTTCTAATTCTTCTTGCATTGCTGTAACCTTGAACCTAAAGCATTGATACCACTGTTAGGCGATCATGGGCTGAAGCTGGCACACACAAGTAAAGTGAAATTGAGAATAATTGTTAGTTTAGGAGGCATTGCCTACCATATATCAATACAATAATAATTAGGAGGCTTAGTCTACCATAAATATTAACAATAAAATAAAACAATGAGACATAGATTTAACGTGATAAAATTCTTAATGTGAGAGAAACATCCACGGGAAAATGTAGAAGGATTTCACTATAGTGGAAAGAATTTTACAACTTCTTTCTAAATACACAGAGTGAACAATCTCACACTCTTTTAAAATATGAGAATTACAACTCTCTCACAAACTCTTAAGAGAAAACAAAAAATTTTCTCTCTTAAAATACATAAAATTTGGTTGAGAATGGAATAAAGAAAATAATGAAATAAAGCATCTATTTATAGGCATGAGATTCGCTGTGCATATAGTAAATTTTAATTTTTTATTATTTTCATAAAGGACCCACCCACATAAATAATTATTTTTTTTATTTTTAGTTCCTTTCGGTGGCTTCGACTTTAACAATTTTAACCTAAATTTATGAGTTCAATCGACGCCTGTATGGGCTGTCCCCTTAATCATCCCTATCTTTAGGCAATTGAGGGAGGGATGGTCCTGTAGCACACATGTCGGGTAATTGATGGTCCGGGAAGAGGGTTTTTAACATGTGAAATAGTCGAGGAACTGGTCCCCTCATTGATGGCCGAGCCATGGATGAGGTAGTTGTGGTGGCGGTGATATGCATTTTGTCCTTGAAATATAAACTACATTTTATGTATTGAATTCTTGAAAATGGACAACTTATTTGGTTGGGATGTGCCTAACTCTGAAGCTTTCAGGGACTCCCATGTGACCCAGATGCTTTTCTTATGGGGAACAATTGTGTAGTGCTATGTGTTAATGGTTCTTTCTGACGATATTTATCAGAAAATTATGACATGTATGAGAGAGATTGATGAGAAAACCAACAGGTGAATGATTAGTGAATGTGTTGATTGTTCATTGGATGATTTTATTTTCTTCTAGGGTCAAGTTTGTTAGTTATGTTTCTTAATCCGAAAGCTTAACTTATTAAAGTTGTATGTTTAAATTATTTCCAGAAAAATAATTTAATTGTTTTAACTTTTGCATTGGAAGCAACGGATCACAAATTTACAAATATTGCATTTAATTGGGTTGGAAAAGAATGGAGTGTAATTGCAATATATATCGATATAAAGATGACAAAAATTATGATGATTTTATGAAAAGACCGTCATAAATTCTCAAACAAAAGATGACGATTATTATAAAAACCGCCATCTTTTGTTTTTAATGACTGTTTTTATTAAAATTATCATAAATTATGCGTCATTAAAATTAAGTTTTATAATAGTATAATCTGATAACAAATATATATATATATATATATATATATATATATATATATATATATATATAATTATGAGCCTTTTTTCTTTAAAAATTAACTTCCATAATTTCTAAATTGTAAACTATTTTTGAAGGACAAAAAGGAAGTAAAGTTGCCATTGTCCATATATATAATTGTTAATGCTCTTTTAAAGTTTCCTTCCTTCAATCCAACACTCTTTTTAAAGTATCACCAGCTTTAAGCTGCTACCTTTTTCTGTAAATTGAAAATAAAAATCCCATACAATTATTGATCTCAGCTTTAATTTTCGTTTTCATTGCTTTTTTTTTTTTTCGGGGGTTTTTTTTTACAGTCTTACTTGGAGTGGACTTACAAATTAAATGACATAATTAGAAAGTCATAAACAAAGATTGGAAAAATAATATTAAGTTGAAATTATTGGTATGGCTCTGCATAGACCTTCTAATATTGTTCGAGTTTTAATGGAACAAATGTTTTAGTTAAATTTAATGACCAGTCATATTTTGAGAAAGTTTAATGGAGAAACAAATGCTTTAGTTAAATTTATTGTTCGAGTTTAGATTATTGTGTTGGGTGGAAGATTTCCCACCTCATTTATCGTGTTTCTTTTGAGTATTTCTTCTTGTGAAAAATATTAGGATTAAACTAATTATATAGTTGCTTATGTATGATTTTTACATATTCGAAAATTATCTTCATGAAATGGAAAATGGGTTCAAGGTTCTTGGTTAGGGAAAAGGTATTACGTTGAAATTTTAACAAATTAATAGATACTAAAATGTTTTTTCTCAGTCATTTTTGCAAGAATATAATTTTCAATTTTTCATTTTGACACATAATCACTTTGAGATGATTCTATTATGTGTTAATGGCCCAATTATCAACTGGACTCGCACTATGAACTTGGATTGATTCCTTATATTGGGCGAAATCCAAAGAAAACAGTCATCAAATATTCTAAATATTTGCCCCCTATTTTTTTTTTTTTAAATCGTGAGAAACTTTACCGTCAAATCACCTATTTCAGATTTAAGCGGAGTAGGTAAAACTCCCAGTTGTCCCAAGTTTTTACAAGAATCACATTCTCTAGATTCAAACCCAAGACCTTAACGTGATATCCTGAACTCTACACCACAAAATCATACCCAGTAAGATTTTGCCCCATATTCTATCTAAGCTAGCTAACCCAACAAAAAAGAAAGTTTTCAGAAAATTATAATCCAATCCAATTTAAACAACTAAACCCAATAAAAATCTGTTTGAGTTAGGTTGGGTTAAGCTGCAAATATGTATTTAGTTTTATCAACTTATTAATAGTGAAATTATTAATTTTCCAAGATTTAGATGAAAGTTCCAAAATATTATAAAAAAAAATTTAAATTATTCATTTTCAATTTTTTTCATCTGCATTATATTCTATCTGAAACCTTACAAAAATTTGTCAATTTTCCACCACAAAAATGTGGAAATTGGTATGGTCAAATTTGGGCCAAGGGCATAATCATCTTTTCGTCCAGGCCCAATAGCGAACATGGCCCAATGTCCTTCAAATAGCTTCCCGACCAAAGTTGAGCCAAGGATCCAAACTCTCCTTACATCGGGCTTAATTGACAAAGCGGCCCATTTGCTTTCTACCAAAAGAAACACATTTTTGGACATTAATTGTTCCCCGAAAAATCAGCTACATTACATCAAAAATGGGAGGTAACGTGTTAATGGGAGCCGTCCACGTTAAATGCATATGTTATTATTAAATGCACACGTTAGAGCCCCCTTGGAGGCCTATAAAAGGAAGTATAATTCACAAATCAAGGGGAGGAAAAAATGATTACAACCCTGAGCTTAATCACTCTCATCAGAACCCTCTGAAGCACTGACCCACCGCCCTCACGGCAGTTCACGGGGATCAAGGTAGTCTCTGACCTTACTTCTCCTCCTACTGTATTAATAACTCATTTCCATTACTGACTTGAGTGTTGGAGTGCCTACGGCAGCCACCACACCGGTGGGAAGACCCTCCACGCTCACTCTTCCTTTGTTTTGCAGGATCGCTAGTGTCCCCAACCTACAAATTCTCGATTGTGGACCTCGGGCGAAAACCAGCGTCTACAAAATTAATATACTTTTGAAATTTTACATGGAACAATGATAATTTAAAAAATATTGTAATATATTTCGGACAATTGATAATTTTCCTAACATCTATATGGTCGACATGTGTCATAGGGTCGGGTCGACCCGCGACCCAACCCGATCTGATGTGATCCGACCCGACCCGTGAACATCCCTAGTAATTTGTTTATAATAAAACATAATTTTTTGACACAAAAAAATTGTTTTATATATTTTATTAAACCACTCATTGCATCTACAATATTATAATGGTAAGGGAAATGGACATTTATACCCCCCATTTGTTACATTTTGTTCTTGCAGCAAATCAGCACCTAATAAACAATTTTTTTTTTTTTTGGTTACACATATAAAGTAGTGGAATATGCTTTAAGCTTAGCTTACCTAATTAACAAATTATTTAACTATGGCACCGTGTAATTAACCATAAATAATTATAAAAATTAATTAATTTCATTGACCAAGTCTCTACCAAAATCTAAAAATAGTGACCATTGCCAACCCTAAGAGCTATAACTCATTTCCTCCAAATTCCAACCATATTTTTCCATGCAAACCCTAAATTCATCACTTCATTTTATTTATTTTCCTTTGCCACACCATTACCCCTCCTCTTGTGAACCGCTCCCCATTTCCTTATGGAGGAGCGGGTCCCACCTTCTGCCGCCGCTACCGGTGATCAAATCGATGAACCACCCAATCGGTACAGGCATAGTAGTCCTCGAAATCTTTCTTCCTTTGACGATTCCTTTGATTATAGCTCAGCCTCCGGGCCTCTAGGATCTTTACAATTTACCCTGGAAGAGGAAAATGAATCAAATACTTACGTTGTGCAAGTTCCTAAAGACCAAATTTACCGTGTTCCGCCGCCGGAAAACGCCAAGTTTGTTGAAAGGTACCGGAACCACCACACTAAAAAGAATAGGAAATCAATTTGCAGTCGCTTGTGTTGGATTGGATTGATCTTGCTTGTGATTGGCATATCAATTGGCATAACTCTAGTGATTTTATACAAATTAGTTTACAGCAGCCCTAAGGGTGCTGTATTTTCTATTATGGATGTCCATGTGAAGAACAAATCACGACCCGGATATGAATTTACAATCAAAGTGAAGAATCCGAATGGAAACGTTGGAATCAAATTTGAAAAAGATGGAAATGCATTTCTGTTCTTCAAAACTCACAAGCTTGCTACAGGAAAATTCAAGGAATTGCGACAAGAAAGCAGCGGTTCAAGAAATGTTAATATCACTCTTATGGGTTCAAATTCGGTGCCTGAAGATGTTTCCAAAAGCATAGATGATAAGAAAAAGGAACATGCAATTTCATTAAAACTGAAAATGAATTTAAAGGGGAATATGGATCTAGGGTTCTTGAATCTTTGGAGCAAGGATATGGACGTGGTTTGTGATTTTAAAGTGAGCACATTAAGGACAGGTACAAAAGTTTTATCTCAAAAATGTGACACTGAAATTAAATAACATACAATTTTAGATGGAGATTTGTGGTCTTGGTATAGGAAGATTTTCTCTGTGTGATGTTAATTTTTCATGGTTTGGCTTCGAAATTTCAGTATCCTTGTGTCAAAGATTGGGACATTTAAGTAACTTTTTTTTGCTTTTTTGGGTTTTGGATTTGTCTACATTTCATATAAATGTTAATAACTTCATATTAGGAGTATTTATCTTGGAGCTGGAGTCACATTTCACTGTTGCATCATCTACTAATTGTTACCAATTCTTCATTTTTCTCTATCTTATTTTATACTTCTCGGTTGTGTTTATGTTCATCTATAACTTTTCTGTTTTTTTTTTACCTGACTATGTTCTTATATATTGCTTTGTTTGGAATTATTTTGACAGAATTTCTACTTGTTATACTTTTGATTTCTCCTCTTCGATTCCTTCAATAACCAGAAACCAGAACTTAAATGTCAACAAATTTCGTGACAAACTTTTTATTAAAAACAAAAACTACACTGCAAACAAAAATGAGGAAGTTGGCGTGATGGTACTAAAATTGTACTTAACAACTTCATAAAGAGTTTGGTGTCTAAGTTTCAAGTCGTAATTAAGGCACCACTCTTTATATTTCTAAGACTATTGAAAGCTACACTGAGAGTGGTGATCGCGGACAACCACATCCACATGGGTGACGTGATAAAGTCATGCGGGAGCGTTCAGAGTTACGGTCGGTAATATGTCAGTAAAATCTTGACGCCAAATTTATGCATAACATACTTTTTTCCGTCGGAATATCGACGGATAAGTCCGTCGATAAAATTTCTTAATCTTTAAACAGTCAGTATTCGATCGATAATTATCAATTTTTACCAACAGAATAATTTCGATCAGTAATCCTGAATTCTCTTATAGTTGTTCGGAGAGCAACCATGAATGTTTTCGTCAAATACTCAGAGGAGACAATTGGCTTCGTAGAACTAAGTGATACGGAAAAACACACCTTCATAAAATGAAATTGATTTTTTATTACAAAATTAGTCCAAAAGTACAATTAATATTGTATCCAGAAACATTTTAAGGCAAACATATATATTCTGAACATGTATTGCCACCAAATTTGAATTGTGCAATTTTGATCTGCAAAATGGTTTTTTTTTTTTTAAAAAAATGTACAATGATTATCAACACGCATTTATATTTAGTGAGAAAAAACTAGCTACAATTTTCATTAGAGTTGAGCTATTCAACCCCTAATATCAGGGCTAATTAGATTGTCATACGCCTAAATATTGTATTTACAATTCGAAAATACACGATTAATGAGATCTTTATAAACATTTAAAATAATTTACAGATAATCCATTATAGTATTGATATCCTACTTACGTATAAAAATAGACATAAGTGCACCTAAGTGTAGGTATCACATCATTCATGCAACAAGTCAATCATCCATTGCCACGCGTGCTAAAAAATTAAAAAACAACTAAAAAATATGTATTAAATTATACATGTCATTTTCTAAGTCGTTGGTAGTACCACGTCACTCATACCTCCGTTGCACCAAAAAATTACTCGAATGGAGAAGATACATTCTGCTAATTAATACACACAAATTGAGCTTTATCAAAGACACAAAATTAAATTAAACCCTTTTAAATCAACCTAGCTCTACCACTATAGTATGCAATACAAAAATTGTAAACTTGAGGGGTAAACGTAAATTTCTCATAAAATATGCTAAATAGGGATGAGTCGTGATTAGTCAATTTCAATCTCATCTCGGGATAAAAAAAAATTATTTCGTTTCATTCCTCCTCGTCTCATCCAGCTAAAATCCTATCACATCCATCTAAAATTCTGTCTCACTTTTGTCTCGTCTCGTTCGAAAAAAATTGAGAATATTTTGTTGTCCATATCATTGCACAAATTTTTTAATCTACTGTTGACGGCTGATTTTGGTCTCAGGGGCAATATTGGAATATTACTCCTGAGACAATCCTCCCTCAATAGTGAATTTGTTTGGTTATGGGGGACCAAAAGCAAACTTATCAAAAGACAGATAAATGCACCAATCGACAAAGAGATTTAACGTGGTTCGGTGGATTTGGATCCGACCTACGTCCACGGGCACAAACATGATGATACTTTTATTGCTGAAACACGCTTCTCAGATCTTTTTTGTGTTTACAAGTCAGAGCTTGATGATTCTGATCTCAACTTTTTTGATGCCTTTTACACATACTCTGCCCTCCTATTTATAATAGTGTAGAAATCATATTCCTTCTCCTATAAGAATTTCCTAGTTGAAACTATTCCCTTTTTTCATAAGGATTCCTAGCCAAAAACTACATTTACTTCCTTTATCATACTAGGACATTGACTTACTAGTTTTCCTCATGAAAATAGGATAACTTGTCATCTTATCCACAATGATAGGGTGTTATCTTCTGGAGCACGCCTCGCTATATGGTCGGTCTTCATGAGGTCGGTCTTCATGTGGTCGGTCATAATAGTCCTTCGAGCTGAGAATGCTGTGTTGTAGATCTTTATAATGCCCGGTTATCCGATCTTATGTGGTCGGGTTACAGATCATAAGTGCTCGGCTCCTAACTCATGTGGTCGGGTCGGTATTAATGATCTCGATCAAGAGGGAGTTACCCTTTTGCCCCTGTCGTGCTGTCTTAAATACCATAGTGCCTAAAAACACCATCAACATCTGTCCCCTAGTTCTCGGTTCCAACGAGTATACAAGTTGGTGCCGGGAACTATAAAAAGATGGTGTGCTGATCGCCTTGCTGGTGGTCGCTCCAGAAATCACAGAGAAAAACGCATTGGCTGCAAATCTGGTCATTCCTGCCACCTTTATGTGCTCAGTCAACGAGGATCCCGATATCTACCCGTGGAGACAATGCTTTGCCCTTATGCTGACGACGACCGACTCGGTGGGACGTAACCCGACCCCGAGCTGAAATGAACACTTGGTTCCGGGGAATGTTACGTCCCCAGACCAAAAGGACGGACTCGGTGGACGTAACCCGACCCCGAGCTGAGATGAACACTTGGTCCTGGGGAATGTTACGTCCCCAGACCAAAAGGACGGACTCGGTGGGACACGACCCGACCCCGAGCTGAGATGAACACTTGGCCCTGGGGGAATGTTACGTCCCCAACCAAAAGACGGACTCGGTGGGACGTAACCCGACCCCGAGCTGAGAGAAACCAAGTGACCTCGGCGGAACGAATCCAGCCCAGAGCTATTTAACCAAGTGGCCTCGGGGGAACGAATCCAGCCCGAGCCTGATTAACCACCGTGGTCTCGGCGGAACGAATCCAGCCCGAGCCAGGTAATCTTTGGGACTTGCTCAGAAGGGAATTGAATCAACCTTGTGAAGCCCTACCGAATCTGGCACGGGCGTCCCCTTGCCAGATCAGTGAAAAACAAAATCAAAAATTTGAAAAATAAGACCAAAAAAGGTGGGGGTGACTCGGCACTTGTCCCAAAAGAAAACTTTTTACAAATGTAAACAACAGTACGGATGCCTCACAACAGCGTCCTGCCCGAGGCCTCCAAAACACAATTCTGAATCTTTCAATTCAGTGTCCCGGCGAACCAAGATTTGGATCAAAAAGAGCGTTTGATTGGTAAGGGCACATCCTCTACACGTCGGTCCACTGGGGAGCCTGTGTGTTTCGTGAGGGCTCCTCCTTACCACGCTGGAGTAGGCACACGCTACAGGGGCTCAACGCATCCCCGTGCTGTGCCTCTCACGGATCCAAGTGATGAATGGATCAAAGAGTGTCCGGGGCGCTAAGGGCATATCCCTCCTTAGGTCCGGTATCACTGGAGCTAGCAATCGTCACGGGGGCCTTGTCACTCCCCGTGCTATGCTTTCCCACGGATCCATTACATCGGGTAAATGAGGATCAAAGAGTGCTCGATACATTAAGGGCATATTCCTCCTTATGTTCGGTAACACTGAGCAAGCAATCGCCACAGGGGTATCATCTCTCCCCGTGCTATGCTTCCCACGGATCCTATGCATCGAGTATGTCCCTGAGGACCTCGAGCTAAAGAGATATTTGGTCCTGGGGAATGTCTTGTCCCCAATCCGATGAGCATGACCCGGTGGGCGTACCTGACCCCGAGCTGAAAAAGGCATTTGGACCTGGGGGAATGTTACGTCCCCAGTCGAAGAGCTGACTCGGTGGGATGTACCCGACCCCGAGCTGAAAGAGGCACTTGGACCTGGGGGAATGTTACGTCCCCAGTCCGAAGGGCTGACTCGGTGGGACGTACCCGACCCCGAGCTGAAAAAGGCATTTGGACCTAGGGGAATGTTACGTCCCCAGTCCTGAAGAGCTGACTCGGTGGGATGTACCCGACCCCGAGCTGAAGAAGGCACTTGACCTGGGGGAATGTTACGTCCCCAGTCCGAAGGGCTGACTCGGTGGGATGTACCCGACCCCGAGCTGAATAACCAAGTAGCTTCGGCGGAATGAAATCCAGCCCCGAGCTGAAAGAGGTATTTGGCTCTGGGGGAATGCCCCGTCCCCAGACCAATATGCGTGACTCGGTGGGACGTAACCCAACCCCGAGCCGAATAACTGAATGGCCTCGGCGGAACAAAGTCCAGCCCCGAGCCGATCATGTCTTAGTGCTTTGGTCGTTTCTTTTGTATTAGGCGCTAAGTTTGTCCCCGGTTTTTTGAGTAAGTCTTTCTATTTATGTTTTACGAAAGTGGACGAGAACCTTTTTGAAAAGAGAAAGTTTTTATTCATGTTTCGGGGACAAACTGCCCTTTTCTCAGTTGATTTGGCGGCCACATGCTCTTTGTCTGGTCGTCATAACTTCGTGGTCAATGTATTTGTTCAGATATCCGTTTCGTGCTAGGTCTTCCATCTGCTCTCGTAGATCTTTACATCCGTCCGTTGCATGTCCTCTGGAGTTGTGGTGTACGCAATAAGCCTTTTGGTTCCTCTTGTCCGGGGGAAACCTTCGTTGGTCGGGTTCTACTAAGAGGCCTTTCCCCTGGATCTCCATGACAATTTGTCCCAGTGGTTTCTTTAGGGGAATGTATGCATCTTCCCCGACCACATGGTTTACTTGGGTTGGCGCCCTTCTCTCTTGATTGTCCCGGTGCAGTGGCTTGAATTCTTTGTACTTCGGGAGTGGTCTTCTGGATTCTCTTTCTGTTCGGCGGGGAGCACCCTCCCTTGCGGTTCTTTCTCTGATAGTGTTCCCTTTTCGGGATACTTTCTCTTCGTTCTCCAATAAAATGAATTTTCGGGCCACCTCCAGAGCGGTGGCGTAGTCCGGGGTGTCTTGGATCCTTAGATGGGTCCATAGCCTTCCGACTTTCAAGGCTCCCTTCAAGCTTTCCAGGGCCTCGGGGGATTCATACCCTCCGACTTCGAGTACCATATTATGGTATCTTTCAATAAATATCTTCAGGGGTTCATCGTCTCCTTGCTTCATAAGCCTTAGTTCTCCAACTGTTTTCTTGGGGACACAAGCCCCTTGAAGTGCCGTATGAATGACTTTTTCAGTTGTGTGAAGCTGCTGATGCTTCTTGGGGCCAGGCTTCTATACCATAGGATGGCCGGTCCGGCCAGAGTTAAGGGGAATACTTTGCAAATGGCGTCCCCCGTTACCCCTTGCACCTCCATTAGTAGGACGAAACCTTCAATGTGGGTTTTGGGATCGGTATGGCCCTTGTATGGTGTCATGGTCGGCATGCTGAATCTTTTTGGGAATTTCTCTGATTTTATTTCCTCTGTGAGGGGGGACTCATCTTTGCCGTCCTGGATATCCCCTCTGTTTGTATTGGGATGTACTCCCCATTTGATCAGCTCTTCCCGTAACCAAGATTTCATGTTGCTATCTTTGGTTCCATTCCGCCTCCTGCGGTCTCCTTTCTTTCTGTTATCCCGGGGGTGGTGCTTCTCGTGGCTGGTATCTTCTCGCATTTCTTCGTCATATTCTTTCTCCTTTCGCCGGGTGTTGTGAAGGCTATCATAGGAGGGGTCTGGTGACGATTTGTCACTTTCTTCCTCCCAGGTGTCCTCGGTCTGGGAATCTCCCTGAACCACTACGGATCTTACCCTGTAAGGATCCCTCTTCCGGGGTCTGTCGTCCTCACTTATATCGACAATTCTTTTTCCTTCTGCTATGTCGTTCCTTCGTCGGCTAGTCCCCGCTTCAAATTTTTCATTGTGTGCTCCTTCTATCCTTTCCAACCGATCTACTATGGTTTTTAGCAGAGTTTGGCTTTCCTCCCTTTCTTTCCTAAGGTTTTCCTCAATCTTCTCCATCCAATCTGCAGCCGAGCTCCCTGATGGTTGGTGGCTTCCGTCTTCCGCCATTGTCTTACTACGCGAGCTGCTTTTTGTTGAGTTCCCCACAGACGGCGCCAACTGTTGACGGCGGATTTTGGTCTCAGTGGCAATATTGGAATATTACTCCTGAGACAATCCTCTCTCAATAGTGAATTTGTTTGGTTATGGGGGACCAAAAACAAACTTAGCAAAAGACAGATAAATGCACCAATCGACAAAGAGATTTAACGTGGTTCGGTGGATTTGGATCCGACCTACGTCCACGGGCACAAACATGATGATACTTTTATTGCTGAACACGCTTCTCAGATCTTTTTTTGTGTTTACAAGTCAGAGCTTGATGATTCTGATCTCAACTTTTTTTGATGCCTTTTACACATACTCTGCCCTCCTATTTATAATAGTGTAGAAATCATATTCCTTCTCCTATAAGAATTTCCTAGTTGAAACTATTCCCTTTTTTCATAAGGATTCCTAGCCAAAAACTACATTTACTTCCTTTATCATACTAGGACATTGACTTACTAGTTTTCCTCATGAAAATAGGATAACTTGTCATCTTATCCACAATGATAGGGTGTTATCTTCTGGAGCACGCCTCGCTATATGGTCGGTCTTCATGAGGTCGGTCTTCATGTGGTCGGTCATAATAGTCCTTCGAGCTGAGAATGTTGTTGTAGATCTTTATAATGCCCGGTTATCCGATCTTATGTGGTCGGGTTACAGATCATAAGTGCTCGGCTCCTAACTCATGTGGTCGGGTCGGTATTAATGATCTCGATCAAGAAGGGAGTTACCCTTTTGCCCCTGTCGTGCTGTCTTAAATACCATAGTGCCTAAAAACACCATCAACATCTACCATGCATAATGTCTAATACAAAACTATTATTTATTGTAAATCATTATCAGAAGTGGCAAAATGAATCAACTATTTGAATTTTTATCGAATCTTAAACGAATCGAATCTAAATGTGATGAATTCGTATTCGATTCATTTATTCGTTTAGTCAATGATATTATTTAAATAATTTACCACACTTGATTTACATTAATTCCTCATAAATATATACATAAGAAATATGTAATTAATATATTTACTAAAAATATCTCACCAAATATCGAAAATATTACTTTTCTATGATAATTAGCTATAATTTCTCGAATCTTAATTGAAAATTAACAAAAACTAGTAAATAAAAATAATAAAACGAATCTTAAATGAATAACCGAATTAATGAGCTTAAATTCGTATTCGAATCGAATTGAATTGACCCATTTATTAAACGAATCCATTTTTTCAAACCCTATTCGCTTTAAAGCGAATTGAATCGAACGAATAAACGAATCCGGACCCAAATTGTCACTCCTAATCATTACATACTTTCACAACACTTTGATAACAAAAAAAGGCATTTTTACAATTTCTGAATAGGATATGCCCAAAAGAGTTTTTGAATAGGCATTGTTTTAGCAGAAATCATTTCGAACAAATCATTTTTTTTTTCAAAGAAAATCATGTGCTCGTTCTCTCACTTTTTCAATGCCCAAATAGTCAATGTAAACGTCGTCGTCTCATGATATATCTCATCTAATTAACAAATAGAAATTAAAACGAGATTCGTTTTCTCACACAAACAAACAAACGAACAGAAGAAATAAATAAATATTAAATAAAATAAAGGACATAATATTTTCAGATTTCATTGGATTCCTTTTAGCTTTCCATTAGAATATGCTCTTTTTCAATTTCCCTTTGTACATCACTGAAGATTTCATTCGTTGATTAGGATTTTTAATTTTATTACCTGTATCATGAAGTACAATAGCAAAACTTTTTTTTTTTTTAAATTATTTGAAATCTCGTCAAACCATCCCTTTCAGGCTTAAACGAAACAGATAAAATCTCTGACTATCCCAAGTTCTTATAAAAAAATGTATTTTCTGGATTCGAACTCATGACCATAAAGTGATATCACGAGCTCTACACTATTAAATCACGCCCTTGAAAACTACAATAACAAAACTTCCATTGAAGATTCATCCAAAGTCAAGAATGTTCTCACGAAATTGCTCACTCTTTTAGGTACATATAAATGGTACCCAAATATATCAAATATTATTATTTTGATAATTAAATATGTAATTTAAATGATTAAATATGTAAATTTTATCAATAAATTACCCTACTCTTGTCACTTTTCTTAATTTAATTTTATTGATGAAGATATCCCCACATGCGATCATGATGTTAGCACACCGTCCAAGGTAATATTGATGATTCGATTCAAATTCTAAAATTCAAATTGGATTGATGAGATCAATAGATATATATTTAATTTTCTTTTTAATAAAAAATTTGATTGATAATTTTTTTTTACTAAAAAACTTTTTTTTGAAATGTAATCATGATTGAATATAATTTTTATTTTATTTTAAAAAGTCATCTATATCTCAACAAAATCTCAAATTAAACACATCTCATATGACTTGAATTCTTGATCTTTTTTTCTAATACAATAGTTAAACCAACTAAATTATAATTTGAGTATTGATTGAATATAAACTTGAATCATAAGTAATAAATATAAGTTTAGTTTCTTTTAAAACTAAATTAAATTAATCATTAATTGTTGACTATATTATATAAATATATTTAATTAAATTATTTCATAAAAATAATAGTAATTAGGGAACGTATAAAATTCCGAATTCTAATAGATATTTGGGATCTTATATCGTTCAGTATAGGACTCGAGATGATTTTTTGTCCAAATTCAAAATCCGATAAAGAATTAGGGCGATTTTAAGTCCTGATCGATTGTCATCATTAATAATATATATATATATATATATAGAGAGAGATTAAACACGGGGAATGACAGGATTAACATCATCCAATTTTAAAAAACTTTTAATAATTATCATTATGTACAATTAAATAATTAATCTTTAAATTTAAAGCAACAAATACTCGAATGAATTAAAAAAAAGGGATAGATAAATTAATTAATTTATGGGGGTGTATTGAATTGGGATTTTAAAAGACTATTTTAAGTTAAATAAATCTTATGGTATTCAATTAAAACTTTTAAATAATCTAAAAAGTTTTGTGGTATTCCATTAAGACTTTTAGGACTTTTTAAATAGGGTGTCCAAATCAAGTGGTATTCAATCAAGACTTTAAACAAATAATAAAAAGTCTTATGGTATTGAAAAACTTGTTGATTTTGAAGGATTTTCCTATATATGAGATTGTGTGAGACTTTTGTTGATAGTTGTATAGATGTATTTAATATAGTAGTTATGCATTTATTGTGGTAGTTGTGTTTAAAGACTATAAAAAGGCCTCTCATTGTAATTCAAAACTCAAGTAAATGTTAATATACATTTTCTTCTCTAATTCTCACATGGTATCAGAGCTTAGGTTCTTTCCAGAGGTGTAGAAATTCGGTTTTCGGGAATGGAAAAGTCAGATGCTATGCAACCCATTCCTACCATTCTCATAGGTTCAAACTATCGTCTCTGGGTTCATGGAATGCGTAGTTTTCTCAAGGGTCGGAAACTATGGCGTTATGTTACTGGAGATGTCAAGCCCCCCACTCGGCTTACTGATGAAACTGAAGGACAGCTCGCTGATCGTCTCGAGGATTGGGATAGAAAGAATCACCAAATTTTGACATGGTTCCGGAATACTTCGGTTCCAGCTATTCATCATCAATTTGGGCGCTACGAAACTGCCAAAGAAGTTTGGGATCTGCTAACATTAAGGTACACCTCTTCTGATCTCTCTAGTCAGTATCAATTATGAGAAAAGTTGTATAATTTGAAACAAGAGAAATGTCAGTCTATTACTGATTTTCTTGCACAAATGGAGAATATTTGGGACCAACTTGCTTTGTCAGAACCATCAATGAGTTGCACCGTTGATGCAACTAATTATACGACACACCGTGACCGTATGCGACTAATTCAAATCCTTATGGCCCTTACTGATGATTTTGAATCTTGTCGAGCTTCATTGTTACATCAATCTCCTATTCCTACATTAGAAGCTGCTGTCTCTCGATTATTGTCTGATGAAACTCGTCTCGGCTTACTTAAGCCATCCCACGATGATGTTGTGCTTGCCGCCGCGGATAAACATTTCTCAAAAGGTGAAGGTAAATTTTGCCGTACCTGCAACAAATCTGGTCATACTCTTATTGAATGTAGTCTTACTGAATGTCACAAATGCAAGAAAAGAGGCCATATTGCCGCTCACTGTCCCACTAAGGTGAGTTGTCGCTACTGCAAGCTGTCTGGCCATTCCATTGAGCAGTGCCCCACTCGTCCCCCAAGATCTAATCAACCCTCCAAAAGATAGCAATTCCAATTGCTGCTGCTACCTCTGAGGTTACTGTCTCTCCAACATCCATTGGTAACTTATAAGCACTCCTTAGACAAATACTCTCACCCATCTCAGTACTTATACTGCCTTATCTGTCAATTCAGGTAATTCTCCTTGGTATTTTGACTCTGATTGTTGCAATCATATGACTTCTCAATCCTTGTTATTTTCTTCCACCTCTCCAACCACGAATATTTCTCCAATCTTCACTGCAGATGGCTCACAAATGCTTGTAAGCCAGTCTGGCCACATATCAACATCTACACTCACATTACCAAACATATTTCTTATTCCCAAACTTACATTCAACCTTATTTATGTTGGTCAACTATGTGAACTTGGATTAGAATTGATATTCTCCACTAATGGTTGTCGTGTGCAGGATCCGCAGACGGGACAGGCCGTAGAATTGGGCGTCTGTTTGAACTCACCTCTCTGCATCTTCCTTCAAATCATTTTTCCCAATTATGTGTTGTATCTACTTCATCTTCTCTTCACTTTTGGCATATGCATCTTGGTCATGCCTCGATAAATAAACTTCGTCATTTAGTTTCTAATGGTTCACTAGGTTCTGTTAAAGACCAGCCTTTCCATTGTGTCTCTTGTCAACTTAGAAAACAATCAGCTTTGTCCTTTCAACATAATAAACATAATTTTGTTGCTCCATTTGATTTGGTCCACTCTGATGTATGGGGACCTTCACCTACAGCCACTATGGGAAGATCTAAATATTTTGTCTTGTTTATTGATGATTATTCTCGATTTACATGGATCTTTCTTATGAAACAACGTTCTGAACTACCTCAAATTTATATTGACTTTGCAAACATGATCAAAACATAATTTTCCAAAACTATCAAAATTTGAGGACCGACAATGCCAAGGAATATCTTGACTCCAAAATTCAACACTTTTTAAAAGCCCAATGAACAATTTCACAACGATCCTGCCCATATACCTCTCAACAAAATGGACGAGCCGAAAGAAAACATCGTCATATTTTAGATTCCACTCGATCCATGCTCATTTCATCATCTTGTCCTGAACGCTTTTGGGGTGAAGCTGCCCTTACGCTGTTTATGTTATTAATCGTATTCCTTCTTCAGTCACCAAACACAATTTGTCTCCTTATGAGTGCCTTTATGGTGTTTCCTCTCCTTATGATCTTCTCAAGGTTTTTGGGAGTGTTTGTTTTGTTCTTCTTCATCCCACAGAGCATCACAAGTTAGAACCACGTGCCAGATTTTGTTATTTCTTAGGATATGATATTCAACACAAAGGGTATCGTTGTTAGGATCTTGTGTCAAAGAAACTTCGCATCTCTCGTCGTGTTATTTTCTGGGAACACGTTATGTTCTCTTCTATTTCTAAGTTCACAGTGTCACCTTCAGATCCTCCTCCACTTTTCACTAATCCATCTATTAAGTTGTTTTCATCTGTTGCAAGTACTCATGGTGAACATACAGATGTCCAACCTCCATCAACGCTTGTTCTTGATGATGCCCCTCCTGCAGATACTGCACCAGAGACCATTGGTGACTCATCTCCACTCTATCCTACCCGAGTAAGAAATCCTCCCTCTTACCTTCGAGATTATCATTGTTTCTCTGCTCTTGTTTCTTTGCATGAACCTCAGTCCTATAGGGAGGCTTCTTCTAATCCTCATTGGCAGCAAGCTATGCAAGATGAATTACAGGCATTGACAAAGACATGTACTTGGGACTTGGTTGATCTTCCTCCTGGCAAAAATCCAGTGGGATGCAAATGGGTTTACAAAATCAAAACACATTCAGATGGATCTATTGAGCGTTATAAAGCACGACTTGTTGCTAAATTTTGCTTAAGAGTATGGGATTGATTATGATGAGACTTTTGCTCATGTTGCTCGTCTTACCTCAGTTCGCAGTCTGCTTGCAATTGCTGCTGCTCGGCAATGGAGTCTGTTTCATATGGATGTCAAGAATGCATTCCTCAATGGTGATCTCACTGAAGAAGTTTATATGACGCCTCCTCCAGGTCTTGATCATCCACCAAATACAGTATGTCGCATGCGACGTGCCTTATATGGTTTGAAGCAAGCTCATCGTGCATGGTTTGCCAAATTCAGTACCGCTGTCAGACAAATTGGATTCACCTCCAGTCCACATGATTCAGCCTTATTTCTTCAAAAATCCAAAAAGGGTATTGTGATATTACTTCTTTATGTTGATAATATGATTATTACTGGAGATGATATTTCAGGCATAGCAGATCTCAAACAGGCTCTTAGTCAACAATTTGAAATGAAAGATCTTGGTCCTTTGAGTTATTTTTTAGGCCTTGAGGTTATTTGTGCTGATGATGGTTATCATCTCTCGCAAGCCAAGTATGCCTCTGATCTTCTTTCTCGAACTGGCCTTACAGATAGCAGACAGCTCCAACTCCAATTGAGTATAATACTAGTCTTACACCTATAGATGAAGATAACACTCCCATTGATGATCCTACTCTCTACAGACAATTGGTTGGAAGCCTCATTTATCTTACAGTCACTCGACCAGACATTTCTTATGCAGTTCACATTGTCAGCCAGTTCATGACCGCTCCTCGTTCCACTCATTATGCTGCAGTACTTCGCATCCTTCGTTATGTTAAAGGAACTCTCTTTACAGGTCTCCATTTTTCTGCTACTTCATCATTGGTTCTTCGAGCCTATTCTGATTCTGACTGGGCAGGAGACCCTACTGATCGTCGATCAACTACAGGTTACTGTATTTTTCTTGGTGATTCACTTATTTCTTGGCGCAGCAAGAAACAGACATTGGTTGCCCGCTCGAGTACTGAGGCTGAATATAGAGCTGTTGCTGATACTATAACTGAACTTATATGGTTACGTTGGCTTCTCGAAGATATGGGAGTCCATCAACCATCATCTCTCACTCTTTACTGCGACAACAAAAGTGTTATTGCAATAGCACATAATGATGTTTTTCATGAGCGCACCAAACACATTGAGATCGATTGTCATTTCATTCGTCAACACGTTGCTTCTGGCACTATTTCCTTGAAGTATCTCAAATCCACTGATCAGCTAGCTGATGTCTTCACTAAATCCTTTCTTCTGGGACGTTACACTACATTTGTTTCCAAACTCAATTTGATTTCATCTAAACCACCTTTAGTTTAAGGGGGGATGTTAGTTGTTAGTTGTGTGTTGTGATGATGTTAGTTGTGTTATGTTATTAGTAGTTATTAGTTGATAGTTGTATAGATGTATTTAATATAGTAGTTATGCATTTATTGTGGTAGTTGTGTTTGAAGGCTATAAAAAGGTCTCTTATTGTAATTCAAAACTCAAGTAAATGTTAATATACATTTTCTTCTCTAATTCTCACAACTTTTTAGTAGAAAGTATAAATATCAAATCCTATAAAAAAAATCTCACCCTAACTCATCAGAATTTTGAGAGACTTTTGACAGGAGATTTGTACAAATTAGAACACACTCCTTTACTTTTGATCATGTATATGGGAGCACTGGTTCTTCTTCGTCTGCCATGTTCGATGAATGTATTTCACCACTGGTTGAGTGGTTGATGGTTTGTTTCAAGGGTATAATGCTATTGTCCTTGCTTATGGTCAGGTAACTGCTCGATTGAAGCAATGTAGTACTCTTGCTTAATCACTTTTCATGTGGTTGACATTTCGATATGTAACAGACAGGATCTGGAAAAACATATACAATGGGAACTGGCTTCAAAGATTATCAAATTGGCTTTAAAATTATCATTTCTTTGTTATGATTTGCATTAATTTATGATTTTGAATATTCGTTTTTATTTATGGTTATATTTCATATGATTCTATTTTCTGTTATTGTTGATGCAAATATCCACAGTTTGAACCAATTGACTTTCATTAGTTTTTTTTTATTTTATTTATGATTTCATTCCATATAATATCTATTTAAAAAAAAAAGAAAAAATTTATATGTAGTTCTTTCAAATTTTACAAATTCTTATGATATAAATATTTTAAAATCTTATAAGTAAAAAATCTTTACTAAAAAAAATGTCATAAAATCTTATAAGTCATTACATTCTTTAAATGTCTTTTAAAATCTACTGGACTTATTTATCGATAAATAATATTTTAAACTCTCAATTGAATACACCCCTATAATTATATGCTCACATAATTTAACAAATAACTAAGCACATAAACATTGAAAAAACAAAAAACGCTCGACTATAGGATAAATTTATTTTATATTCTTAACTATTTTATATGTATATAATTATATGCTCAATTATGTGTATATCATTTTTGTTCGAAATTAGTCCACCCTAATTAAAGTCCATCTTATATCTTTATAAGCGTGCAAGTTACCAAAAATAACTCGAAATTCAAATTCCAACTATACCCTTAATTACTGATGACATACCTCGCTATATGGAGGAGTTCTCCCGAGAACAGAACCAGTTGATGATGAAACAAGTAGGGACCCCGACCCGACCTAAAGAGAAAGTGTCAGTTATGTCAGCATTTGAATATTTATGGAAGCCGACCTGAGGTGGTTCATGCTTACTGACCCGACCAGACCCGAGGTGAAGAAGTTGAGAAGATTTCACTAAGCATCATTCACCTTGGCATCCCGACCCAAAGAACTGAGCTGAAACCATAATATTTTGTACTTGAAAGCATATGACGTATGCCTTAATTGGAAGTTTGAGTTTATGGAAGACTCATGTGATAGGAGTAAGTCAACGACTCTCATTGGGAAGAGACTCGGCTAGACGGAACAATATTATATTGGTTGAACCACAAGGGGGCACGTCAACAGAACGTGTCGTAGTGGCCGAAAGGTTAGAATGATGGATTTCAGCTGATAGTGGTAGTTGAGTCAGATGCTATAACGATTGTTTGCTAAGTGGTTGGGGAAAATGAGCATGAGACAATGATGACAGAATGACATGAGATGACGTCATGAGTTGGTGGAATAGTGGATTTAGAAGCGTATATAAAGGGGTTGAAGTTGCAGATTCAAGGGTTAGCAATTTTTACATCACACAACTTGTAAATAGTTAAGAGCAGAATAGTGGTGGTAGAGAGAGAAAGCTGATCGGTACCCGATCCCTTGAGATATTTTTAACGGTTAGTTTAAGACCCGATATGTTTTACACTATTTATAAGCCCACCACATCACTTGTATCTCAGGTCGGTCTTGACCTCGAGTAGTAATATAAACACTCATCGTTCTATTACATTTATATATATATATATATACATATTATTTTAATTTATTATATTTATTTTCTATTTTTTTCCGGACCCAGGTCTATCCGGGTCTGGACCCGTACGAACCCGAGTCCGGATCCGGATTCGCCCAGGTCCGGATTTTTTAATCCCGGACCCGGATCATCTGGGTCTTACTGCCATGCCTAACCCTATCACAATGCCACGTGCCCCCTCAATCCCTCACTCTATATATTTTGTATTATTCACTTAACACTCACAAACTCAGCTCCAGAATCAATGGCCATGGCTCTCAAAAGTCTTCTCATCTCACTCTTCTTCTTCCTCTCTGTCTTCAACATCTCTTTCGCTGTAAGTAATTCAATTTTTTGTTTTTTTTTTTAATAAAAAAAAAAATAAATTTCGTGTAAAAAATTAATCAAATTGTTTAACAAATGCGCGCTATAATTAACAGGATGAAAGCGATGATTGTGTGTATACGGTGTACATTAGAACCGGCTCGATCTTCAAGGGAGGCACGGACTCGATCATCAGCTTGACGCTCTACGATGCTTACGGTGATACCGTGCAGATCAACGACGTCGAAGCATGGGGCGGATTAATGGGCCCGGGCTACAATTACTTCGAGAGGGGCAATTTAGACATTTTCAGCGGGAGAGGGAAGTGTTTGAGTGCGCCCCTGTGCGCCTTGAATCTTACATCAGACGGCTCAGGGGATCATCACGGATGGTACTGTAATTACGTGGAGGTGACGTCGACTGGGGTCCACACGGCATGTGCTCAGCAGCAGTTCACGATCGAGCAGTGGCTCGCCACTGATACGGCGCCGTATGAGTTGAGTGCTATTAGGAATAATTGCGATTATTATTATAATAATAATAATAATAAAAATGGTCAAAGAGTCGACAAATCTAAGCCCTTGGCTTCTATTATGTAATGTGAGAGTTTATGATGAGATAACAAATTGTTTTGAGATTTGAGAGGATGGATCAATGGATATTGTATTTGTGATGAATAAATTTTGTGGTTAACTATTGGGCCTTAGTTGCATTTGTGTTAAGTGATAATATGGGTAAAACCTTTGTCAGTAGGAAACTACCCATTAGTTTCGTTACATCTTAAACGAATCGAATATGAATCTATCACGTTTTAATTCGATACAAATTCGATTCGTTGATTTGTTTTGCCACCCCTAGTAAAACCCTCGGTTGTCCCAGACTCTTACAAGAAATGAACTCTCTGAATTCGAACACGGAAATTCAATATGAGATCATGAATCATACACCACCAAACAACGTCCATTGACAACGTTAACTCTTACTATTGGTTCAATAGAATAGCAGAAATTTAATTAATGAACTTTGCTAATTTAGTATATGAGTTGTTATCTATTTAAATTTTGATTTAAGTAAGTAAGTAGGTTAGTTACCATTTGTTTAATGGCCAATTTTCGTGTAATGTGTGGGGGTTAAGCGAAGCATGTGATACATGAAGAGTTGAATTTCTCAGTTGTCGGTCGGATTTTATTATTATTTTAATGTCCAATTTTAATTTTACAGGAGACATGTGGCAGAAAAGGTCCATGACTGTTTGTTTCTTGAGAAAATCTAGAGGCACTTTGGGTACAATAAATTCGATCTTATGGGTTTTGTATTAAGCTGATAAAAGCGGAAATTATTATTTTTTTCACATATAAGTATTATTCTTTATGAAAATTTTAAATTCACATTTAAAAATTATGAAAAAATGTACACATTTTAAATTTAAAATTAGAAAAATGAACGATTTAAAAATTTTTAATGGTAAAATAATAATTTCCCATATTATAGCAGTTGTCACAGGATTCAAATATTTTTGTACGCCCGACACTCTTAATTAGTTATTTTGTCGTAAGCTTGATATGAATTAATTCAATTACAGCGCCATGGCCCATACACTCTGTTGGAAGTATTTTCAAGTTCCATAGGGTTTTTGAACACTACGACAGAGGTAGAAAGGGTAAGTCCTATTTAAAAATCGTTAATGTCGATCCGGCCATGATGATGTTCCAGGTAGAAGAGACCAAATACTTTGTAATAATGGCCGACCATTTTAGCACGGCCAGTCAGATATCATCAGATCGGCAAACAACTTCTCTCGTATCAAGGATCGTGGGGACCGACCTCGTGAAGACCGAGCATGAAGTATAAATATCTTCCACCGCCTCGTCCTTATAGAATAAGGTGATGAGGCACTGTCTTTATGAGATAAGATGATGTGATGTAATGATAAAAAAAAAACAAGATATTTTTTGGCCAAGTGGAATTGGGGAGAGAAATTCATTAATACATTCACATGGAAGGTATCCACTAGAAGGGGCATGTAACCGCCTCTTTTTAGTATAAATAGAAGGGGGAAATACATTTGTAATTTTGGGGGGAGAGGGGTTTTTGGATTGATGAGCAAGCAAGTTACTAAAATAGCTAGAGAGAAAATATCTTGTAAACACAAACTGCTCGGTTAACACCCACAAACAGGTTGACCAAGCCCATTGCAGTAATAAAACATCATCTGTTTTGTGCCTGTGGACGTAGGTTGGATCCACTCCGCTGAACCACGTTAACTCTCAGTATCAATCTGGGTGTTTTACCTCTGTCTGCCAAAGTTTGCTTTTGGTTTTCCTCATAACCAAACAAATTCACTGCTGAATGAAGGTTGAATCCCGGGGATAATACATTTCCGTTATTGTCCCTGAGACGAAAACCAGCCGTCAACACACTCATATTTGACTATTTAGCATGCGAATGATATAAGATTTGGAAATTACATTTTAAAAAAATTGAGTTGTGTTTTTAGTGTTTATTTAATTTATTTTTTTTCGTTAGCTTTTGAATGTTTGCAAGTTCCATGTCAAAACATGCTTATTTGAATTTTAATGGTTTCAATACAATTTTGGATATATTTGGATAATCTTTAAAGACTTCCATATTTGAATTGTGTTTGAAACGATATTCTAACATATCTTTTAGAAAGTTCTAATTTAAAGTGTATTTGAAATGGCATTCTAATATCATAGTGCATTTTCGAACGCTATAATGTGCGTTTAAATGCTACGTTATAATACCGTGCTAAGTTACAGTAATTTACTACGATATTTTTACTTTAGAGGCGTAAATTAGGTTTTGAAAAACCTAAACAATACTCCAAGTACAAATGTGTTGGTGTCTTTAACAATTGAGGAAGCCATAGAATACAATTTAGAACCTCCTTAATTTTGAGAAATCTTTCTTTGAGAATTAAACCCAATCTTCCATGAGATTTCTCGTAATTTTGAAACATCAACACATCCAAACCAAATCCTAACCCACAGAGTTATGTGGAGATATTGATTATCAGAATTCTGACAACAGATATGATAAATTCGCTTATTGATTATCCAATGAAGATATTTCAGAATTTTAAAGATTTTTTTTTTTTTTTTTTTGGAAACGATGGAAACCCGCCACCAAACCACCTATTCTGGGCCGCGGCGCTGGTAAAACCACCGGCTGTCATAGGCTCTTACAAGAAGTGCACCCCCTGGATTCGAACCCAGAACCTTAAGGTGAGATCCTGGATCATACACCACCAAATCACACCCCGTGAGGACAGAATTTTAAAGAATGCTACTTGTTGTGTGCTTGAAAAGTCACTTCAAGTTATTATATTATGGGTTGTAGAGTCTATAAAATCAGAACATCAGTATTTTTCACTTTTAATATTTGAAAACATATTTGATATAATATTAGAAACTGTGTTCAAAATTTATAAACCTAAAATCTTGTTTGATGGAATATATAAAAAGTAAAAATATATATGTGTGTGTGTTTGCCTGAACCTGTTTCCAGAACAAATTTAAATTGAATTTATTAGTCAATAGTGGTGATTACCTATAAATTAACTAGCACCATAAATCTATGTAGAAATAATCTTTTAAAATATGGTAATAACAACTATGTGCTCAAGTGATTGTTGATATAAAAAAAAATAATAATAAAGTCATATTAGTAATGAAGATAAATTAAGTAAAAAATTAAAATATTGGTTTGCATAAACATAACAAAATGACTACTGTAAGATTGATTTATAAATAGAAAATATAACCACTTTTTTTTTTTTTTTTTGGAAACGATGGAAATCCCGCCACCAAACCATCTATTATGGGCCGCGGCGCAGGTAAAACTACCGGCTGTCCCAGGCTCTTACAAGAAGTGCACCTCCGGATTCGAACCCAGAACCTCAAAGTGAGATCCTGGACCCTACACCACCAAGCCACACCCATTGGGGACGAAAATATAACCACATCGAAGATGAAGAACAAAATGTGAAGGGAAATAAAATAAAGCGAAATATTTTATTTCTAAGAATTATGTTTAATAATTATAAGATGGATTATGTTCGGAAAAAAATAATTACGGAAAAGATATTTTTAGGGGATATTTTTTGTGATATTCTAGTGACATTTCTGCTCCAAGCAACTGTACATTTTGGAGAAAGACAAGAATGTACAACTGTTTGAAACATCAATATCAATAAAATATTATAAAAAATGTCTCGCTATAATTACTGTTACCGAAAAGATTATGCCCTTTCAATTCAATGCGTCTTAGTTAAGGGTGGCAGTTTAGGCCGAAGCCCGGCCCGTGATACGAAAGTCCTGGGCCGGGCTCGATGATTTAATCCCGGGCCCGGCCCGGGATTAAAATAAAAAATAAATATTTTAATTTATAAAATATATATATTTACATAATAAATTTTTATATTTATAATTTTTTATAATAAAAAATTATAAATTTTCTTATAATTTTTTGTAAGAAACAAATTCAAGAATTTATTGCAAAAACTACAAAAGCAACAAATCTCAATATGTTTGCAAGAGAAACAACAATAAAAATAAAACAGGCCACGGAAGCTATTACAAAAAGAAAACAAAGAACACTGAAGAGTGATTTTCTCTCTCTATTTCAGCAGTTGCTGCAACCCAAAAACTTAAAATAAATAATTAAATATTTTTATTTATAAAATATATATATATATATATATATGTAATAAATTGTTTAATTTAATTTTTTTATAATTAAAAAATTGTGCCCGGGCCAATTTTTTTTATAAGCCCGGCCCATTGTCATCCCTAATCTTAGTATGCTTGTATGGTGGTCTTTTTCTTTTAAGGCGTCCAAGAATTTGTTAATAAACTCAGAACATCAGATCTAGACATTAGGGGTGGTCATAAATGAGTTTTTAAAATATAGACATATATCAATAAAGAATAAAAAATATAAAAACTTAAAAGGTGTTCCTTCTAAAATTTGTGTCTAATATTGAGTCGGGAAAAAAAAATAATATGATTTTTTTTAGGGCCATAACTTGACAAAAAATTTGAGCCGAAAATAAATAATAAAATAAAATAAATCTTAGATTAGGCCCTAATTTTAATATATATTTTAGGGGCTCCAAATAGCCGCAGAGTTGGATATTGATTAAGAGTCTTTGTTGAAACTGGCTAAGAAGAAAAGTGAGAACACTTTCTATATTATATCATATTGTATCGTCTTTTTTTTTTTTAAACAAACCAAATATAAAATATAATAATATATATCACTTTGATATGTTTCATTTTTCCATCCCAATAAATGTAATTTAATGGTGTAGGATTCAGGATCTCACTTCTTGTTCGAATCCAATTTCAATTTTGGGCTTGGTTTGGGCCCAAATAAACTCATCCCAATCAAGCCTTCTAGGCATTTTATTCTTGCAGATTCTCGTAGATTCGGCACAAGATTGAATGATCAATTAAAGTAGTCCTAAATTTTCATCAAATGAATTGTTTAATTCGATGAAGTGTATAATGATTTTTTTAATATTGACATTTCTCTGAACCATAATTAGACCAATATAGTGCAATTCGAATGTCGGTCCGTAAAGGGTAGGAATTTGTCACGACTATATTTCAGTCATGACTATTTTGAAGTAGCTCATGCCTCATGTTGATGTTGTATTTTTAAGCACTATGTCAAAAAAGTGTAGGCGGGGACAAGGACGAGATTTCCCCCCTCTTTTTTGGAAATTCAAGTGTTCAGAGGGTTCGGATCGGTCATCACTCAGAAAGAAAAGTCTGAACGTGGTCTCCATATTTAACCGACCAGGGCACGCAATACGATATTAGCTACGAGGCCGACCACTTTTTGGTTGTCAGCTCGGCTCAGATCCATCTTGGTCTCCGTGTGAAGGTCGAGAAGCCCAAATATATCAGGACGGGATAGGAGTAGTTGATGAGTTGAGTAAAAGAATTCGGCCGACCACTTACATGTGAAGTCCAGCTTGCAGCATGAACAAAGTCATGCATGCAGCCAACGCCGAAAGTTTGATATGAAAACTTGTCACCTTTGCCAGCAAGAGAGCAGCTGATGAAGTTGGAAAAAGGTGGCCAAACCGCGTGACACTGTTCACGCGGTTTTGGCATTATAAAAGAGAGCCCCCAGATCATTCCTTAGTATCCCAGTGAGAGTGTAAATGGTAGAGAGAAGTGTGAGGTTTTTTTATTTAGTTTTCTTTGTGTAAAACTTGTGTATTATTCTTGATAGTAATAATACGAATTTGGTTTTTCCTCAAACACTTCCAAGAGTGATCGTTATTTCACAACAAGTGGTATCAGAGCTTTGGTTCTTCATTGGGATCGAAAAACCGAAGAACGGAGTTTGGTTCGGAAAATTCGAGTTCCGGAAAAGTTGTCAAAAATTCCTTTTGAGGGTACCAACAGCTAGTTCACGTCGAGATGAGCACGGTGGTATTTTCCGGCAACCGAACCGACGTCCCAGCATCCCTCACGTGCCGCACGCTCCGTCCAGAGAGGTCTCCACGTGCCCCCACGCGCATCACGCGTCTCACGCGCGCCAGAGGTTGAAGACGGTCTGAGTCAGCATCCACGTCAGCGACACGTGTCAGCCACGTCAGCATACGGGTCCCACACTGCCACGTCAGTTTGCCACGTCAGCACGCCACGTCAGCTGCCACGTCATCCGTACGTCAGCAAAGCGGGTCCCACCTGCCACGTCAGCAGCCTGGTAAATTTCATTTAGCACCCTGAAGTTTTGAAATTTACAGTTTTGCCCCAGAACTTTTAAGAATTTACAAATCAGTCCCTGTGTCGGATTTAGACCAACGAAGTGTCTATTCCACCATTTTCAACCGTTCCGGACGCAACGGTGACCTCCGATTTATGAAATTCAGACCCGATTTTAGTGCATTCCCATTTTAAACTTTAAAACTTAAAATGGAGATGGAAGATTCTCATTCTGGTGCAATGATTAAACTGGCTGCCACTAATTACTCCCTCTGGAGACCTAGGATGATAGATTTTTACATTGTAAAGATCTGTTTGATGTCATCGAGTTGAAGGGAGTGAAACCAGAGTCTGTTAAGGAGTATGACTGGAACAAACTCAACAACAGAACCCTGGGTCAGATTAGGCAGTGGATCGGTCACAATATCTTTCACCACGTAGCACAGGACACAGATGCTTATGAAATGTGGAGGAAATTGGAAGACATGTTCCATGCTAAAACAGCTCGGAATAAGGCCTTAATAATGAGGCGATTGGTGAATTTGAAGCTACGGAGTGGAACTTCCGTTGCAGAACACACCAACGAGTTCCAGAGCCTGGTGAATCAGTTGTCTGCAGTAGACATGCAACTGGCAGACGAAGTTCAAGCCCTCTTGTTACTCAGTTCTCTACCTGATAGTTGGGAGACTCTGGTGGTTACTCTCAGCAACCCAGCTCCAGGAGGCAAACTTACCATGCCTATGGTAAAAGATGCCTTGTCAAATGAAGAAGCCAGAAGAAAAGACGTGGGCTCAGATCAAACAGAAGCTCTTGTCTCGGAGCAACGGGGAAGACAACATGAGAAACATCAAGGTGGGAGAAGAGGCAGAAGCAAAAGCAGGGGCAGGTCCAAGGACGGGAAAAAGACATACAAGTGCTTCCACTGTGGCATTGAAGGCCACTTGAAGAAGAATTGTCGGAAACTGCAACGGGAGCAGGGACAAGGCAATAACCAGCCGAAGAAGAATGATGCGGAGACACTAGTAGTTACTACGGTGGATGTATCTATATGCTCCGGCCAGGAAGAAGCATGCCTTCACACCGCAACTCAGGATGTCAAGTGGGTGGTAGATACTGCAGCATCCTACCACGTCACTCCTCACATGGATTTCTTCACAACATACAAAGCAGGAGACTTTGGAGCAGCGAAGATGGGGAATACCAGTTCTTCTCAAATAGCGGGAATTGGTGAAGTACAGTTGCGGAAAAATGCAGGGTATACAGTAACCCTGAAGGAGGTCAGACATGTTCCAGAACTTCGGCTCAACTTACTCTCGGGAGTAGCCCTTGACAAACAGGGCTATGCTAACCACTTCAGCAACGACACTTGGAGGATGATAAAAGGTGCCATGGTCATCGCCCGATGACACATCTGTGGAACCTTGTACAAGACTCATGTGAATATTTGTGCAGAAAGCCTCAATGTAGCTGAACGGGAGGCTTCTCAAAATCTGTGGCACCAGAGACTCGATCACATGAGTGAAAGAGGGTTGTCTACCTTGACAAAGAAGGATCTAATCACCGTCTCAAAAAATGCTAATTTGGATCCTTGCAACCACTGTCTATTTGGTAAGCAACACAAAGTCTCTTTTAAATTCTCATCTACAAAGAAATCAGAGTTACTCAGTCTGGTGTACTCTGATGTATGTGGTCCCTTGGAGGTAAACTCACTAGGCGGTAACAAATATTTTTTGACTTTTATTAATGATGCTTCTCGGAAAGTATGGGTGTATTTTCTGAAATCAAAGGATCAGGTCCTGGACTATTTCAAACTGTTCCATGCCATGGTCGAGCGTGAAACATGGAAGAAACTGAAGTGCCTTCGTACAGACAATGGAGGCGAATACACTTCCAGGGAGTTCGATGCCTACTGCGGAAGTCACAGCATTCGACACGAGAGGACTGTTCCACGCACCCCACAACACAATGGTGTCGCTGAAAGAATGAACCGCACCATTATGGAGAAAGTCAGAAGCATGATCAGTATGGCAAAACTGCCAAAGCCATTCTGGGGAGAAGCTGTTCGTGCTGCCTGCTACCTGATCAACAGATCACCATCCGTACCATTGAACTTCGAGATCCGGAGAAAGTGTGGTCTGGTATCCTTCATTCATATTCTCATCTCAGAATATTTGGATGTTTAGCATTTGCACATGTATCCAAGGAGCTCAGACAGAAGCTCGATGCAAGGACTACTCCATGCATCTTCATAGGCTATGGAGACGAAGAATTTGGATACAGGTTATGGGACCGAAGGAAAGGAAGGTCATCAGAAGCAGAGATGTAGTGTTCTTGAAGACCAGACAATAGAAGACATTGAAAAGCCCAAGATGCCTTCTAAAACCAGTGCCGACAATGCCGATGCAAACCCAGACGCAACCCCAATACCAACAGCCACGGATGATGATGGGGTGCAAGACATACCAGAAGCAGAACCATAGGAGGAAGGAGATGTTGAGCAGGGGGAGCTGCAACCTGCTCCATCAGAGGCTTCGAGTTCATCCACAGATCCGGATGATATCAGACAGCCAGAACCTCCAGTACGAAGATCCGAGAGAGGCCGGATTCCATCAGTCAGATACTCAGGATCAGAATACATTCTGCTAACTGACGAGGGGGAGCCAGAAACCTTCAACGAAGCAGTATCTCATAAGGACAAAGACAAATGGCTGCACGCAATGCATGATGAGATGGAATCTCTGCAGAAAAACAATACTTATGAGATAGTGAAGCTCCCACATGGAATGAAGGCACTGAGGAACAAATGGGTATTCAAGCTCAAGAAAGATGGCAGCGGGAAAGTGGTGAAACACAAAGCTCGACTAGTGGTCAAATGATTCCTACAGAAAAAGAGGATTGACTTTGATGAGATTTTTTCACCAGTGGTAAAAATGGCTTCAATCCGAGTCATCATATGATTGGTAGCCAGACTGAACTTGGAGCTTGAACAGATGGATGTCAAAACAATATTTCTTCTTGGTGATCTGAATGAAGAAATCTACATGGAGCAGCCAGAAGGATTCAAGGTTTCAGGTAAAGAAAACCTTGTTTGCAAGCTGAAAAAGAGCTTGTACGGGCTTAAGCAAGCACCGAGGCAGTGGTACAAGAAGTTCGACTCATTCATGGTGGGTCAAGGCTACAAAATAACTGCAGCAGATCAGTGTGTATACATTCAGAGGTTTCCAGATGGAAATTTTGTTGCTCTTCTACTGTATGTAGATGACATGTTGATTGTTGGACAAGAAGCAGCGAAGATCAGCTAGCTGAAGAGGGAACTCTCCAAGGCTTTCGACATGAAAGACTTAGGACCAGCTCAACGGATTTTGGGAATGGAGATTGTTCGTGACAGACAGAACAAGAAGTTGTGGCTTTCACATGAGAGGTATATTGAACGAGTAATCAGGAGGTTCGATATACAGAAAGCCAAACCAGTCAGCGTTCCGCTAGCGCACCATTTCAAACTGAGCAAGAGTTCGTGCCCCTCATCCAAGAAAAAGATAGAGGAAATGTCAGCAATACCATATTCTTCAGCTGTTGGAAGCCTAATGTATGCAATGGTATGTACCAGGCCAGATATTGCACACGCAGTTGGTGTAGTGAGCTGTTTTCTCTCTAATCCTGGTAAACAACACTGGGAGAGCAGTCAAATGGATTCTCAGGTACCTCAAGGGTACAACGAAGTTTCGTCTGTGTTATGGGGGAGCTGATCCGATCTTGGAAGGCTATACAGATTCAGATATGGCGGGAGATATTGATGGTAGGAAATCTACATCAGGATTCATTTACAATTTTGCAGGGGGAGCGCTGTGTCATGGCAGTCAAGATTGCAGGGGTGTATTGCATTATCCACAACAGAGGCTGAGTACATTGCCATAGCTGAGGCAGGAAAAGAAATGTTGTGGCTAAAGCGGTTTCTCCAAGAGTTAGGGATCAAGCAGACAGAATACAAGATACATTATGACAGTCAGAGTGCTCTGGACTTGAGCAAGAACTCAATGTATCATTCCCGGACGAAACATATTGATATTCGCTATCACTGGATACGCGAGGTGATGGATCAACAACTGCTGAGACTAGTAAAGATCCATACAGATGAGAATCCAACCGACATGTTAACAAAAGTGGTTCCCGAGACAAGCTAGAGTTGTGCAGAGACACAGCTGTGATAGCTTTCATATGACGATTGTTTTTCAGATACAGAGAACTACGATTGGCTTGATCCCAACTCTGGGTACGTAGGCAGTCATTCAGATGCAGCCATGTGAGGATCCTTTGGAGGATCCAGATTTGGATGATTGATGGTCGGCTCAGATTTTGGGAAATCTTCACCGAGTGGGAGATTTTGAAGTCCAGCTTGCAGCATGAACAAAGTCATGCATGCAGCCAACGCCGAAAGTTTGATATGAAAACTTGTCACCTTTGCCAGCAAGAGAGCAGCTGATGAAGTTGGAAAAAGGTGGCCAAACCGTGTGACACTGTTCACGCGGTTTTGGCATTATAAAAGAGAGCCCCCAGATCATTCCTTAGTATCCCAGTGAGAGTGTAAGTTGGTATGGTGAGAGAAGTGTGAGGTTTTTTATTTAGTTTTCTTTGTGTAAAACTTGTGTATTATTCTTGATAGTAATAATACGAATTTGGTTTTTCCTCAACACTTCCAAGAGTGATCGTTATTTCACAACATTACCCACCGACAGAAGATGAGTCAACAATTCTTCTCCGCCACGTGTCATCTCCGGAGACACCTCATTTGTCTAGTCGATAGAATATCAATATGTTGAGATTTTACATAAGTTAAATTCAGCTGATTTGTAATGAAATGGAATGAAACGAAATATAATATATCATAATTTTATTTTAATATAAAGATCAATGAACACACTACGAGAACCAAAACAATATATAAGAAAAATTGCTTAGATATTTCATGCGAATTATTTTAAATAATTAAGTTTATTTTGTGTTGGTTTTCATGATAAATAATAGATTCTACATGTCATCAATGTTAAAAAAGTCTATATCATAATGGTAAATGATTTAAAATTTAATTGTCAAGTCACGAGTTCAAGTTCATGAGGTGTATTTCTTATAAAAGCTTAGGGCCGCTGTAGATTTTACCTACTGCACTTAAACCCATAAAGTGTGATTTGACGACTTGATTTATAACGTTTCAAAAAAAATTTTGTTTTACTCTATAATATAATTAAAAAACAAGTCCCCAAGGGGTGTGGCTTGGTGGTGTAGGGTCCAGGATCTCACCTTGAGGTTCTGGGTTCGAATCCAGTGGTGCACTTCTTTAAGAGCATGAGATAGCCGGTGGTTTTACCTGCGCCGCGGCCCAGAATGAGTGGTTTGGTGGCGGGGTTTCCATCATTTCCAAAAAAAAAAAAAAATAATAAAATAATTCAAAAACAATCTCATTGTGTATGTTGATTGGTCCCCATAAGCTATAACATGAACTCCCTATTTTTATAAACATTGTTTTCAAGTTGCAGGAACATTCCCAAATGAAAATGAAAGAGACTTGTCATACTTGAAACATTAGTTTTCAAGAAGCACTTCTACATACCCATCATATTATCAAACAACTTTTCTTGTCGTTTTGGCCAAAACAAAATTGATAAAAAATTAAAAGAAGATTTGCAAGGGCATTGTAGCTTTCTTATGAGTAAATTTAAGAGGCGACTTAAATTTTGAATACGTGAGTTCAAGTCTCTATAAATTTAAAGTCTCATTATTCATAAGAATGTTGATACTTTAGTAGACATCTCTCAAATATTAAAAGAAATAAACTATCGATATATATCTGGACAATACTACAAGGGTTTTTATCTAATTTCTTAGTAAATTTCAAATTATAAATATATATAGATTAACTTTAACAATCATAAAAAGGTAATTTCATAATCCTCCTCCTCATTTTTTTTTGAATCATTGGAAAACTCACCGTCAAACCACCCCTCCAGGCTTAAGCGGAACATGAAAATCTTCTGACTGTCTCAGCTCTTACAAAAAACGCATTTCCTGGATTCGAACCCAAGACCTCAATGTGAGATCCTGAAAGTAATAACTAAGTCTATATTTGCGTTGCGAGTGTCAACTAGTCGAGTTTTGTAAAATCTCTTCTGTTGAAAGTAATAGATCCGAAACTCCAATTATATGAGTGGGCAAGGGATTAAATTGTGATTAAGTTAAAAAAAACATTAAAAAAAAATTATCTATATTTAAAAAAAGTTTTTTTTTAAAAAAAAAAAAGGAAAAGAAACATCCAAATGGACAGATTTGTAATTTCACTGTCCATTTGAAAACGGTTAGAAATAGAAAGAAGACCGGACAGTGGAGACAGGCGTGTAAGAAAATGGGACCAAAGACCAAAATTAAAGTACAAAAACAATTATAGCACCAAAATGGCGGGACCCATCTCAAAACCCTCATTTCTCTCACGCGCCTTCTGATCTCTACTCTGTCACGTCCACTAATCCACATGACATTAAACTAAAATTTAATGGGTAAAGGTTCCGCCGCCAATCCATTTACGTTTAATCGAAAATCAATATTAAATCACTTCAAGAGTGATTTGATTTATTTGTAATTAATTAAAAATAATTGAAAATTAATCAGAAAAAAATAAAATTGATATTTTAATGAAAAATTTAAGTCCTCTTTCAAAATTCTCATAAAATTATTAAAACTCATTTACTAATTGTTGGGGTGCAAACAAAGTTCCACATTAGCTAGAAGTGGGGAAGATCATGAGTTTATAAGTATAGACAATATCTCCATTGGTCTGAGGCCTTTTGGGTATAACCCAATAGCAAATCCATGAGGGTTTAGGCCCAAAGTGGACAATATCATACCAATGTGGAGATAAATGGTGTCCTAGGTTCCTTACAAGTGGTATCAGAGCCATGTCCCGGAGTTAGCCATGTGGATGAATCCTCGGAATACAGAACAAAAAGGTGGTGAGCCCCGATCCTGATTCGTGAATGTGCTCGGTTAGATAGGCAGTGTGCTCCGGTCTTCATGGACGTGTCCTAATCCCAACACGGTGAAGAGGAGTTGGCCTGGGCTAGAGTGGACGGATAGATGATCGTTTGAGGGGAGGCTCGGTGGTCCTTGTGGTCCTTTGTTCGAGGGGAGGATTGTTGGGTGTGCAAATAAAGTCCCAAAGTCCCACATTGGTTAGAAATGAGGAAGATCATGGGCATATAAGGATGGACATGTATCTTCATTGGTATGAGGCCTTTTGGGTATAGCACAAGAGCAAATCCATGATGGCTTAGGCCCAAAGTGGACAATATCATACCTAATGTGGAGATATGTGATGTCTTAGGTTCCTTACAAATGGTATCAGAGCCATGCCCCAGAGTTAGCCATGTGGATGAATCCTCGGAATGTAGAACAAAAAAAGGTGGTGAGCCCCGATCATGATCCGTGAGTGCTCGGTTAGATAGGCGGTGCGCTCTGGTCTTCATGGAGTGGACGGATGGATGATCGTTTGAGGGGAGGCTCGGTGGTCCTTTGTTCGAGGGGATGATTGTTGGGGTGCAAACAAAGTCCCACATTGGCTAGAAGTGGGGAGGATCATGTGTTTATAAGTATGGACAATATCTCCATTGGTATGGGGCCTTTTGGGTATAACGCAAGAGCAAATCCATGAGGGCTTAGGCCCAAAGTGGACAATATCATACCAATGTGGAGATAAGTGGTGTCCTATATTCCTTACACTAATGATTAAAAATTATTAAATAATTTTATTATCACGATAATAATTATTTTAAGTTAAAGCATATTTTCAATTTTAATCTTTTTAATAAAATCTCTCTTTTCATATAAAATTATCAATTAAAATCCCAAAAAATATTGAAAATTTAAAAATGGATTAAAAAGTGAAATATGATGATTTTTGGGAAATCCTAAGTCGGAATCGGTGGATTCATCGGTCAAAATCATCAGTATATCGGTGTCGATTAAAATCGATCAGATTAAATCACTCAATTAACAATTTATGATTAATCGTGGATAATTTGACTAATATTGTAGTATTAAAACTCTTGCATCAAGTAGCATAGGATTCTTATATTTCATTATAAATAGTAACTAGGTGCCTAAGTGGGTCCAAAACATTTTTAAAGTAAATTATTTACTATTAAATATATAATTTAGTATATAAGCAATTTAATGCAAATTAAGGAATAAAATGACAATTTCTCTAAAATATTGGGTGGAAATTAAAACATATCGGGTGAAAATTGATATACATATAATATGTTGTATAAGAAATTAATATATTAATTTTTTTTTTACCTATTTTCATATGGAAAAATGATATTTTTCTATTAAAGTTAGAAAACTTGATCGAGAAAGACTTATATGGGATGAACGTACATATGACATGATATACTCGTTAACTACTGTTTTGATATATATACACTAAATTTGAAATTAACAAATAACAATAAAATTATAAAATTATTCATTAACACATGACATATTTATTAAATGGATTCATTAGACTCGTCTCATATAAGTTTTTCTTAACTTGAACATAATACAATTAAGGGAAATTATCTCTGATTCATCTTAAATTAGGCGAAATTTCAAAAATATTACAATATATTTAACTTTATCATTTTTCCACTTAGAGTTTCAAAATCGTATTAATTTTGACCTTTGTAAGATGGAATTTTTTTTTCACACATTTTTCAAGTGGAATATGATGCAATTTTATAACTTCTAGTAGAAAAATACATATTTTTATAATATCGAATAAAAAATAAAAAATATTATAATATTTTCGGGCTTTCGCTTAACTTTGGATATGCAGAAGATTATGAGTGAGCAAGACCAGTTTCGATTTCGGTTCCACTTGGAATTTGAACCTATTCAGAAAAAATCGGTTTATAACTTTTAGAAATTGGAACCTACTTTATTAAATAGGGTATTCTATTTATCGATTCCAATTCAATTTCGGGTTATCCTGTTTTGACAATGAAATAAAATTTATTAGCTTTTCAACTCTCTATTATACAAAAATATGTGTTATATTGTGAGACTTTATAAATGAAAAGTTAATATGAAGAAATTTACCACAATTATTTAATACTAATATAAATTTAAAACAAATTACTCAAAAAAACCATAAATTATGACTTAATTTAATAAAAATTCGGTTAAAAATTTTCGATTTAAAAATTCAATTTTATAATCCAATTACAGTTCTAAATATTGAAAAACCAAAACATATCCTGAAAAATTCAATTTATAACTATAAAGAATCATAATCTATCCTAAAATAATAGATTCTGATTCCGAAATCAAATTTTCGATTTAGTTCCAAAGGCGATTGCTCACCCCTATCCATACAATTAATTTTTAGACCACCACCAATCCTAAATAGGATTTAGGGTACCCAAAAAGCCAAGGCGCGTGGTTTGAATTCACGGATGAAGACAAATCTGCTTTTTAGGAAACAAAACTAATTTCTGCTATTCCATTGTGAGCCCAAAAAACAAAAAAAAAGGAAAAAAAAAGTACAGGCGGTTTCAATTTCATCACGCACCTACAATTAAACCCAAAGATCTCGTCTTTGCTTGCTGTCGAAAAACACTAATGCCAGAACACTTGCAGCCACTTGACCAATTCTTCTTCGTCCGAAAGGGAAAGCTTTTCTCTTTTGTTTTGCCTAAAGCTTGTTGGGTTTCTGCTTAGCTCTTCTTTAACAAACGACTTGTTCTTCCTCCGAGGTATCTCATTTTATTTACTTTTGCTATCTTTGCATGTATGTTTGTAATTTAAGTTTCAATTTTTATTTTTAAATTCTGGGTTTTGTTCTGCTTGCTTAAATATTTTGCGGGTAATTTTTTTTTTTCAAAATCTGTGGTTAATTGTTTAGTTCGGATCAAAGCTTGAGGTGGTGCGGGGGGGTGGTTTTATTAGTTAAAGTTTTGTTCTTTAATAGATCTGTTTGACTTGAAAATGAAAATGTGGCAGCCTTATGGGCGAGAATATCTTTTTTTTTTTTTGTTGGGTTATGCTGAGGTAATTACAACAAATCTTAAGATTTATGCGAAATGTATATAATTCTAAAGCCTACTTTATCATTTATGTTCACTTGATAATTCTGTGGCACTATCGTTGTTGATTTAAGGGGTTGATGTATTGACTTACTTCAGATGTTCAAGGGGTTTTATTTTTCTTTGCTTGTTCTTTTACTAGTGGAAGTGCTTGAAATTGAAACTGGCACCGATATTTTTTAAAAGGAAGTCATCTTTGTGGGATGATGGGTAACTATACATTTTTTCAATCTTATTCTCTATCACATTGTGCTGGCTTGATGAGATTATTGATTGAAATTTGCGGTTTATGTCAATTTGGATATAATGGTTTGTTTGTTCCTGTAATGAGAGAAAAAAAGGTAATAGTTTGGTAAAAGAATTTGTGAAATCAGATATCTTTAGATATGGTGGCATATTTTGGAATGATTCAAGTTAAGGAATATTAAAGACGGACATATTTGGAGAGACATAACTGCAGGTCATGAAGCTGTCGGCACCCGGACTAAATGACAGTTGACCATAAATGAATATGTGTGGAAAAACAGCATCAATAGAAAACAAGCTACTTAAGTTTATCTCTATTTAAGAATATAGTACAATTTAAGGAGGTTATAATTTCTTAGAATTGGTCAATACTCAATTGTTTCTCAGTTTGGCAACATGTCCAAATTTTTCAGATATGCATGATAAAATATTCTTGTCATACGAAAGGCATGTGAAAGTTAGGTTCATATTCTTTATTTTACGAGCAGCGGGCACATTTGACATTTATTTACTACAATCCTGCTAGATGTTGACTAAAAGTAACATCATTATGCAGTGTTGAAGTACTTGAATATTCTATCTGGCTAGTGAGGAATTGATGTGACGCTCCATGATTGTGAATTCTATCATTAACTAACCATCTAAACATGGATAAAGTATCTCCCGATTGTCCATACCCAGGATGCTTTTTTTGTGTAATGAAGGAAGGAAATCCAAGTAAGCGCAGGGCAAGTATATTGAAATTCTTCAGAGAACTTCCCTCACAAGACGATGATGGTCAGGTTCTCCCTATCAGTGGCCTTTGGAACACTGCCATGGCTCATCCGAATGATCACGAATTCATAGAGTTGGGAATATTTGAATGCATGGCTGCACTAATATGGAAGGGTCTAAAGAACCGTCGCTGGCTTTCGCATGACCAGAATATATACATTCCTTATTATGCAGCACACATTATTGGATCCTACACCATGAACATGGAAGAATTTGCTGAGAGTGCTATTCATGCTGGGGTAATCCCTCCCTCAGTGGAACTTTTGAGAGGAAGGTTGACTTGGGTTGAGCAGAGAGTGGCAGTCCGAGCTCTAGGGCACTTGGCTACATATCCTAGCACATTTCCCGCTGTAGCAAGTCATGGTGAAATCCTTGAGCTCTCCATTCAACTAGCAATGAGTTCACTGGAGATAGTTTACTCACATTTTTATCAGTATGTTGATAGAAGGCTGAGTTATCATTGTGACCTTCTTACTCGTGGCATGGGTGGTGTGGAAATGGAATCCAGGAAGGCTGAGGAATGGGCCAGTCAGTTGCAATGCTGGTCCCTTCAGCTTATTAATTGCTTTGCTTTTAAGCCCGAGTTTCTTCCTGCTATATGCAAGCCCGAATTTCTAGCTAAACTACCAGGCATGTGGGGAGGACTTGTCAATGAGAACTCGCCAGCTGGTATTGGTTTATTGAGAACTATTTGCCATCATAAGCTTGGTAGGGGACCTGTTGCTAGCTGTCCTGGCCTTATTGAAGCATTGTGCAATATAGCTCGCTCGTCTGATGATTGGCAGTATATGGCCGTTGATTGTCTTCTCTGGTTGCTCCAAGACCCAAGCACATGTCATAAGGTATGGTTATTCCGATCTTATCTGTTTAACTCCAACAATTCACAGAATTTCTTTCGTCCAGTTGTATAGGAAATTTAAGTGAAAGTTTCTAAGCTGGATTAAGCTTTTTTGTTTTCTCTGAAATCATTTTGAAGGGCATATTAGCTAATGTTTTCTGTCTGCTGCTTGTGAAGATCACGTGTGTTCTGCATAATAGCATTTTTTTTCCTACCAAATGTGACAAAACGTGGCTTTGCATTTAGGTTTTCTCTAATATAAGTTTTAGGAGAAGTTAATTTCAAATTCCTACAGGCATAAGCATCCTCCACTTAGATAACAAATATGAGGGTTACGCAACATGTACCCTTACGTGTTAATAATTGAAAAAATGGCGAGTAATAAACTTGATCTTGTCATGGAAATTCAAGATTTGATTTAAATTTCTTGTATGATAAAAAAGATCATGTTTATGGCTTACCATTTTTTGTCTTAATATGTGTTCTTAGGGGGCATATGTTAACAAGATCCTCAATAAAAATAACCAACATAGACTTGAAGAAATTCACTGCTGAAATATTAAATGTATTTTGGTGCTTGCTTCTGTGCTTTTTAACTTATCACTGAGTAGTTGTTATTGGTTTTTGAATGTGAAGGTGATCGATGAGGCAGTACCTGCACTTATAGACCTTGCGGATATTACAAATCTGGGTGATCATAAAAAGCTTGGGGATTCTATTGTTAATGTTCTCCAGGACTGTATCCAATCGCAAGGGACAGGGCGTAACTCTCCAAGTAACTGCACTAAAGAGCAGATTGAAGAATTATTAAATTCCAGACAAAGATTGAAGTGGGAAAAGAATATGCCAAAAGAGGATCTTCACATTAAGCAGGCAGCTGCTCTTGTGGTAAAGCTTGAAGGAAATTCCCTGTTCTCATCAGGAAATATATCTGGAGCTGCTTTAAAATACTCGGAAGCTCTGGCATTATGTCCGATGAGATCCAAAAAGGAGAGGGTTGTTTTGTACAGTAATCGAGCACAGTGTCATCTTTTGATGCAACAACCATTGGCCGCCATAAGTGATGCTACACGTGCACTTTGTCTTCACAACCCACTTAACCGTCATGCCAAGAGTCTGTGGAGAAGAGCTCAGGCTTATGACATGCTTGGCTTAGCTAAAGAGAGTTTGTTAGATGCAATTCTGTTCATCAATGAATGCTCTCAGTCAAATGATCCTGATCTTTCATTGAGGCAAAATAAGGTTCCCGACTATGCTGAGAGACTGGTCAAGAAGCAAATGCGTGCAGCTTGGTTATTTAGAGAGGCAGCTATTAAACATGGGGGTGTCCATGTTGAAGGCAATGCTGGCAACATCTATGGTCAGGAAACTGATGATTCTGAGTGGGAGACAGCTAGTGAAAGTGATATCGGAAATGATGGAAGGGATGAAATGGGTGATGAAGACGATGATAGCGAATGGAAGAATGACGATGAGCAGAAAGATAAATATGATAAGTCGCCAATGAAAGGTACAATTCAAAATTTCATTGCTAAGTAAGGTTTTAGTATTTATGATGTACTAAGTTCAAGCATCCGTGCAAGGAAAAAAAATCGATTCATATGCAGTCTCATATTAAACCATCTGATGTGTCACGTAGGAGTCTTGTTTAATTGATTATAGACCCGTTTGGTTGAAGTTTTTTTTATTGATAAGTTGAAATATTCTGATGAATTCCATGTGCACCCTTCATAAAGTTTAAGCCAAATTGTTTCCATCAGTAATAAAGTTAATTTTCTAACAAGAACAATAAGACAAGTGGTTGATGGGGATTGGTGTAAATTGGGATGAAACTTGTTCTCTCATTCTAATACCCGGGGAAAAAAAGAAGATAACATGTATTGAATTTGCATTTATAGTCATTTGTTTCATCTAAAGAGCATCCTTCTTATTGATACAATGTATGTACAAGCAACCTGTTTCTGAACTGTGTTTCTTCCTGGTGTTGTGCCTCTTGCATGTTCGTGATGTACATTTTATTCGCGATAACCATTTCTCTTTTGTTGTTCAGCGTGATGCTGACTACCGCCACCTTTATATCTGGTGGATGTTCTGTAATGTGTACATGTTTGTTCGTTGGCCTCCTAAACATTATCTTGGACACTTGATTTGGTACAGACATAAAGCACGGATACCTTGTGCAGCTTGCTGAAGATGGACCTTGAATCTGTCAGGAAGAGGCGATCATCCATAAATATGAACTGGCTTTGGTTGATGAGTGACAATTCTCAGCACCTCTAGCGCACTTGAGTTTGAAAAGACGGCTATGGTAGCTTTCTCGGTTTCTTGGGTAAGAAGTTTGAATGTGAACATGGTATTGGTCATTGTATTAAGTATAAAATTGTTTAATTAGTTTAGTTTTTTTGCTTCCCATTTTATTCATGTTAAATCCAAGTGTAGAAAATGAGGCAAGTTTGATTGAGCACAGAGGATAAACTTTAGTGTAGAGGATGATGTGAAGCTTTTTAAGCGGTTTAAAGAGTCTTGTGTATATAAATTTTCTTTCCTTTTTTGACATTGAACCATCAATCTTCTTAAATGTGTGAGTAGTGATTTGTGATTTTCATTTGATATTGTGATCTTCTTAAGATGGTTCCTTTGCAATTAACTTAGGATTGTCCATTAAATCTTTTATTGCTTTCTTGGGCATGAAGCTTTTGATGAAAATGGTGCCCTCCAATGGAATAATAAAATCTTAAAAGGACAAAAAAATATTGTGAAGCTGCCAATTATATATACTGCTCTTATGTCCTTTTTGATGGTGTTTAAGGAGAATATATATTTAAGTGTAAGTTACTTATTGAAATCTTTTATATATAAATTAGTACGTTGATTAAAATTTTAGATGTAAAAATTGAGCATAAAAATATGAAATAATACACTAATCGAAATTTTATATGTAAGTTTAAATTTATTTAAAGTTTTCAATTTTTTTCATATACAAATCAATTTTCGGATTTAAAAATAATAATTTCTCTTTAAAAATACTATTTAAAAATCAATCGACCAAATCTTTACGGACATATCCGTACTATTGTGTCCCCTCCACTCTATATTACGAATTTTGTTAAGGAAACTTTAGGTACAAGATTGTTACTTTGTTATAATAGTTAAATCTAATTATTAATACATATATTTAATTTTAATTTGATTCATGATGGGATTATAGAGAATAATTTTTGTAGTACACATTTCTAGGATGTCGTTTTTCTTTCAAACACAATCAAAACGTCACGCAGTTGATAAGCGACGCTTGCCATTTGCATTTCCACCCCCTCGCGCCCACGTGGCACCCCTCACATTTTTTGTCTGCATATATATAATAATAATTTACAACAATTTACAAATAAAATAAAATAATTACATTTATATTTTTGTCCAATGAAATAAATTTATAGTTTCAAATTAGTGAAGGCCCGATAAATAGATTATTCTCATTAAATAATATATTTTTTTTTATCAGGCCCTACTTAAATTTATATGATGAAAATAATCAATGTTTACATACCATTGATATAAAAATAGTCAATAATTGATTATTTTTTTAACAAAAGGTGGACATTTTTATTTCATGTTCAATATTGACTAAATTAAATGACGAAAGGTGCTTTTCTCTCTTCCATGACAGACTCCCTCCCAAAAAATTATAATATTATCCCTCTTCATTATAAAATCATATATATATTTATTGGTTTATTTATTATTTTTATCTTATTAATTAAATTCATTTATTTAATTATTTTCTAAATTTTTGACTTTATTTATTTAATCTTTTATTTATTATATTTTTTCTACTTTATTTATCATATTATTGTACAAAGTAATTTGTATATCATAAAGTGCACTAGAATGAGACTCTGGATGTAATATAAATTAAAAATTATATTTTTATATATTTTTGTGTATATTTTTGTTTATTATTACATGTATTTTTTTCCGAACATGACCAAAATAAGATTGGTGTAAGAGACTTTTCATTTGAAAAAACTGTTTGTTCGTAAGATGTACTTATAATCATTTTAGTCACAAATGAAAAATTATTACTAACATAAAAGAGAATATTTTCTATTATACATAAGTAGTGTTAAATAAATTAATAAAGAAAAAAACATAAGATTTATTAAATAAGTAAAAAAGGAAAGAATATAAATATAAAGAAAAATAAACGTGATAAAAAATAAAATAAAAGAATTAAATCAAAAATAATAATAATAAGTAAAATAGAAGTTGCCGTAAATAGCTCCTCAGTCAATTCATTGCATTCGTATTCACATCATCATCATCATTATCATCCATCTAATAAAATATCATCCAGGCTTGAAGACAAAACAAACACACACGCAGACGCAATCTCTCTCTTTTTCTCTCTCTCTCCTCGTTCTTTGGAATTCTGTTCGGTTCGGTTCCGTTCCTCTCTCCGGTGGATCCGATTGCTTTTTGCGCCCTCTCTTCGTTTCCGATGTGGCGTCGTTTTGCCTATTTCCACCACCGTACGGTACGGACAATAACGAGCTCGCTAGAAATTTGCTTTTGAATTTGTGTTAATTATTATCATTTTGTCAGTTACTCAGAATATTTAGTGTCGTTAAAGATGAGTAATGCACTGTCGATGTGAATTGAAAGATTGCAAACGAACCTCGTTTTGATTTAAAAGATTGGTTAGGTGAATAAAATTAATAATAATAATAATAATTGTATTGTTATCAACTTAAGAGCCAATTTTTGATACATGCCAGATTTTTGAGCTTGTGAATTCAAGAGGAAACAATATCAAGTGTTGGTAGTTGGTGAAGGTGAAGGTGAAGGTTCATATCCAGTCATGCCTTCTCTTCAACTGTTGTCGCTAACCGAGCGTGGACGGAGTATTCTATCTTCGAGAAGGTATTATCAATTGTTCTGTCATTTCATTTTCAGAATTATCTGTTCAATGTATTTTATTTATATATTTGTGCGTCTTGCGGGACTCAATTCTATATGTGTATCCATTTGGTGCTTGCTTGCTTGCATGTATGCTGTCTTGTTTTAGCATTGTTGACCCTCTTTCTTTCGCAAGTGAACTTGTTTTATTTTGTTGGCACTATAGGAAAACTCTACTGCTTGCCAGTGGTATCTTAGTTGCTGGTGGGACTGCTGCATATCTGAAGTCCCGATCAAGCAGTAAAAATCCTGACCCTTTTGGTCAATATAATGGGCTTGAAGAGAGTGATGGAAAACCAGACAAGGCGGTTACTAATCGTGGTCATGTAAAGAAAACCAATCAAAAGAAAGGAGTATTGAAGTCTCTTCAGGTTTTAGCAGCAATTCTACTATCTGAGATGGGCAAAATGGGTGCAAGGGACCTTTTGGCATTAGTGGGGATAGTGGTAAGCCTTTGGGGAAATGTTGTTTAGTCATTGCATTTACTTTTGCCTATCTTATGTTATATTTAACTAGAAACATTGTATTTCTAGATTCATATGTGAATATACTAACTATTTTCTTTAATTTCAGTTTAGTATAAAGAGAGTTAGAAATTGTAAATTAAAAAGGGCCAGGATTAAGATAAAGGCAGCAATGTTTTGAAATATTCTCCATATATCAGGACATTAGATGTTAGAGATGGAAATAATTTGATTATACTTTATGCAGGTGTTAAGAACTGCTTTGAGCAATAGATTAGCAAAAGTGCAAGGATTTCTATTCCGAGCGGCTTTTCTTCGACGAGTACCGTTATTTTTCCAGTTGATATCCGAAAATATTTTATTGTGTTTCCTTCTGTCGACAATGCATTCTACTTCAAAGTATATTACGGGAACGTTAAGTCTGCGGTTTAGAAAAATACTGACAAAACTCATCCATACTCGTTATTTTGAGGTAAGCATGCTTTTGCTTTAGTCAGCTGTTTGGGATACTCTACCTCGTTCTGTATGATTTTTTTCTTTTATCTATTAGCCTTTTATTTGTGTTCCAGAACATGGCATATTACAAGATATCACATGTTGATGGCCGCATTACTAATCCTGAGCAAAGAATTGCAAGTGATGTACCTAGATTTTGCTCGGAGTTGAGTGAACTTGTACAGGATGATTTAACTGCGGTTACTGATGGTCTGCTTTATACTTGGCGGCTTTGTTCTTATGCCAGTCCAAAATATGTTTTCTGGATGCTGGTAAATTCTGTTTGAACTATTTCATATTCATAGGGTGTTGTTGATATTATCTATTTCTATCTGCAGTAATTTCCTTACCGCAGCCGGTATCCTTCGTGGCTTAATATGATAAATGTTGCAGTTTGTAGTTCACCACTTAAATTTTTACTTTCTACTAGGCATATGTATTGGGTGCGGGGACCATGATCAGAAACTTTTCTCCCGCTTTTGGGAAATTAATGTCCAAAGAACAACAATTGGAAGGGGAGTATCGACAACTTCATTCCCGGTTAAGGACCCATGCAGAAAGCATAGCATTTTATGGCGGCGAAAACAGAGAAGAATCTCATATTCAGAAGAAATTTAGGACTCTCACTAGGCATATGCGGGTTGTCCTTCATGATCATTGGTGGTTCGGCATGATTCAGGACTTCTTGTTGAAGTATCTTGGTGCCACAGTTGCTGTTATGTTGATCATTGGGCCTTTTTTTGGTGGTAATCTGAAACCTGACACTTCAACATTAGGACGAGCAGAGATGTTAAGCAATCTAAGATATCATACCAGCGTCATAATTTCATTATTTCAGTCTCTGGGAACTCTCTCCATAAGTTCAAGACGGCTTAATCGTCTCAGGTATTGGTTTCTCCATAACTTGTGACTTGCAAAGGGAGTGAAATAGTGGTTTTCCCGCTAGAAATGGAAAAAGAGAGCAGGATGATAAATTTTGTCTGTCATTTGTCCTGCGATATCTATTACTACTGATAATTTTTTATTTTCAGTAAACATGATTCCTATATCTTTACAATTGTTTTCTACCAAGTTTTCACCTTTTAGTTTCCTTTGAAAAGCTTTTTATATATATTAACATGTTGAAAATGTATAATTGAAGTAGGTGAACGTTTCCAGTGAGATTAAAAAGGAGGAAGTGATAGAAAACGAGTTGCAATGGAATCTAGATTTCAGATACGATAGAGAGTCAGTCGTCGGCATTGAACATTTCCTATATCTACTTCTTGTGTAGCATATAACAGTTTCTTTTCTTCTTCTTTTTATTTTTCCTCTTTCAGTGGTTATGCTGACCGCATTCATGAGTTAATGGTTGTGTCAAGGGAGCTAAGTACTGATGATAAATCTTCACAAAGAAATGGAAACAGGAATTATTTTAGCGAAGCCAATTACATAGAGTTTTCTGGGGTGAAGGTATTTGAAATATTTTGGATTATTTACTCTGTGTTGGAATCTTCTTTATATCCAAATTCTTGAAAGTACTTTCTTCTAGGTTGTTACCCCAACTGATAATGTTTTGGTGGAGAATCTGACTCTGAAGGTTGAACCAGGATCTAATCTTTTGATTACAGGTAGTTTTTCTAACTTAGAAGAGCTTCTTAAAGGTGCTGATGTTTGTGTTCCTGACATAAATTTATTTTCAATTTTTTACTGAAGGCCCAAATGGCAGTGGCAAGAGCTCTCTTTTCCGAGTTTTAGGAGGCCTTTGGCCTCTGGTTACTGGTCATATTGCAAAACCTGGAGTTGGTTCTGATCTCAATAAGGAGATTTTTTATGTGCCACAGAGACCGTATACTGCCGTTGGAACATTGCGTGACCAATTAATTTATCCACTTACCTCAGAACAAGAGGTTGAACCACTCACACATAGTGGAATGGTGGAGCTGCTGAAAAATGTAGAAGTTTTCTTACCATTTTTTTTTGTCTCTAAAGACTAAATATTTTTTAAATTTTTATAGTACTATCAGATTTGAACTGTTTTTGACATAATTCTTGGCGGATATTCTGCTGTTCTTTTTTAGGTTGACCTCGAGTATCTACTAGATCGATACCCACCTGAAAAAGAGATTAATTGGGGTGATGAACTATCTCTGGGAGAACAACAAAGGTTGGGAATGGCCAGATTGTTCTACCATAAACCTAAATTTGCAATTCTAGATGAGTGCACAAGTGCCGTGACAACTGATATGGAAGAACGTTTTTGTGCTAAAGTTCGAGCGATGGGAACTTCATGCATAACCATATCACATCGTCCCGCACTAGTTGCATTTCATGATGTAGTGTTATCATTAGATGGAGAAGGAGAGTGGCGCGTTCATTACAAAAGGTCAGATTTCTATGTTAGTTAATCTGCATTTGTAGTGTCTACCAAATAGAGGATTGGATCTTTATTAGACTTACATGAACTGTAGGGATGATTCTTCCGTTGTAACTGAATCTGGGATCAATATGATTAAATCTTCTGAGACAGACCGACAAAGTGATGCAATGGAAGTTGAACGAGCATTTGTCACAGCTAATAAGGTTTGAAAGTTGAACTCATTTTGGTCTTTTGATTTTTCCTTGTATTTTTTTGGGACCAATTTTTATTTGTCAATGTCGTGGATGACGTTTTATCTAGGACTCTGCTTTCTCAAGTCCAAAGGCCCAATCATATGTATCAGAGGTGATAGCAGCATCTCCCTTTGTGGATCATAATGTTCCATTGCCTGTCTTTCCACAACTGAAAAGTTCTCCAAGGATACTGCCACTGAGAGTGGCTGCTATGTTCAAAGTATTGGTGAGTTAGTTTGATAGGATGATTTAATAGAACAGATCATGTATTGTCCACAACATTTTAACCCTCACCAACTTGGTTTTTGACTTCACACTTTCTAAGATCTTGGATTCTTAATCTTAAGTATACACGCATGACTTTCTGTAAACATATCTGTCTTGACACGCACATTGCATCATGAGTTCTACAATCCAGTTATGGACTTAAACTTTGCCCTCTAGATATTTTCATTATTGTTGTTTTCCTTTCTTAAGAGTGCAATATTTTGAATGGGCATGCTTACTTGTTTTGTCATTCATGTCTAAAGTTCCTGTTGGATCTTCTATTGACGTTTTTACTGCTTGCTTTTCAGGTACCTACGGTATTCGACAAGCAAGGAGCTCAACTACTTGCTGTTGCTTTTCTTGTTGTCTCAAGAACGTGGATCTCAGATCGGATTGCCTCATTGAATGGTATTCTAAATATTTAGTCTTCCATAGTCTATATGCATCTAATATCTAACAGATTGTATTCTTGTTAACGTTGCTTTTATTCTCATAGGAACTACCGTGAAGTATGTTTTGGAGCAGGATAAGACTTCCTTCATTCGATTAATTGGTGTTAGTGTTCTTCAAAGTGTTGCATCTTCTTTCATTGCTCCTTCATTAAGGTACTCTTGGTTTTCATTAATCAGTAGAATGCTTCTTTCCTGGACAGGAGCTTAGACCAAGCGTTAATTGCTTGAGAGTAGTTTGTTTGTTTTAGTTTTTGTTTTTGATTATGAATATTATGAACAACATGGTAATATCATCAGAAAATAGTATCTATGTTTAGTTTTAATAGGCATCTGGATTCTGGAGTTGGAGGAGAAACCTTTTCATTTATTTATTTTTCTTTTCTTTTTCTTGTTTCACAGACACTTGACTGCCAGGCTGGCCCTTGGATGGAGGATTCGTATGACTCAACATTTACTAAAGAGCTACTTGAGAAAGAATGCATTTTACAAGGTAATCAAATTGAGTATGAAGTAAGCTTGTGCTTTTGGACAAGGCATTGCATAGAACAGATTAACTATTTCCATCATTAACCTGAAACTGATACTGCATTTACAAAATATTTTATTGAGAAATGATTGTAAGCCACTTTGTCTCATTTTTTTCTTAAATGTTTATTTGGAATTTAAGCAATTTCTAAACCAACACTGATGCATATATTTAAGGTTTTCAACATGTCGAGCAAAAGCATTGATGCAGATCAGCGAATAACTCATGATCTGGAAAAGTTAACCACTGATCTGTCAGGATTGGTTACGGGTATGGTCAAGCCATCTGTTGACATTCTATGGTGAGTACTTGTGTTGATTTTATTTGATTTGTGATATCAGAATCACTATATGGGTTTAGTAGGATTTAATGATAATTTTCATTATTGATTCAATCTAAAGGTTCACCTGGAGAATGAAGGTGTTGACTGGTCAGAGGGGAGTTGCCATACTGTATGCTTACATGTTACTTGGTCTGGGTTTTCTGCGAACTGTTACCCCTGAATTTGGTGATTTGACAAGTCAAGAACAACAACTTGAAGGAACCTTTAGGTAATTTGAATTTCTTTTCCATTTTAGATTCCTGTGTTGCTGATGCTGAGTGTTAAGTGCATGTGTGTACATGCTTCCACATATCGTTAGATTTTCAAGCACATATTATGTTATGTATGCACTTAATGCTGTTTGAATATCTAATTAGAAAAGGAACCTTTCGCGCCCGAGCCTTGAGCAGTAAGGGAAGCTTCTCTTTGAGCGAAGCAGTTGCTCTTGCCTCGCGGGGGGAAGGGATCTCTTTTCTGCAACGGAGAAAAACAGAGCAGATTTGTAAACGTTAAATTAACTTTTCATATTGTGCTTAAATTAGGTTCATGCATGAAAGACTGCGTGCTCATGCTGAATCTGTTGCTTTCTTTGGAGGAGGTGCTCGAGAAAAGGCTGTAAGAGACTTCATTCTTACAATTTGTCTTATCTATTTTATTTGGATGTCTGTTGGTTATGTTAATTGCTTAAAGCTTTTGGACACGTACATTAATGTTATGTTTTGAAATAAGCATAGGTTTTGGACTTGGAATTTTTAGTGGAAAAGTAGATTTGATTGGGAAGGTTGCAATTTCTACTGTTGTAGGTTTTTTGTTGGTTTTCTTGAACAAAAGGTGAAATGGCACCCTGCAATACCATTGGTGTGTGTAGGGGTGGGCATCGGATCGGATCGGGTCAGATCCGATCCGATTTGATTCGATAATATCGGATCGAATCGGATCGGATTTGGCTATCGAACCCAATCGAATCATGTTTGGTTCATTTGTCGAATTTCGGATCGGATCGGATAAATTTGATAACTATCGGATCGAATCGGATTTTATCCGATTTGATAACAAATCCGAATCTGATAAGGAATCCGATTTGATAACGGATTCGAAATCCGATAGAGAATCCGATTTGATAAGAAATCCGATAGTAGATTCGATTTGATAACAAATCCGATTTGATAACGGATCCGATTCGAAAAATTTATTTGAAAATTTGTAAATTCATAACAATTTTATCGAATCGGATCGGATAACTTAAAATTCAAATCAATTTTATCAAATCGGATCCGTTATCGAATAGAATCTACTATCGGATTCATTATCAAATCGGATTCTCTATCGGATTCGAATCCGTTATCAAATCGGATTTATCTGATTCGTTAAGTGTTCGAATCGAATCAAACAAATCCGATCCTATTCGATAGTTATCGGATCGGATCGGATCGAGTTTGATAAGGCTATCAAATCTTATCAGATCAAACAAACTAATACTAATTGGATCGGATTCGGTCCGATCCGATCCGATCCGAATCCGAATCCGATAATGCCCACCCCTAGGTGTGTGGTTAGAGCCTTAGAGGCTTGAATTTTAGGCATGAGAAATGTGAGCTCTTTGTAAAGTGTCCGCATGATTTAGGACTCAGATTGACATTCTGCAGCTAGAATTTTATGAACCCTGATTAATATATTGACATTTTATATAAATTTTTGTAAAGTGTTTGATACGAAACTGGATACGAAAAAGACGAAACACGATCCAAGATTCTGTAGACCCCCAAAGAACTTGTCATTGAAAATCCTTGGAGATAACCTCAGATGAATTTTGCCAGCAAAATGGACGCCACAAATGATGCCGACCCTTTGATAAGTCTTTGTTCAATCACTGAACTTTGATAAAAATTTCTTAATCTCAAAGAAAGTTACTATTCACGCTCAAAATATCGGGTCCTTCATTAAGAGATGTTTTTGAGTTTAAATAGTGACATGCTCAAACCCTAATAGATCCAAAAGTCTAAAAAAGCCTTAAACTACCCATTACCAACTAAAAGCCCATAACTCCTAATTTCTAGCCCATTTTGACCCACAAATAAATAAAAATAAACTAACCCAAATAATAATTAAAACGGTCATCCACGTTGGTTCCATCCATACAAATAAATAATAATATGATGAAAATAAGTCTAAATAACTGAAAACGATCCATGCTGCTCCTCGATGACTTGGGTCAAGTGTATAACTCTTGAACCCTCTTCCTTGAAGTCCAATTGGTCTCTAATGTGCTTGTTCAAATTGGCTATATGACGTTGGGCCAGGCCCGCCATAGCGTCTTTGATCTTCTGAGCTCTGTGTCTTGTAATTGGTCCAACTGGTACATGGATTGGATCAATCGTGCTCTGGATCGAATCTGATGCTGCTACGATCACGTCAGTGTTCGCTAGTTAATTGGACTTTTTTTTTTGGAAACGTCGGAAATCCCGCAGCCGAACCACCCGACCCGGGCTTAAGCGGAGCAGGTAAAACCCCCGGCTGTAACAGACTCTTACAAGAAACGCACCCCTGGATTCTAACCCAGGACCTGGAGGCCAGATCCTGAGTCCTACACCACCAAGCCACGCCCCTTGAGGACTAGTTAGTTGAACTTTGTTAGTATTTATTTAGCAAAAATGAGTTGGCAGGTCTTATGGATTTTCTCCACCACCAAGATTCTGGCTGTGGTAGATGGGGAAGAAATTACAGGCCTATAACTTTCATTGAATGCTGCAGTTGAACTTGAGTGTAAAAAGTGTTGACTCCTATGCTTATAGCTACTTTTAGGTTTAAAAATGTCAAATTTCTTGACTGCCTTTAATTTTCTTTTTTGGAGAGGAATTAATAATGCTACTTTGTAGAGAGTTTGCATCTAGAGTTTCTCATGTGATTTTTAACCCATTCTTGCGGAGCTTTTCTTGGCCCATTTTATTGTTGGTCGTGATTTTTGCAGCCTTGATAACTTTGCATCTATTGTATGTGGCAGATGATTGAATCAAGATTCAGGGAGCTTCTTGACCATTCTTTGTTGCTTTTAAAGAAGAAATGGCTCTTTGGTGTACTTGATGATTTTGTCACAAAGCAACTCCCTCACAATGTGACTTGGGGATTGAGCTTGTTGTATGCCATGGAACACAAGGGAGATCGGGCCCTAGTCTCCACTCAAGGTGAGATTAGTATGACAATTAATCTGATTTACTGTCTTGATTCTCCTCTCTTTTCTCTCACACACATCATATTGCAATATTTCAGGTGAGCTGGCACATGCCTTGCGGTTCCTAGCTTCTGTTGTGTCTCAAAGCTTTTTAGCCTTCGGTGACATTCTTGAATTGCATAGAAAGTTCCTGGAGCTGTCTGGCAGTATCAATCGAATTTTTGAGCTTGAAGAGCTTCTAGATGCTGCTCAGTCTGGTACATTTTCTTATTTTTTTAAAGTATTCCTTGGTCATTTGCCAAGAAAGTCTGTCAGTATTCATTATTTAGTCTTCATGTATATTCTCACATATACATAAGTTTCTTTGTGTTTACTGACTGCTTGCGTAGATGTGCTGGTAATTGCATAGGGAATCTAGTGAAAGACGTAAATGTTTTTTAAAGGGAAGTAAAGTTATCTGTCACGGTGACATCAACAGCTGAGTTAATAATAATGGGATTTGAAAGATAGGATGTTATTTACTTATTTTTCTGCTGATAAGAAACAAACAGATATGTAATGGATGCATCTATAGTTATGTAATGGGTGAATCTATTTTATCTGCATTCTGTTGCTTGAAATTTGTTCTATGCCAAAATTATATCTTCGAATATGGTGGCGATAGATAATTCTGGCTTGTCTTGTCTTTGCCTAAAAACCTACATAAACAATGATCACCTTGTAATAAATTAGTCAATTGAAGCAACTCCTGCTATGCTTGAATTTTTGCATGATTGATGTACTCTTTTATGTACTTGGGCTAACAAAGTTGTATGCCATCCAGGGGATTATGAGATCAATGGTCAGTTGCAACACAAGTGGAACAGTATTTCTTCTCAAGATGCAATTTCCTTCTCCAAGTTGGATATTATTACCCCATCACAGAAACTTTTGGCTAGGCAGTTGACGTGTGAAATAGTACCAGGGAAAAGCTTGCTTGTTACTGGTTAGAGAAGAAACTTCCTCTCTCTGATTTTATTAAATTAACTAGTTATTTATTTTTATTACTACGAGATATAAACTTTTATTTTTTTATACAAAAACAGATATCAGATGTATATAACCTTTTCAGGTCCTAATGGTAGCGGGAAGAGTTCTGTTTTCAGAGTCCTTAGAGGTCTATGGCCCATGGTAAGTGGAAGCCTCACTAAACCATCCCAGCATATTGATGAAGAGGTTGGATCAGGTAGTGGTATTTTCTATGTTCCCCAGCGGCCGTATACTTGCTTAGGGACCTTGAGGGATCAAATTATTTATCCTCTTTCTCGTGAAGAAGCAGAGTTGAGGGCTTTAAGGCTATTTGGAAAAGGTAAATTATGTGTGTAAATTGCAATGCCCTTTGATATACTTTCAATATTTCTTCTTTATACATAGAGTCAACTGATTATTTTATTCTAATGTCAGCTTGACACCTATTGTACTGAATTTCAGGTGAAAAAACAGTTGACACCACAAACATTCTGGACTCATACTTGAAAACCATTTTAGAGAATGTCCGATTAAGTTATCTGTTGGAAAGGGAGGAAGTTGGTTGGGATGCTAATCTAAATTGGGAAGACATGCTCTCTCTTGGAGAGCAGCAGAGATTAGGAATGGTGAGTCATCTTGCGCCTATCCATCCTTGTTCGATAAATAAATTTCAGAACTAGACTGGTTGATTTATTGCTGTTTGACATGTTTTTTCCTTTTACTACAAGGCACGCTTATTCTTTCAAAAGCCTAAATTTGGCATCCTTGACGAATGCACCAAGTATGAGACAGTCCCCTTTGTTTTATTTTAATATGTTCGAATAACTTGCTTGACAATTATTTAACGGCCTTTGGATTTTCTGTTTATATCTTTTAATTGACAGTGCCACGAGTGTCGATGTTGAGGAACAACTTTACAGGCTTGCAAAGGATATGGGCATCACATTTGTTACCTCCTCACAAGTAAGTAATGCTGTAATCATGTTTTGAATGCACACGTAACCTTTAGTTTAATATAGCGCTTGAGATAGTGAAACATAGCGATTAGTTTGGTGGACGATGTTTAAGGGAACAGATACTCATTTTGACTGTCAATCTGACATGTTAAACAACCCCTTTTTTTCACTCTTATCTGTTTTTTTTTTCCCATCTCAGCGGCCTGCCCTAATACCTTTCCATTCATTGGAATTGCGGCTTATTGATGGTGAGGGCAACTGGGAGCTCCGGACAATTAGTCAATGAGTGGACTTTTAGCACTGCAGCTAATTATCCGTTTGGAAAGATGGTATTGGTTTATAAAACGACATGCAGCTGGGTAAGCCGAGTTGAATTCACCATTCAATGAATTGATTAACTTGATCATACATGCCTAATCGTGTTTAGCTTGCTCAATACACAAGTAGGATTGGAATGTGTCGAGAACGTTGTCCGCTGTAGCAGTCAATAGAATTTATTTATTTATTTTGATCATATACTGCAAGTTGTAGTTATGTTGCTCAGCAGGGGCCAAAAGGTGAAAACCCACTTACAAACTGTATTATTTTAGAAACTGTCAAAATCAAGTTAGGATAGTTATACTGAAGCAGCGTCATAATTTTTGTAGAATAAAAAAAACACATTATGTATTTATTTTATTTTTTTTTCTCATTGAGCTATTTGAATTCTTTCCACATTTTTGGTTGCAAATTTGAGACTAATTAATATTGTTTAGCAATAAATAGGTTTATGCATTTTTACTCATACCCTCGACCTTAACCTAATAGATCAAGCGAGAATGTGTCAACTGTTGGACCTAAGAACAATTTTAAAATTACAGAGGTGATGCTTATTCGTTTAATATGATAGCTTACATTATTCTGAAGATAGTGAAGCTCAGGAAGTTGCTACATTTCTTCACGTGATCGATTCTGAAGATAGCAGAACGCGCTCTTGATTCTTCAGGATATTTTTTCTTGTAGATCGTTTTTTCAGAAACTATGGGAAGTTCTTCACCTCTTTTTACTCCAGCTAAGTTCATATAGAAGTATAAAGTCCTTTCAAAAATTCAATTCTTAGTTTGGCTTGTGGGCTTGAACAAAGTTAACACTGTTGATAATATTTTCGGAGAAGATGCCTGCTCTTTCTTTATGTAAAAGAAGAGTGTGGATCATTTATTTATTCATTGTCCTTTTTCTTCTCAGTTATGGTTTAAATTTTTTTAAGAAGCTGGAATTAGTTGGGTATTATCTTAACATTTTTCTAATCTTCTGGTGCATTTTCTTTACTCGTATAAGGGGAATAAGAGAGCTAATACTTTGTTGGAATGTGGTATTATAGATGCGGTAAAAAATACTGTCACTTTTATCGATGATAGTATAATATTTTGTTATGTGTATTTGTTGAAGAGCAAAGATGACGCCATTGAGAGCTTTATACACTATAAGAATCAAATGGAAAATCAAATTGGCAAGAAAATCAGAAGTGATAGGGGAGGGGAATATGTGTCATCATTCGGTGAATATTGTTTCAATCATGGAATTATTCATGAAACTACTGTTCCTTATTCACCTCAACAAAATGACATTGCAGAGCGTAAGAATCGAATGTTGAAGGAAATGATGAACATCATGTTGACAAGCTCTGGTTTACCCCAGAACTTGGGGGGAGCCTTGCTTTCCGCCAACTACGTTCTGAATAAGTTACCTCACAAAAGATTGGACAAGACACCATATAAATTGTGAAAAGTTTACACACCTTCCTAAAAATACCCGAAAGTGTGGCGAGATGTCTCGACAGAGTGATGGTTCCTAAACTTAAGAAGGTTTGAATATGACTAAAAACGGTTGACTGTATATTCATTAGATATGCTCACAACAGTAGCGCGTATTGATTCTTGATTCATAAATATGATGTTCCTAACATCAATCCAAATATGATAATTGAGTGAAGGAATGCGACATTCTTTGAAGAGACATTTCATTATAAAGAAAAATAAAGAACATAGTCTATCAAAAGAACAATTGACACTGTGACAAATGGTGATCAAGTTAACCAAGAATCAGATAAACATGAAAATGTTGAGGAAAATGAACCTAGACGTAGCAAGAGAGCAAAAACGTCTAAGTCGTTTGGACATGATTTTCTAATATATCTGTTAGAAAATGAGCCTTAAAGCTATAAATAAGCGATGTCTTTTTCGGACGCTCCTTTATAGAAAAAGCTATAAACAATGAGATTGATTCAATCATTCAAAACCATAGTTGGGAGTTGATTGATCTTCCTCCAAGTTGTAAACCGCTGGACTATAAATGGATTTTCAAACGAAAGATGAAGCTGGATGGATCAATAGATAAGTATAAGGTAAGACTTGTCATAAAATATTATAGATAAAAAGAAGGCTTTGATTACTTTGATACACATTCACCAGTGACTCGTATTACTTTAATAAAAATGCTTGTAACCATAACAACTATATTTGGTCTTGAAATACATCAAATGAATGTAAAAATGACATTCTTAAATAGTGAATTGGATGAGGAGAATTACATGGAACAACCAGAAGGTTTTAATATAACTGGACAAGAACACAAGATGTGCAAACTTGTAAATCCTTTTACGGATTAAAACAATCACCTAAACAATGACATGAGAAATTTGACAAAGAGACGTTGTCAAGTGGGTTCAAAATCAATGAGTGTGATAAGTGTGTATACACTAAATTAACTAAAAAAATGATATGTCATTGTGTGTCTCTATGTAAACGATATGCTGATAATTGGTAGTAATCCTGAGATGATTCAGTTTTCCAAGAAAATTTTGACCATCAAATTTGACAAAAAAAGATTTAAGAGTGACTGATGTGATTCTATGATTTAGAATATCAGAAGGATATATATTATCTCAAGCTCATTATGTTGAGAAAATACTTGAGAAATATAGCAAAAGAGATCTAAATGTGGCTGGAACTCATGCGGACATAACTATACATCTGTCAAAGAATACTGGATTAAACGTATCACAATTAGAGTATCCGAGAGTTATAAGTAGACCTGGCCACGAACTGAACCGAAGTCATGGAACCGTAGAACTAAACCGAACAGAAATCGAACTAGAAAAACTGATTTGGTTCCGGTTCGACCTTTTATTTTTTGGGGACAAAAGTGGTTTGGTTCCGGTTCCGAACAGAACCTAACCGAAATCGGACCGAATCTTAAGGTTACGATTCCAAATTATATGGAACCGTAACTGAATCAAAATGGGTTTCGGTTCAATTTCGGTTCTCCGATTTTGTTCCGATTCGGTTCAGGTTCCGAACCAGAATCGTGGTTGGGTCTAATCATTAGAAGTCTGATGTATCTCATTAATTGAACATGACCAGATATCACTCAAGTTGTAAACAAGCTTAGTAGATATACGAGTAATCCATGACATACCCACAAAAAAGCAATAGTAAAAGTTTTAAGGTATCCGATAGAAACTTTAAAATATGGTCTGTATTATACAGGATATTTTATTGTTCTAGAAAGGTATAACGATGCTAACTGGATATTTAATACATTAGATTCCAAATCCATCAGTGGATTTGTTTTCACTTTTGAGGGTGCAACCATATCATGTAAATCTTCGAGACAAACGTGTATTGTCGATCTACTATGGAGTCTGAGTTCATAGCATTAGACAAAATTGTTGAAGAAGCAGAATGACTTTAAAATTACTTAGAGGATATTCCAAACTGGCCAAAATCGGTGCCATCTATAAGCATACATTGTGATAGTCAATCGACTGTCGGGGGGGCCCAAAATATAATGTATAATGGTAAGTCTCGACACATACGTCGAAGACTCAATATCATAAGGCAACTTCTCTCAAGCGGCATAATTTCAATAGATTATGTCAAGTCGAAAGGAAAACCTAGCGGATCCACTTACTAAAGGTTTACCTCGAAAGCAAGTTGAGAAGTCATTGAAGGGAATGAGCTTGAAGCCTATAATTTAAGATTTGTCACTGTGGAAACCCAACCTAGCTAACTGAAGATCCCAAGATCTAGGTTCAAAATGGACAACTAAAACTTTGTGCAAAGCAAATCAAACTTTGTAGAGTTTTATACTATTTACTATTCATGTGATGATGCAGAGTGCTGTATATCATGGTTAAGATAAACTATAGCTTTTAATTATCACTATATTAGAAGAAAAGTTCTAATATGGGTAAAGACAAATTAGCTTTTTATAGTTAGATCACCTATTTCAAGTAAGAAGTGAAGCAGCTTCCATGAGAATTTTAAATGATGGATTTCTTAAAGTACTTGATGAAGCTATGACTAATGTTCATAGTCGAATTGAACACAACCATAGAATTGGAAATGGTCAAAGTGAAGCTGTGTGATGTCTATTGTCTTGATTTACACCAACAACGGAACATTTCAAGACTATGAGTCACTAGTTTGCTAAGTAAATTTGATAGTCATTTACTAGGAAATGTTCAAGGTGAAAACTACCTATTACAATGCATTTTAATTTTCAAGAAACTCTCTTAAGTGTCTATATTAATAATTAGAAAATTATGGGGGATTGTAGGAAAATTTCCTAATATTAAATGTATTTATATAGTGTTTTAGTGAAAAGATATGTCTATAATATATGACTTCTAGGAAAGTCACAAATTGAAGGGATAAATCCATTAGAGTAAAATGTTATAACCATTTAAGTTGTAATGATATATTGAAGAGATATAACCATTTGCATTCTTAAGCCTAAACAATGACAACTCTCTATCTTTATAAATAGAACTCTTAGGCTATTCATTTTGAATTCACTTGGAAAAACAAGACATAATTATTTTAAGTCTAAAGTAGAGAGAGTTTCTACCATTCTCCTAAGTTCATTGTTCTTCAATAAATGAGTGTCTCTTTTGAAAATAAGCAACCAAAAATCATGGGAGAACGTTAGTCAAGAGATCCGTAAAAAAACCCGAGGCGGGGCTAATAAATTCTTAAGGACATAGATCACTCGACTTAGTTTGAGATCATCTTCTTCAAAATAATTCTCAAAGATTATTTTTTTTATTTTTATTTTAACCGCATTTGCTTGAATAATGCATGTTAAATAATGATTAACAACACATCCTGCCTAACAACAATTTCTAGAGATTAAAAAGCAGTAATTATCTAAGTGATTAACTGTGTTGTTTTAGAGTCTACCATTGTCTTTTAAGTTATTTTTCCTTTTTTACTTTAATGGATTTCTTATCCACTTTGTAATTCTTATTTTTCTTTAAAAAAATTCTTGTTTCCTATCGAAAAAAAAAATATAGCTTACCTTATTCTTACCAATCTTCGTGTAGATATGACTTATTAAAGGTTATCTCTTAACAACGGGGGAAGACTTTCTTCAAATGTACATCTATATTTATATACTTAAAACAATGGAGCCACCCAACAAGATTTTGTGGGTTTAGATCCCTAGCAACTAGCTATGAAAGATTTGAATTTCATTCTTGATTTTAATTTGGCAAGCACCATGCTTTTCCATGCTAACGTGTCAATCACAATCTCTCTTTCCTTTTAACTTTCTTGAACACACACACACACATATATATATATATAAACCTTATTTAAGATTTCAAAAATATGCGTATATTGATTTAGCCCATTATGATATATGGCAAGACAAAATCAAGTTGCAATCAATAGCATCCCTTATCTCTTTCTTTTCAATAACCCTTTTGATGGGTTGTAAAGTCGAAGCACAAACCTCAATTGTTTTGAAAATAATAAACATGATACTCTTTTAAGATTTTGCTACAAAGGTTTCATGGTGGTTTAGCACTTAAAACAGATTCTCTCTCAACTTGCATATGATCTACTTGCAAGTCCAAAAGCTAAAGTTACACTTGCTCTTAAAAATATATCAACAAATTATTCATGTCTATGGTTATCCATGTACAAATTAATATTATATACTCTTAGAACCAATTGCTTGCCTAAAAAGTTCAAAATTTTGGAATAGAATCTTTGCTTAAGAGAGATTGATTTGAGTCGTTCCCAAATGGCGTGACTTGATGGTATAGGGTTCAAGATCTCACTTTGAGGTCTTGGGTTCGAATATAAGGAGTGCGTTTCTTGTAAGAGCTTGTGATAACCAGGGGTTTTACCTGTTCCACATAAGCCCAGAAAAGGTGGTTTGGCGGCAGGATTTCCGCATATTTCGGTTTTAGTATGACACAATTTATATATATATTTGTTTAACAAGTTGTTAATATATTTTTAAAAATATATGTAGTACTATACTTACTCAAGCTCTAATCTTTTGGTTGAACTATAATGAAACAATTTTTAAAATATGTCATAAAATATAATTAATGAATATATAATCATGTCACAAATGAGTTGATATTTCACGATATTGAAATTTAAACCTGACATGATTAGTAAATGACTGACAGAAATTCAACATGTTTAATAATTATATCAGATTATTTTATAAATAAATGAACACTAAGATTGAAATGATATATACAAAAGAAGATAAACATGATCAATTTGAGTATCCTCAAGTAGATTACAACCTAGAAAAGTATATTAGTGACACTTTACAAGTGGGCATTCACATTTTCACATTGATTGGGAACTATAGGCCACCTTTGTACATGCAAAGGGCATCCTATTCCATCTCAATCCTTAACAAAAACAATTCCAAATTAACTCAACTCCTCAAAGCACTTGACTCAAAATTATGTTAAATAATGCAAGCTAAGGGCCAGATTAAGATCCCCAGCCTTTCAAGATTAACAAGAGCTTATTTTAATTAAATATAATCTTCTGCACAATCTCACAACTGATTCACTTCATATTTCATGCCAATATTGAACTACATTATAATATCATAATATAATCAACTACTAGATCTTGGTGGATTATAAACTTAAAATACACTTCCACTTTGCATATTTTTAATGCAAAGTAACAACCCACTTTCCTAATATATAGCCCCATAACCCTCACACCCTCTTCACAAACAAATTCAATCCATTGCTTAATTTCTTTACTTTAATTTTCTCATTCAAAAATCTTTAACAATGGTTGCTGCTCCTCAATGTCTTTCTTCAACTTCTTGTGAACTAAGAATCATAAAAGCTAAAAACATGGAGTACTTCACATCCACTAGTGGGAGCCTCTTTGTTAGATTCTTTCTTTCAGCAGGAAACAAGAAGAAAATTCAACTCAATAGCCAAGAGATCCCTTTAGATTCCAATCTCATTTGGAATGAATCTTTTTCACTGGAGTGTTTAGGCACTGAAGATTCAATCAAAGAGCTTAAACAACAAAGTGTTGTTTTCGAATTGCGGTGGAGAAAATCTTCATCAGCAAATTTTCTTGGGAAAAAAGGAAAGTCAAAGCTTTTGGGCAGAGCTGAAGTTCAATGGAAAAAAGTATTTGAATCACCAAACATGGAAATAGAGAACTGGGTTATGATGGTACCAAAGAATAATAATAGGGTTTGTGCAGATGTTAAGCCTCCTTCATTGCAAGTAGTAATGAAAGTGGAAGCTCCAAAAATGGTGGAAATGGAGAAGAAGAATAATAGAAATGATAGATTAAAGAAGTGGGATGAATGTGGATGTGCAAATGGTGGAGCTTGCAGTTGTTCAGATTATGAAATACTTGCTCTAATGGCTGCTTTGGAGGCTATGTAAGCACAACTTTGGCAACTTGATTAGCAAGCACTAACATAGACTATAGTTGGTGTTAGCACTTGTTATAAATTATTTTTTGTTTTTGTTTCCCTTTCCTATGTTGATACTAATTATTTTCATTGTTTGCAATTTTTTAATGAAATTATGAAGGAAGTTAGTATTGAAGTTTAAAATGAAATTTCTACTAGATTTTATTTTGCTTGTTTTTGTAGAAATATTTTTTTTGGGCAAAACTCTCACGTGATTGTCACAGTGTAGTAATTCGATAGTCTCATATCCTTGAGATAAATTTGAGAGGGTGTGAGTTCGAATCTCCTTGAAAATTCATGTGGGCTAAAAAAAATCTCAATCTCGATAGAAATGGCCACACCTATAAGAAAGACACATGTCCATCTCCGATCTGCTGATGTGGCCCGAAGCTCCTTCCTCTGACTCCTCTCCTTCTCACTCTCGTTAGGTTCCTTTTGGATTAATCATGCATTTGGTAGAGCATCGGTAGAACGTTAATGTTAGAATTTCAACATTATGCTAAACACCTACTTTAATGTTAGCGTTAACGTTCACAAAACCATCATCTCACAACCTGAATTTATTTTTTAATGCTAGCATATACTCTAACGATTGTTCCCTACCTTATATTTTCTTACAATACTCTTTGCCCAATTTTGCCAAGTCATTTTGATAAAGTTATAACTTTTAGTCCATTTTTGATTGTTTGACATAATCTCAGCCGTCAGATGGGATTAGCAAAGGTTGTTCGGAGGTCAGGTCACTGATGAAGAAGCTCATGGTGTGTTTACTTGAGGGTAATGAGAATGGAGGAATGAGAATCATTTCCATTAAGGTTGTTTACTTCCTAAAATTGAATAAAAATGGTAATGAGAATGAGAGTGTGGCCCACAAATTTGGGAATAGGGAATGTGATTCTCATGAGGTCCTGTCTATATTTGCATATTCAAACAAATGGGTAAATAATTTAGCATTCACATCATAAAGGGTTTGTTCGCACTGTGAGTTAATATGAAATTATTATGTTTTCATATCATCATGATATAAGCATGTTAGTCTTCATGTTGCTTTCAAGCACTGTGACTGAAAGGGTTTTGGATTAATGGTTGCATAATATGCAAACAAATGCTTTTCAACTTCCAATATATAATTGGTCCCTTTATTATTTGTCTTTTGAAAAAGTTTATAGAGCCTGCTGTAGGTCAGAGCAGTATCCTAATCAGCGAAGAACATGTCATCAATACATCCATGAAGTTTGCAGAGCTAAACGGCAATGATATCTCTACCTCCAGGATCTGCCGAGAAGCCTCTGATTGTCTGGCTTGTTGCTTCTACCATTCTAAAATTGCTCGTTGCAATTTGACCGCTGTTCGATGCCGCGGTTTGGTTCTTATGATTGGTTTGTCGGTTCGGTTCAAACGACGATTCTGGTTTGGTTCACGGCTCTGTTTAGGAATTTTGGGAGAATCAGAACAGAAAACCGATTCTTTGACGGTTCCGGTTCAGTTCGGAACCGTTGACCGTTTCAGTTTCAATCCTGACCCGATTCGATTTGCGGTTTGGAACCGAAACACGATCAAGACTACTAAAAAGCTGAGAGAAATGAAAAGGTAGAGTCCCGGGACTATTTTGATGGAGGCCGCAAGCATTTCATTTCCAAGCAACTTTGTTAATTATATTTGCTTAATTATCAGTAAAATGTTGGTTTCTCGCTGTATGGAAGCCGTGTTTTTGACAACCGAATGAAGTTGTCTTTCTGGGTACCACCATTTCTTATGTTCTGTTGGGAGTATTGAATGAAGATTTGTTAATGTTGCTGTTTAGCTTATACATGTCAAAATCATTTTGCCCCAGGGGTGTGGTTTGGTGGTAAATGGTCTAGAATCTCACTTTGAGGTTCTGGGTTCGAATCCAGGGGGTGCAACTTCCTGTAAGAGCCAGGGGAAGCCGGGGTTTTACCTGTGCCGCGGTCCAGAATGAGTGGTTTGGTGGCGGGGTTTCCAACGATTTCAAAAAAAAAAAAATGTCAAAATCATTTCATATCATATTAACATTAAGGATTTTTTTTACTATTAATAAAAAAAAAACCATAAAAGGAGAGGATCAGATCGACTCCACTGGGGATCGAACCCAGAATCTCTGGTTTCGTAGACCAGCGCCTTATCCATTGGGCCATGGAGTCTTTTAGTAATAGCCTCTAGCACAATATATTATTAATAACATAATACTAACTTGTGTGAGAAAGTCGAGTCTGCCTGAGTCAATATGGACGATTTAGATCGAGTCTCAGGTCAGGCCTTAAAGATTAAAAAAAAGCTCCGCAACATTTATTGAAAATCATATCAGCTAGGCAATAAGCATTTGTTTGGTAAGATAGACATCCCATCCACAAAAACAAACCGAAAAAAATGGGAGCATATTTTAGTTGTGATCGATAAAGAGTAACTTTGAAGTTTATTTAGCAATACCCTTTTGGCCACCTGATTCAGATCGATTGAAAAGCTGCCTCAATTCAATTAGAATGAACCAATAAAGATAAAAGAGTGCAAATGGAATATAGGATCATCTCCCACTACTCATTTTCCTTTTGATCAAATATATAAGGAAATAACAATGGGGAAGCAAAAGTCTTTTAGGAGCAAAGCAGTTCACTTTGTATCTGATCTCACCACTGTTTTGCTCAATCCCATTTCTGATAAACCCTCCTCGCCTTCTCTCCCATCTCATGTATGTCTCTTTACATATCTCTCCTTTTTTTTTTTAATTGTAATTTTTAGGAATTTTTTTTATTTTTATTGTCTCTTTTGGGTTATGATTGGTTTAAATTTGACTTTGTTTAGAAAGATTCCAGCTTTTGATGATTTGTTGAAACCCTGTTTGTGGATTTTGATTTTTATGGGTGTTTGCTGATGGGTTGATGCTATTTGTCATTTTTTTTTTGGAGTGCTTTGTAGATTTTATACTCATAATTGAAAATGGATATTTTATTTTATATTTTATATATTGTTAACAGCTGTTAGAACTTGAAATTCTTTAAAATTTTGCACATTTTGATTTTGAAGGTTTATGATGTAGGGTTTCAACTTTGAAATGAAAGGTTTCAACTTTTGGTTGTGAATTGCAAGCTGTTTAATGATTGTCAAATCCCATTTAGTCAAGTTTAACTCTCTACTAAGCTGTTCTGGTTGTGATGATATAAGTTTTGATTTTCTTAGGAAGATGTGAGTGAGTCGAAAAAAGGCCAGCTTGAGTCAATTACTGAAGAGGATGAGGGGGATTTAGTTGAAGGACCTGATACATCTTCTTTTGCTGCCTTCCTCTATTCTCTGTTATCATCTTCAGAATCTAGACATAATTTGAGCTCAGATGAGCAAATCGGTTGTCAAGAAGGAATTAGTGATGCACCGTCTAACACTATAATGAAAGAGAATGGTGGAAGGAAAAGCTTATTTTCTAGGGGTAAAAGTTCTCTTAAAGTTCTTTACCATGCTGCTAGACTTGGTGGCTATCGAAACCAGGATGGCAAGGTCGATTCTGACTTGAAAACTGATGATGAGGAGGATGATTCTGAGTTTGATGGGCTTGAGATGAGGCACATGCAGAATGAGATAGAACCTGCATCTTCAGTTGAACTTCCAGACATTTCTGAACCTTCATTTCTTCTTACTGAGAAAACAAGAAGCTCCCTTTATGCCTCGCTTCCTGGACTTGTTCATGGGAGGAAATGGCTGTTACTCTACAGGTGAATAAAAGTGTTATTTTATTCGTAGAATTGAAAGTGTTGGTTTTTCTATCATTCATTGTGTTGCTGCAATTAAATGATCTCTGTTGCAGTACATGGAGGCATGGCATCTCACTTTCAACATTGTATAGAAGAAGCATGCTTTGGCCAGGCCTGAGTTTGCTGGTAATAGTTAATTAAATATTATGGGTGTCTGTGCAAATTTAAAACTTTGATTTTATTCGTCAATTGTGCCTAAGTTACTGTCTCTTAGACTTGTCCCTTACTGAATTTGCAAATTGCTGCTTTTTTTTTTTTTTTTTTTTTTGCGAGTACTCTGTATAATGAAAAATAGTTCTATTACTAATCCTTTTTCCTTGTGCATATAATTTTTTTCTTCTGAAATCATACTTGATTTCTTCAAGCCACCATTCAGTCCATAGTTATCAAAGGCGTGCCTCAGGCTCAGGCTCTGATCACTGTGCCTCATAATGGGTCAGGTCAGGAGACTTTCATCAGACACGCACCCTTAAGATGCACCTAGGCCCATTTCATGAAAAATGTTTGGGAAAAATCCTACCCAAATTGACCCACCCAACCCGATATCAAGTTGTATAATATCTATTTTTTATTTTTTTTGTAATTTACGCCCCACCTTCATCAGGCGCACGCCTTAGTGCTTCTATTCTTGAAGTGCGTGCGCCTTTAACAACACTGATTTAGTCCAGATAATGTACCATGACAATGATGAATAACTTCCGTATCTTTTATATATATATATATATGTATGTATATATGTTGCTTCTATTGAATCACGAGTATCATAAGCTACAATTTGATAGTGCATGATGTCATAATCTGCCTTTTGCCCTGGAATGCAGCTATCGAGTGAAGAAATTACTGTAATTTGGAAACTGGCTCATTCTAAAGAGATTATGTGCTCCAACCAATCTAGATTACCATGAGCTGTGCTACAATTCTTTAGTTAAAACTTCCAACCATGTGAATAACACGTCTATGAGGAATATGAGTCTCCTCTGCTTTTCCATGTCTTAAAATATTTCCATGGCATATTTAAACCATCTTGTGTGAGGTCTTGCATTCAAGGGGCTGTGTGGCTTGCCACTTTCATGTGACAGTGTCCCGGGTTTAATTGTTGGGCATTGTGGGGTTTCATTCTTCTGTCGTTTAACCTTAAAAAATATTGATAAACCAAACCGTGTGTTGCATTTTCCAACATGCTTTTCAGTCTTCGATTTTTTATTTGCAAGCAACAGATTAGCAGCAGCATAAATAAAATGAGTATTGTCCTGCGCAACATTAACGTGTGATTTTTTTAGCATTATATATCTTTTTTATAGAGTTTGGGATGCAAAGGCTCCACTTGCCTTATAGTATTAATGTTCTTCAGGTTGTTGGAGACCGCAAAGGTGCTGTATTTGGTGGATTGGTTGAGGCACCCCTAAAACCAACTAACATGAGAAAATATCAGGTTGGGCTACATTGATAGTTTGATTGAGTTGATTCTGTGAGTAATTACTCTTATTTGTGGTCTTAACATTTAACTTTTAACAGGGAACAAACAGTACATTTGTTTTCACAAATACATCTGGCCAGCCTGTTGTATTCCGTCCCACAGGTAATGCCATCTCTCTGAAATGTAAGACTTGATTGCTTTACCTGCAAGAAATTAATATTTCTTTCCATAAATAACAGAGCAAAACATTGTGGTTTTTGCATTAGTGTGATCTTGTCCACTGTTCTTATACAATGATGTCTTATTTTGGAACCTATTAAAACCATGTACTTTTTGCATCAATGTTTTTTTCGGGAATAATGAAAATGGAAAAATGATAGCTAGTGCGTTATCTTATAATAGCTTTACAAATTATTTCATCAATTATCTTTTAAACATGACATGTTTAAACAATAATTGGATCAAAATCTTTTTCTTCTCAAGTAACTGTGGGGGTACTAACTAAAGTATTTTGAGTAGGTGCAAATCGCTATTTCACTTTGTGCTCCACTGACTTTCTAGCAATTGGTGGAGGTGGCCACTTTGCATTGTATTTGGATGGTGATCTGTGAGTTTCTTATTCTATTTTGTGAAAATAGTCTATTTTTGCATGATATCAAATAAAAATTTTCCAATTCATATCAACAATCATATTGTTTCTAATACATTTGATTTATATTTAAGGTTGAATGGATCAAGTTCGGTCTCAGAAACATATGGAAACCCTTGTCTTGCACATTCAGAAGATTTTGAAGTAAAGGAAGTTGAGGTATGCAGAGAGCTTCTACTGCTAACACCAGTCCTTTCTTTCTTACCTGCACCCACCGCAATCACATGAACATACGTATAATATCACTTGTATGGCTAACCAACTTTTAAGGTTGGAATGCATTTATAAAGTTTGGTCACAAGATATTACTAAGTAATTTTCCTCATATATTGCAGTTGTGGGGTTTTGTATACGGTTCAAAGTACGACGAAATACTTGCATTAAGCAAAACAGAGATGCCAGGGATTTGCCGATGGTGAATTTTATTCAAGCATGTGAAAGATCTTATAATGCAGTCATCAGCCACGTTGCAGATCCTTTGATCTTTCATGGATACAGTTGGAATATGCGGTGTGCTTACGTAGGTAACAACTTGAAAGTCTTTTAAGTTTTTCTTGTACATGTCACGCAGTTGTAAATACAAGTCCATTTCTGTATATACCAAAAGCACTTATCCAGTTTCCCTTGCTGGTTTCGGCTTTTGAGTACTTTGTTTTTCGAATGTTGTATGATGATGGTTAAATACATAAATAATAAGCGGAGCGAGTTTATGATGATGAACTATGTTAATGTCGTCTTAGTTTTGGCAATGCTAGATAAATGAGAAAGGATTTAGAATTTGGCAGAACTTGTAAACTAGTAGCATTTAAACGCATTTTATTTCTCTAATTATGTAACTAATCCTGTTCTTTTTTGCTTTATTATGAAGTAACCATTCAGTACATTGCATGAGATGAGTCAACTAGAAGCCAGTTTCTCTTCTCTTTTGATTTTGCACCATCGAGGACACTCAATAGATACTGCTTCTGCTTCTTGATTATTCTTAAAAGGGTTATTCTATTCATTACGAATTCATTTAAGGAAAGTTTTGATATCATTTTTATGGAAAACAAAAAAAAAATTATCAAAATATTAATGATTTTTTTCTTTTTTCCCATCAAAATTTTCCTAAAATAGATTCTTAATAAGTGTTCTTAGAGCATTCGTTAGCATTTCCATTCTTAAAAACCATATTTTGATTGTCCAATTCAGCATAGGAGACCAAAAAGCAACCTATAGAAAATCATCTTGAGCAACATTATCGTCTCCTGGCCACAGGGGTCGTAGTCTAGTAGTGGACTCATGCTCTCTCAAGTGGGAGAGTGAGTTCGAGTCTAATTTGATATCTCGTCTCTATATAAACCTAGATTCTAGGTGTGCTATAAATATCTGTATTTACAAAGTCTTCTGTTATATAATAAATCTTTTATTTTTTATTATTGTCCCAGATCAGGCTCCATTGTATGCATGGATTAAATGTTAGGTTTGGTAGAGAGTATTACATTGATAGTATAAGTTAACTTATAAAATGTGAAACAAAAATTAAAGTATAAGAAGCGTTGAAAAATAATCACATTGAAATTATAATTTTTGGAAAGAATAAATTAGTATAACTATGTCAATAAAAAATTATTGGAAAGATTTAAAGTTGACAATTATGGATACAAAATTAATGGAAAAAAATTGGATCTATTTGTCGACACTCCTAAAAATATGATTGATTACGGATTCGAATCATAACACATATTTACATAAAATCAATGAGATTTTCTATATGATGTGGACTTTACATGATATTCAAAGCCTTCAAAATTAAAGCCTTTGAATAAATAGAAATTTCAATTCTTTTTGTTATCATTTATTCGTAAGGATTCATTTCAAGAATTCGTCTAGTCAAATCAAACAAAATCTTTTCCCATTATATGTGATCGACTACATAATTCTTTTGACATCATAATATTCTATCTGAGATCATTAATTCATCAAATTCCATAAAATTTAAGAAAAATTCCTCTAATACATCGTACGCCATCGCATCTACAAACCTCATCGTTGTTTGTAAAATTATTAAACAAATTGTTAAATAAAACTCCAAAAGTCCTTCGCTTGTCACAAAATTTTAAACCAGCGAGACCTAATCATATGTTTGTCACATGATGAGATCTTATGATTGAAATGAAACTTTCAACCATATCCTAAATAGTACAAAATTCCCACTTTGATTTCAACATCATGTAATTAAACTTCATACACATGTCAACATCTATATTACACATAGACCACCATTTTAATGACAAATGGGTCACTAATCATTAAAATATCCTAATTAACACATCTAAATTAATTTTTAATCTTTCCTATATTATAGAATTAATTCTTCAAATTAAAACATAATCTTACCTACATATGGGACAATATCCTCGCCACCCGTAAGAGTGGCAACGGACCAGGTCATTGAAGTACAAGCGGGTCAAGCCTTTCAAAAAAAGATTTTTTATTTTTGTTTTGAAAAAATTAATTATTTTTTAATACTTCAAAATAAAAAAAAAATAGAATTTTAAGAATTTCAGCATTTTTAGATTGGAACTTAAAAATTTAATCATAAATATATATATTAATAATTAAATATTAATTTATATAATTAAAAAAGATATTTTTTATTAACAAAAAATGACTTTGACTTTTTTGCTTAAACCCGACCCAACCCAACAAAATTTACTTCATTATTTGTTTGAAGTTTTGATTGATGGGTTTGTAAGAAAAAAAAAGAAAACGATTCCACTATAAATAATGAAAAGTGAGATGATATGATTTAATTTAAAAAAGAATTATTGATATCAACAATATCTTTAATTTACCATATTTTTAAAATAATGATAATTTTTTAATTATTTTTTTATGTCAGTTTGTTGGACGGATCAAATACGGATATTGATATTTTCTTTCAAATAAAGATAAAAATCTCTGTGTGTTCCCATCCTTATTATTCATATTATTTTAACTAAAATATTCTTAGATTTTTTTAGCCATTTTTATCATAAATTAATGTTTTATTGATTTTTGGATGATATCAAGAGATGAGTTATACAATTTTAATGAAATGTCAGTTTTAAGGATTAATTTTTAATTAATATGTGTTAGTTCTATTTTTATTGGCAACGTTTGTAACAAAACAAGTTCAATTGAGTTGTAATGAGTATTGAAGATATCGGAGCAATTGGACAAGTATTTGGACAAAACCTGATGGAGTTATCCGAGTGATGTTCACTATTTTGAATATTTTAGAAGATTTAGAGCTTCAAATGACATGAGGTCAGTGGCATTGGAAAGTAGACTCGAAAATAATCGCGTACATATAAAGAACGCATTATTTGACCAATGGCCGAGAAAGTTACAAATATTTTAAGTTGTACCTGAAAACCAGTCAACGACCCGCGATTGTGTGACGTCCGTATTTTCGTGCGAACATTTTGAGACATAAACTTTGCGTTTGAGTTACGTTTGAAGTCCGTTCGAACACCCGTGCGTAAATAAGATACTTTAGACTCGTTTTTAAGCCAAAATAACACTATGAAACTATTTTCCTTTGCCCTACCTATATAAACAAACATTGAACCACCTTCATAAGTGTTGAAAACACATTATCTTGAGCCTAAACACATTCTTAGTTTTCAATTTTTTTTTTCTCACCTTGAAGACTTATTTGTTTTTCTTGTCTTCTTTGTTTGTGGTGAGATTGATATTTGTTAAACCATCAACACATCAAACCCCAATTTCCTAAACCTTTAGAGTTCTCAAGGAGGAAGATTGGTAGTTGGAGTTCCGGCGTGTTTGCAGAGTTGATCCGCTCGAAGACTTCAGAGGTTCTGAAGAAACCGTGGGATACGGGCTCGATGAGTTCTTGCAGTCTAGAGATATTAGAGTCGGTGGAGTTGCCACCATATGTTTTTTACCATCACTGTAAGTTTTTCTCTTTATAGTGGATTTGGGCTGGTAGCCGAGATACCTGGATTGATTTTTTACTCGCACGAGTTTTCCAATTCGTCACCAAAATAACTTGTGTTGATTTTGTGTGGTTGATTTATTTTCTGCTTTAATATTCTATTTTGATTTATTGCTATTAGAATTAAGGCTGCTTGTTAAGAATCCCTAGACATTAATTCAGACTTATCTTACTTAATTGTGATAAATCCCATATAGGATCAGAACCTATGATAATTACCTATTATTTTCGATTAATCATAAAATTACTCAATTGATTTCCGATTAATATGGCCGTATTGAATGTGATGTGATACGAACATGGTATACGATTAATTTCTCTTTAAATTTTATCATAAATAAATAATAATTGAAAAAAAAAAAAAAACTATATCGACCTTTTTGCCTGTTCATCTCCCGAACCACAAGAAGCCAAAACCAAAACGTAGATTCCGAGAATGAGCATCAAATGCAGTGACTCTCCTGCGGCTGTTCAGCATAACAGAAAAATAATTACTTTATTTACATTTAAAAAAATATAAAACCAAAATAATCTAACCAAAATCTCATTTACTTGTAAAAGTTTTACAGTAAAACCAACTATTAAGTTAGTTCCGTTAAATATAATTAATTACTATTTTTTTTTGATAATCGCAATATTATGCTTATATGCACCTCAATTAATCTTGAAATTTATTGATTTTATTTACTGATTTTTAAAAAAAAAAAATCTGACATAAATAAAATATTATTAAAATAATCATGAATATCTATCATTTTTTATCCAACTAAAATCAATTTTATTCACTAGCTCAAGCAATCCACCCACAAATAATAAAAAAAGTGAAAACAATAAACCAAAAACAAAAACGAAAAAACTAAAAAATAAATAAATATATATCTCTCTCTCAGAAGCAATTTCTAAGGCTTTTCGTTGTACCTTCAATGAAAATTCATTTTATTTTCCATTTATTGATTAAAAAAAATTTAAAAGTCAGAAGTGAAGCTGTTTGTTATTGATTGGTTGATTGAGTTAAGAGACTTACATGTGTTACAGATCTGGTGATGTAAAAACACACAAAATTGTTTTTCATTAAACGCGTTTCTTCGTTTATTATTTACACGACTCCGTCGAGAAGTTACCGGAAGATATGGATTTAGACGATTTCCGATCGATTCTTGAGACTGCGGCCGTGGATGTATGGACGTTTATCGACACGGCGATCTTGGTTGCTTCGTTGGATTACGCAACGGAGCTGAAACAACGTCGAGATAAAATCGTCGAGAGGCTTTACGCGACGTGTATTGATTCTCGATGCAGGAACTGTGACTTTGGCGGTGCTGTTAAAGTTGATAAAGAAGAGATCAGCCATCATGATGATGATGATGATGATGATGATGAAGAAGCCATCATCAAAGCACAACTAGCGGCTTCACCTTCAACGCCTCACTCTGTTAATGTTTGTGATGATGATGATGATGATGGTATTGATCCTTATGGTGGTTTGTTTGATGATGAACAAAAGAGGATTCTTGAAATCAAAGAGCATCTTGAAGATCCTGACCAGGTTTTTTTTATTTTTTAAATTTGATTGATTTTGTGTGTGTAATTTCTGGCTTTTGTAAATGGGTTTGATTTAATTTTGTGAAATTTTTTAGTCTGAAGATGCTCTGATTGATCTGCTTCAAAGTTTGGCCGATATGGACATAACATTTAAAGCTCTTAAGGTTATTATTATTATTATTATTTTTTATTTTTGGGGTGATTAATTTCTGTTATTTGATTCAATTTCAGCTTATCTAATTGATTCTTGATTACAGGAGACTGATATTGGGAGGCATGTGAATCGATTGCGAAAGCATTCATCTAATGATGTTAAGAGATTAGTGAAGCATCTTGTTAGGTATTGATGAGTTTGTGCGTTTGTTTTTATTGAATTCAATTGATTATTCTTCAATATATGTTTAATTTGTTTATGCAGGAAATGGAAAGATATTGTCGATGAATGGGTGAAGTTGAATCAGCCTGGAGAACTTGCATCCTCGGCAATGATGGGTAACATTCATCTGGGGTTTTAGTGTCTAAATTTTCTTTCCCTTTCCGGGAAAGTTTTTTTGAGAAGTAAAATAGAGACTGATTTAAGTTACAAACGGGAATTATTGATTATTGGATTGGATGCAGATGGAGACTCACCCCAGCAAAAGATTCCGCAAAATGGCAATCACCAGGTGAAAGATACTGCTAAATTTTTGCTTTTCTTGAGAAAGTTGCTGGAAAATTTTGTATTGTTCTATCTTTCTAAGATTCTTGTTCTTCTTTAGGTTCCTGAGTTTGCATACTCTCCAAATCCTCACAGTGAGTATAGAATCTAATTCAAAGTTGGATTTTTCTTTTTTTAATCTTTGTTTCTTTGTGGTATGTATTTATTTAATCTGTTTGCATTTCCGGTTTGTTAATTTTCTAACAGATGGAAGTTCCGGATCAGACAAGAATATTTCAGAACTCGAAAGGAAGCCAAAGCCAGTTCCTCATTCTCGGAGAGAAGCTCATTCTAGACCTCCTCAATCAGTGAGTCGTGCCATCGCACCTCATAGCTTACAGGTATCTTCATTTATATGCACCAAATTAGAGTCAATAATTCTCTTGTTTGGATGCTGAGAAAATGGAGGTTTAGATATATCTCTATAAAGTTACAACTATGCCACATTGTAGAATTTAGCTTATGTGGTTGTAAAACCTTCAAAAGTAAATTATTTCCACAAATTTAATGTTGCATATACACTCAAAATTTGCAGAGGCCAAGAGAACAAAAGGAAAGCAGAGAAAACACTTTTGATTCAGATAGGCTAGCTTCAGCAAGAAAAAGGCTTCAAGAGAACTACAAGAAAGAAGAAAATGGTTTGTGTTTCCTCTTAATTAATGACTTTGTCAACAAGTGCTTATAAATTTTGACTTATTTTGTTGTGTACTGATTAGGGTTTTTTTTTTTTGTGTTTTGGATTTGTGAAGCCAAAAAGCAAAGAACAATTCAAGTGATGGACATTCATGAGATACCAAAGGGAAAACCCAAGAATGCCTTCTTTGGAAAGAACAAAGGTGGTGGTGGTGGTTCTCAAGGGAGGCACTGGTGAATGATTTTGGCACAAATGCATCTTCACTCAATTATCTCTCTCTCCCCCCCCCCAAAAAAAAACAAAAGGGCTCATTAGGGTACACCGGAGAAACCCCAAACCGGTTTATCCTCTTGTATTATTTTTGTCTTAAGAAAAAATATATATTCTCTCACTTTCCTTTGATTAATAGAAAATAAAAAAAAAAAATTCAAAAATAGTTTTTATAGTTCCATCTATGAGAGTGGTGAGAATGAGACTCATTCACGACTTGCAAATGTAAGTCTTACATATTCTCATTTTCATTCAATTTTAGAAAATAAATAACTTTAATGGAAATTATTTCTCATTCCCATTACCCTCAAACAAATACATCGTTATATTCTTCCTTGAGCTTGAAAAACTTATTAAATTTCCGAAATGATATATGCTATACTTCAATTAAAGATCGAGTCAAGGGCATTTTTAGTGAAGCCCAATTATATATAATGTCATATTAGTACTATTTAATGTGGATTATAACATATGACCATGTTTTTAACTTATATTAGATATGATTAGTTCATTATATATTAAGCAATATATATAGTACAAGTAAAGTATTGGAAACCATTTTTCCATAAATCCCAAGTGTCAAAATAATAATAATAATATCATTGGGACTAATGATTTGGATTGGTGTGTAGGGCAGGGACATGGCCCATGGGTGAGGGATTGTTTTATTAGGACAAAATGTGGTGGGATACGGATTGGATTTTGCAATTTGCAATTTGCAATTTGCATTAGCCAATAGCATCAATATTATTATTTTTAATAAATAAATTATTGCATTCTAGGAAATATATTTTTTTGATTTTATTCTTTGTTTAGGGGAATGGATAAGAATGAGAGTGTAGGCGCAAACGCATTGTTTCTTTATTCAAGGGATTTTTGGACCAACTCATTTATAGGTGGTTTGGTCCTCCATCAATTTAGGCAGTTTCTTAATGTCTCATTCTAAATATCGTCTCATAAAAATTTATATCTATATATTTGAATATATTATAAAATTATTATTAATTTTAAAGTGAAAAAAAATAATTTTTTTTCTAATTGATTAATTAATTACAATATAGAAATATTAAAATTGTTATATTTTAATAAATATTTACTTTTATTATTTTTTTTTTTTGCAAACAAATAATATGATTAATTTATTGTTTAGTTAAATTATTTTTACCTAAGAGGCAAAAGAATTTGAACAGCCCTTAGATTTGATCCAATAAAACAAAAGAGAAATGATTTTTTCCCCTCTAAAAACAGTATAAAAACAAAACAAAACAAAATAATAGTAATAATTTACAAATGATAAATGAGTGGATGTAAAAAAAAGAAGAAGAAATTATTGCATCAATATTATTATTATTATTATACATGCCCATGGAGTCCATGTTAACTAGATTTAATTATTAATGCATCCACGAAACTAGTAAATGATTAGTTAGTAATATAGATTTTGGGAGGTCTCACTTCATTTATCCAAGAACCATATGGACCTTCTGGTGGTTGATTAAAATGCTTTCTTCTGCTTATAGCTTCTCTCCTCTGACCAAATAATCATCCCAATTCCACCTGAGAACTTTGGAAGCACATTCTCTACTTGCAACCAATATGTTATATTTGTTCGTCCTTTCGCTGTCATCCGAGATTCATTGAGAGTATAAAATAAATTATAAGTATTGTAATGAGGGTATAAGTTATTTTATAAAAGATGTGCTGATGTTCGAGGGTTAAGAGGAACCTGGCCAGTACATCATCAAATCAACTAGAAGCTATCTATCAGCACTACTCTTTCCACCTGCATTGGCAGCACTTTAAATGGCTAGAACCTGTGAAATTACTTGAGAAATGAGACATTTAACCCCAAGACATCACTAAAATTACTCATTATCATCCTACAATAAGTATGATTTTTTTTTTCCTGGAAAAATTGGAAAGTCCACCGTCAATCCACCCGATCCGGGTTTCAGCCGAGCAGGTAAAACCCCCGTCTGTCCCGAATTCTTATAAGAAATACATCATCTGGATTCGAACTCAGGATCCGACAACTAAATCTCAAACCATTTACCACCAAACCATACCCCTTAAGGCTACAATAAGTATGATACATAAACAAACTTACAAACTATGTCATTTCATCATTTTAGCTCTCCAATTGCACACATTTCAAATTAAATTACCACAATACAAAACAAAAAGTTCTCTAATTTATAACAACAATCACCATCTCAAGCCAAGCATAATCCACGAAAAAAAAAACAATTCCATGAGGAGCATGAGCAATATTAATCCCAGTTGACGAAAGCGTCTCCTGATTGGCCTTGGACATTTTCACTACGTATCCATAGGCGGAGATCGTAACAGGGCCCTTGATCCTGTTAGAGTGTATGTTCTAAAACCTGTTGTGGATATCGTGGTTTAAAACGTAATATTTTGTAATACAGTTTATTATTTATTAATAAAAGACATTTATTTTCTACACATCGTTACATTCATATTTTATGTGTATGTTCCGATACATTATGTCAGATAAATATCTTTAATTCAAAAGATGTTTGTGATTATGGGAATTAACGATATTTATGTAAGTCTCAAATTATGTTCTTGGTAAAATTTGATTACTATACATGGTAACAATATATCACTTGATCAATATTATTATGTGTCGCCTAGATTAACATTTGATTTTAATAGAATGGATGATGAGTCTCATTTCATAAGGACACAAACAATATGTATCTTCATTAGTATAATGAAATATCAAACACAATTACAGGAGCGTAAACTCACATGATAATATTATCTAAGGTAATTGATCTTCGTAATAATACATTAGTGTCATTATATCATCTGACCAGAGATCAAATGGTAACTTGTGAGATAATACTCATGATTCACTAGTATATCCTCATTCGACTAGCCATGTCATTTGAATAAATATTAGATGGTCTTGAACTATTAACGTACGAAGTCATGTGTGCTTCAATAAGAAATCATATAGCTTTGATAATAAAAGCTAGAGATGTTTGAAGAAAACTCAAAGTTGTGGATACAAGTCTTTTGCCAATGCAATCGATATCTTAGAGATATTAAATTAACGAGATCGAGTTTTGTAATATATCGAGTAGTAAGGATTTGACCTAATCTTGATCCCATACTCGATAAGGAACATAAATATCGGAAGCAATGAAATTACATGCTCGAAGTCTATTTTAATAGGTTCATATGTTTTCTCACTTCGTTCATCGACTATGGGACATGTCACGTTGTTAGGTGTTTACCCATGGTCTATGCGATATCATATAAGATGAAATATTAAATACTTAATATCATCCCATTGTTACTTGACCGGCGTAAACACACACGTATAACGCAAGCGCACGTATCGTTCAAGTAGTATAAAAATATCGATCCCACGAGGACTTAATTCCTACTGTTGTTATTAATTGTTGATACTATTTATTTACAAGTATCTAATTATAAGGAGAAGTGAATTGATTGCTTTTGGTTGGTTGAATGTGGTTTTGCAAAATAAAATAAAAACAGACTCAAAAGAAAATACTAAGGAAAATAAAAGAAAAGACTCAAAGATCTAGGGTCGTGACTCCACACAATATTATTATAAAGATGAATTGATTCTCTTATTTATGTGTAATAAATCAGTTTGCTAACCTGGAACACGAAAATATGCAAAAGCCTCTGTCGATGGTCAGACGCAAATACCAATTATAACCCAATTGAACCATATGTCTATGTCAACCAAATTACCTGGATTCATTAAGATTAAGTTCTAATTATGGCTACCCCGCTCGACAGGTATATGTCTATCCTGTAAGGAAATATATTAAATGGTTATCTATCCTCAAGGAAGATCGTGGGCTATTGAATCTAAGACTGAAACTTAAAATCCCTATGTCTAGTTCATTTTAAGTTTACCCCATCAATCTTATTAATGGCCAGTTAACAAGAAGCATTAAGCTTAAGACTCAATAAACAAATTAAAGAACTACCCATAAAAAGAAAATCAATTATTAAGTGTGGATATTGTGTTTCATCACTTCCCTAGAATAAAAATAAAATACTGGGGTTGGGGATCCACTTTTACTACTTATAATTTAGACATCTCCCTTATTATAATATAAAAATTAATCGTGATATTACCGACCAGCCATAAAGGCGATATCCTCATTAACTTAGATTTTAATTAAGTCCGACCAACCATAAAGGCGGTATTATTATTTGTCCATAAACCAGCAATATAGGCGGTAATTATCTGTCACTTAAAGACCGGCCATATAGGCGGTGCCACTTTATGTCAAATAAATAAAACCAGCCATTAAGGCGGTAATCTTTTTAATTTGAATTATAATTTCTATATTATAATTAAGGGAGATTAATCTAAATTAAAATAATAAAAGCTTCACCCTTCCCCAGTGGAAAATTAACTACAAAACATAAAAGAAAGGAGAAGAAGAAGAACTACTATTATTATTACTGAAAATTAAAATACATAAATTAAATATTATTTATATTTACAAAAACTAGATGCAATCCTCTAAAAACAGGGAAAAGCTCCCAAGGAAAGCACACCAAATGAAGTGAAGAGGAGCTGAATTTATAGGCATTTTCGGCTTCTGGCGTCGCGACGCTATAGTGCTTGGCGTCGCGACGCCAGCACGCGGGTTGACCATGCGTGCTCTGTCGGCAGAATCAGGTGGTGACACGTGTCACGCGGTGAAGGTGGTGCAATGAAAAGTCGACATGTGGCACACGGTGATTAATTGGTCCAATGAGAGATTAACACGTGGCAGCATGTGATTCGCCGGTGATTCGGTCCAATGAAAATTCGACACATGGCACGCGCTTGCTTTGGTCCAATGAGATTTCGACACGTGGCGGACAACGCATTTTAGCTGATCTTTTGTGATGATGACACGTGGCACAGCGCACGTTAGCAAGGTCGGCGCACATTAGCAAGTCCAATTTCTTAGATTCCGACACGTGTCCCTCGACGCACGTTAGCATGACCGGCTTACTTTAGGCGTCGCGACGCTGACAAATTACAAAATTGCATTTTTGTCATTTTGTTTTCTCTATTTTGGCCCCAAATTGCTTCCAATGCTTTCCAAACTTTATTTATCTGCAAAACAACACAAAACACATCAAAATGTTCACAAAACCCAAGAAACTATACAAAATATTAGGTTAGATGAGTGGGAAATAGTGATATAAATACCACTCATCACACCCCCAAACCTAACATTTTGCTAGTCATTGAGCAAAACACAAAATAATATAACAAAAATTAACAAAGCCACTTTCGTAGGGATCACGGTTGCATTTAGCGTATGCAACAAGCCTTTAAACCCATAGGTGTCCCTAGTGGACGAGTTGTAGTCTCGTGGGGGTTTACAACAATGATACCCACAAACATTTTACAAAAGTAAAAAGAAAGTAAAACTAATGCACACAAAAGCAAAAAGACAAGAGAAAAGAGAATAAAAAAGTTAGTAACTAATCAGGTGAAATGTCTACTCCAAGTTACTAGTTGTTTTGTTTCTTTCTAAATTACTGAATAAGTAAATTATCCGATTATATTTACCATTCTCCATATACACAGCCAACATAATATTAAACAACTCATTTTTTCCCACAACAGTCATACGTGCAGTTGATAAGAGAGTAATATTTTTGTCCTAAAGTTTTATCAGAATTCACACCTTTTGCAGCAATGGAATAATTTTCCTGATTTTCCTGATTTTTTCTTTGATTTTTCTCTATTTTTTATTTATATACAATATCTTCTATCTATGTAACGAGCTTTGGGTCG